>LNAC01000197.1:2759911-2789027 GCA_002007465.1 Ailurus styani
AAAAAAAAAAAAAGAATAGGCGAGCAGGCATAAGGAAGTCAGGATTTCAAACTCGAAAAGGAATAAAATCTATGGAAACTTTTCTATGACTTTTTAAAACTCAGAATTTCACAAGAGCAGTTTGGAATTTGCCATAGGCTCAAACTACACGCCCTCTGTTCATTTTTAAAGGAACCTAGATACAAATAGATACATGTGTGGTGTTGGCATATAAATATTCTTACAAAACTTACAATACACGAAATGAAGAAACACAAGAGATTTGCTGCGATTTGGGAGCCAGGAAGTGTGTGCCATTAAGTGTGTCTTTAATGAAGGACAAACCAGAATGTTATTTATAATAGGCTGTCCAGTTAGTCCTTATTAGAGGACTTTTTCAAACTTTCATTTGTCTCATTTTGTTAAATATGTTCATTACAAACAATAGTAGAAATGGTCGTTTAGGATCCTCATAAGAAGAAAACAGAAATAGTTGCATATCAAAGATATTTAATCGGAAGAAATGATTTCTTCTTAGGTGTTAGAGTTTTGTTAAGGATTATTTCAACATAGTATTAAACCAAAAGGTCAATTTATGCATGAACAAGTAAATCCTCTGCTTCAGGGTTTCTCAAACTTTGCTGTGCCTGGGAATTCCCTACAGATGTTGTTAAAGTGAGGACTGATCCAGAAGGTCTGGGGTGGAGCCCGTTCTGCATTTTAAGATGTTCCTAGGTGGGCGCCTGGGTGGCTCAGTGGGTTAAAGCCTCTGCCTTCGGCTCAAGTCATGATCCCAGGGTCCTGGGATCGAGGCCCACATCGGGCTCTCTGCTCAGCGGGGAGTCTGCTTCCTCCTCTCTCCTCTCTCCGCCTCTCTCTGCCTACTTGTAATCCCTCTCTCTGTGTCCAAAAAAAAAAAAAAATTTAAAAAGATGCTCCTAGGTGATGCCGAACTGTGGTTCTGGGAACTCACATGACTAGACTTGGGAGGCTGGGAGGCATCATTGGAATCCCCTGCAAAGGAACTTCCTTGGAATCACTCGAGATCATGGAACTCTGATTAGCAATGTCATGTGCATGTGGTTGATGCTTTCTCAAGTACTCCGCTTGCTAATAATTTACCTATCGATGTATCTATTCTATTAGAAGAAGTTCTGTGAAAGAAGAGAAAGTACCTTACAATCTCTTACAAAATAAGATCACCAATTTTCTAGCTCTGGGTTTACTTTTCATTTCCCCCTCTAAATTAGGTAAGTTGCACAGGAAACTACGGCTAATGGCTTGATTTTTGTCTTTCGTGGGTGAAGGCAGCTCAGACATTTTACTTTATTATCTTGGACATATAGTCTCAGATCAGGTATTTTACAGACCGGGAAAGCGAGGCATTTTGAGATTTTGAGGGTTGCACACTTAGCAAAAACAAAAAAGAGAAAAGAAAAATAGAACCAAACTTCAAACAACCAAAAAAAGGAGGCACCCAGTTAAGGTTCGAATGTTAGATAAAAGATTCACTTTTTTTTTAAGTATAAGTGTACCCCCCTGTAGTACATATATGTAACATATACTTATATTTAAAAATTATTGTTGAGGGCGCCTGGGTGGCTCAGTGGGTTAAAGCCTCTGCTTTCGGCTCAGGTCATGATCTCAGGGTCCTGGGATCGAGGCCCGCATCGGGCTCTCTGCTCAGCAGGGAGCCTGCTTCCTCCTCTCTCTCTGCCTGCCTCTCTGCCTCCTTGTGATCTCTCTCCCTCTGTGAAATAAATAAAATAAAAAAAAAATTATTGTTGATCTAAAATTCAGATTAAACTGGGTATCCTGTATTTCACCTTGCAATCCGAGGTAAATGCACACCTTTCCAGAGCCTAACACTGAAGGCCCGAGCAAACAGATGCTGGCATGGAGAATTAACAGACCCACTAACACGGTTGTTTAAACATTCCAACTGCACAGAGAACGGCTTTCTGGATTTGCCAATAACACATACAGCATGCGGTTTTTACTGTTTGATGTGTGGAAACTCCTTTAGAAGATTTGTATCCAGAAGACCACACTTAAAAAAAAAAAATTCTGGTAGAAGGCAAGCCGGAAGTGAAACTAACAAATGTCTTCTATCAACAGTTTCCTTTCGGGGGTAGGACCAGGGGGAGCAAAGCAGAAAGGTTTTCTGTCTAGGTCCCTCTTTTTCCTTTCCACTTTCCAAGACTGAAGAAGATCAGTGGGAAAATGGAGATAGTGACTTCTTGGTTACAATCAAGAAAGGTGCTTCTTACTAGATCCAATTCTGACAAGCTGATTGGATTGAAGGTCATCTTTGAAAGAAGGAAGTTTTAAGTGTAAGGTGGTAGCAGGCACGCTCTCACCTCTTGCTTATCAGTTGTTGAAAACAGCCTTACTTAAAGAGGGTAATCTGGTGCTATGGTTTTACTTGGTATGACATCGAATAAAAAGCTTCAGGTACTTTAGCAAAACTAAAAGAAATTGCCTCATTTTCCACCTGCCTCTTCTGTCTTCTTTTCCCTTCTCTTACTAACTACAAATACGAATAGTCATTCTTGCCATGTTGTTTATAATTAATTCTAAGTTAATATCAAGATTTACCTGTCAGCAAAATGCTTGAGTGTTCTGCCCCTGTTTAAGCGATTAAAACTTATGAATTTCTTCCTCTGGTAAAATTAGAGTAAAATCCAATTAGCTTTAAAAGGTTCTTAATTTTGGAACTACTTTTCTTTTTTCAAGTTTTTATTCTAATTCAAGTTAGTTATGGGGCACCTGGGTGGCTTAGTCAGTTGAGCATCCGACTCCTGATTTCTGCTCAGGCCATGATCTCAGGGTCATGACATTGAACCTCACGTGGGGCTCTGCCCTGGGTGTGGAGCCTGCTTAGGATTCTCTCTCTCCCTCTCCTCCTGCCCCTTTTCCACACCCAACCCCTCCCTAACATGCTTGCTCTCTCTCCCTATAAATACATACATACATACATACATACATACATAACATTCCAGTTAGTTAATATATAGCATTATATTAGTTTCAGGCATACAATATAGTGTTTCAACACTTCCATACATCACCCTGTGCTCATCGCAACAAGTGCCCCACCCTGATCCCTGTCACATATTTAATCCATTCCTCTACCCACCTCCCCTCTGGTAACCACCAAATCATTCTCTATAATTAAGAGCCTGTTTCTTGGTTTGTCCCCTTCTTATATTTTTTCCCCTTTGCTTGTTTGTTCTGTTTCTTAAATTCCACATATGAGTGAAGGCATTTGGTATTTATCTTTCTCTGACTTATTTCGCTTAGCATAATACTGTTTAGTTCCATCCATGTCACTGCAAATGACAAGATTTCATTCTTTTTCACCATTAAATAGTATTTCTGTGTGTGTGTGTGTGTGTGTGTGTGTGTGTGTGTGTGTGTGTGTACCACATCTTCTTTATGCATTCACCAATCAATGGACACTTGGGTTGTTTCCATATCTTGACTATTATAAATAAAAGGGGTGCACATATCCCTTTGAATCAGTGTTCTTATATCCTTCAGGTAAATACTCAGTAGTGTAACTGCTGGTTCATAAGGTAGTTCTATTTTTAACATTTTGAGAACCCTCCGTACTGTTTAATTTTGGAACTACTTTGGAGAGAGCTACATGTGATAAATATATGGCACAAGCTATATTAAACAAAATGTAGTTAACGAAATGTGAAATCTAAATTATGATTAGGGAGGAAAGTTACTTTTCTCTTGAACTGGTGATACAATCTGTCTGCAGTTGTCTCCCTTTATCCTCCTTCCCCAGATACTCTATCAGGAGCAAGAGGGGGTTAAGTCACCTTGGGAGTTAGATATCTACATGCCATTGCTAGCAAAGGTCCTAGGATGGGGTTAAATATCCTTATAATTTTTTTGGTTTTGTTTTTAGAAATTATTTAGCTGATCGCAGGTATGCCAAACTTTACATTATTTATAATGCATTGTTTGGTCTAGTGAAAAAAAGGAACCCCAACCACCATTTTAGGTGTCTACATTGTAGGTATACTGGTTTTGGAAGGGATAAAGAGGACCAGTTATATATAACCCTTAAAATTGCTCTATTAACCTAAGTGAAACTCATTTGCAGTCGGTGCCATTAACAAGTCATCAAAAAGAGGAAGTTCTCTTAACTGAAGGAAATTTTATGAGGCAATTCTTAAAAAAGTTAAGACAAGTTCCTATCAATGTAGTTATTGTTCTTCAAATATTCATTCTAGAATCTTAATAGTAATCTGTCCAGCCTTGGGCAGAAGGCAAACAATTTAAATTTCTGGATCATAATCTGATCTGTTTTTGAATTTGGAAATTTTAGACAAAATTGTCCATGGCGTATGGCCAGCTTCTAGTGATGGAAGTGACTATATGAAAACCTGCTTATTATTTAAAGAGCACTCTCTTTATAAGTAGCGAGCAATTGATCTTAAATGTATACTGTAGAAGAGTAGTGCTATTTTCAAAAGATCAAGATTCCACATCATGTTTTAAATGTATTAAATGACAGTCAATGAAAAATCTCAAAGCTGGGGTGCCTGGGTGGCTCAGTCGGTTAAGCGGCCTGTCTTTGGACCAGGTCATGGTCTCAGGGTCCTGGGATGAAGCCCCCTTCATCTCAGTCTGCTTCTCCATCTCCCTCTGACCCTCCTGCTTGCTTGTGTTCTTGCCCTGTCTCTCTCAGATAAATAAATAATCTTAAAAAAAATCTTAAATCGGAAAAAAAATATTCAAATTACATCTTCATATACTAAATCAAATAAGGAAAAAAAAAAAAAAGCCCTCACAGGTTAGGAAAGAGAAAAAGGAAGAAAGGAAGTTCCTACTGCTAAAAAGTTAAGGCAAATGTCACTCTGGGCTTTGCTGTCAAGGCTGTTTTCCCATTTCCATTTTCTGGAGCACTGGAAACAGTGACATAGCTTCATGTAAGTTAGCAATGCACTGTTTGGGTCTGCTAAGGTTCAGAAGTTCTACAGCTTCTTGTATAACAAAAATTCATATATTATTTAGAAAAGTACTGTTTTTGCAAAGTACATACATACCAAAAGGAAATATGAAACGGAACTATCTTGAGTGATTAGTTTACCTATGTTTGGAAACAAATTATTTTCCCTTTTCTAAAGGGAAAAAAACTGAAAAAAAGATGAGGGTTCAAAGTGAGCAAATTCTCATTTAAAACTAAAGCATGTTGAATGGGAATAAATCAAGGGTGTGCAAACATTGTAAATATTTCAGGTTTTGCGGCCCATAGGGTCTTTGGGGCAACTGCTGTGTTGCAGTAGCACAAAAGCAGCCAGAGACAAGAAGCAAGTAAGTAAGTATAGCTGCAGTGTAATTAAACCATTGTGAACGTTGCAATTTGCATTTTGGATAATTTTCAAGGATCTCCGAATACTGTTCTTTGGATATGTTTTTAACTATTAAAAAAAATACAAAAGCCAGCTTTGGTTCACGGGACAGCCAACAACAGACCATGGGCCGTAGTTGGCTGATCTCCAAAAAAGATGGTGCCGTGGGTTCCAACTCAACACAAGCCTCATGTCAGCAGTCATTTTTGAAGTGTGCAGATGATGAGGTGCGCTGGGAGGAAGGTGACTAATAATTGTATTCTAGAACTCTGGTGTAACAAATCACAATTCTGAAGACGTCTCTTGAAATTTACGGTTGCAAATCTGGAGCAAAAAATTTGTGCAATGAACAGGTTTGAAATACCAGAGCCAGATTTTCCTGATTAAGGAGGATATGTTCACTTTAAGTGTTTAAGAGGGTTTCGGGTAAATGTATTAGAGGGTTGGGTTTTATTCTCTGTGGTCTCCAGTGGGGGAAGACTGCAGAAAATTCTCTGGGGATGGAGACCCTTAAGCAGAGACTGAAGGACTATTTAGTAAAGATGCTGTATAGGGCATTTATGTTTTCATTGGATGGTGTGATGAACTTGTAAGTGCTCTTAATACAAGAGAGCTTATGCTTCTCTGCACTGGGCAAAGATTCTGAAACTTTCTAATTTGGTTATGTGGATAAGAAGCTAATGATGGCTCAGATTTTTGGGCGTTGGCCTAGTCCTAATGTTGATTACTTTTGAGAGCATGTGAGAGCATGATGTATGTAAATCATTTCTCCTACTCTGAGGAGGGAGCAGAGAATTAGAACTGAACTTGTCTAGCCAACACCTCCAAACAAGATTACATCCACCTCTATTCAAGAAACAGCTGCATGACATGATAGACACTAGGCAAGGAGTCAGCACCCCAAGTTTCTTGCCACTTTGGAGTGTCATTTAATTTTGGGACTCGTGCTTTTGGGCACATGGGTATTTTATCCACCTAGTTCTGTTTAGGCCTTGATATGTTAATACGACCAAAGGGCTGGGGGCGCCTGGGTGGCACAGTCCTTTAAGCTTCCGACTCTTGGTTTCAGCTCAGGTCATGATCTCAGGGTCATGAGATTGAGATGGACTTCCACCTCGAGGTTTGCACTTGGTACAGAGTCTCAGATTCTCTCTCTGCCCCTCCTATTGTGCTGTCTTTCTTTCTCTCAAATAAATAAATCTTAAAAAAATAAAAGACCAAAGAGCTGTATAAATTTAAGGTAAAAAAAAAAACAAACTGGGGCGCCTGGGTGACTCAGTGGGTTAAAGCCTCTGCCTTCAGCGCAGGTCATGATCTCAGGGTCCTGGGATCGAAGCCCCTACCGGGCTTCCTGCTCAGTGGGGAGCCTGCTTCCTCCTCTCTCTCTGCCTGCCTCTCTGCCTACTTGTGATCTGATCGCTCTCTCTGTGTGTCAAATAAATAAATAAAATCTTTTAAAAAAAACCTGGATGATTCTCATCTGTTCTCAAAAACTTGAGAGTTTCTAGGCAAGGGAAGCAAGGGAAAAAATGAACTATTGGGACTTCATCAAGATCAAAAGCTTTTGCACAGCAAAGGGAAGAGTCAACAAAACCAAAAGACAACTGACAGAATGGGAGAAGATATTTGAAAATGACATATCAGATAAAGGGCTAGTACCCAAAATCTATAAAGAACTTATCAAACTCAACACCCAGAGAACAAATAATCCAATCAAGAAACGGGCAGAAGACATGAATAGACATTTCGGCAAAGAAGACATCCAAATGGCCAACAGACACATGAAAAAGTGCTCAATATCACTCTGCATCAGGGAAATACAAAGCAAAACCACAGTGAGATACCTCTTCACACCAGTCAGAATGGCTAAAATTAACCAATCAAGAAATGACAGATGTTGGCGAGGATGCAGAGAAAGGGGAACCCTCCTACACTGTTGGTGGGAATGCAAGCTGGTGCAGCCACTCTGGAAAACAGTATGGAGGTTCCTCAAAAAGTTGAAAACAGAGGTACCCTATGACCCAGCAATTGCATTACTCGGTATTTACCCTAAAGATTCAAATGTAGTGATCCAAAGGGGCACATGCTCCCCAATGTTCATAGCAGCAATGTCCACAATTGCCAAACTATGGAAAGAAACTAGATGTCCATCAACAGATTACTGGATAAAGAAGATGTGGTATATACATACAATGGAATACTATGCAGCCATCAAAAACCCAAACTTTTGCCATTTGCAACGATGTGGATGGGACTAGAGGGTATTATGCTAAGTGAAAGAAGTCAATCAGAGAAAGACAATTACCGTATGCTCTCACTGATATGAGGAATTTGAGAAACAAGACAGAAGGTCATAGGGGAAGGGAGGGAAAAATGAAACAAGATGAAACCAGAGAGGGAGACAAACTGTAAGACACTCTTAATCTCAGGAAACAAACTGAGGATCGCTGGAGGTGAGGGAGGGTGGTAGGGATAGGGTGGTTGGGTGATGGACACTGGGGAGGGTATGTGCTATGGTGAGTTCTGTGAATTGTGTAAGACTGATGAATCACAGACCTGTACCCCTGAATCAAATAATACATGATATGTTAATAAAAAAAAACTTGAGAGTTTCTAAAATTGAGATGACATACATTCTTTCTGCCTCACTCCTCTTGGTCTACTTGTAAGTCCCAGAGAACTAGGTTTACACCATCCTCTGATGAACTCTGATTTATGTGGATTAGACCCAGTCTTCTAGACTACATTTCAGCCTTCAATAACTTATATCTCCTGAAAAAGGGATGGGAATTTCAGAAGTACATCCCCAGTGCCTCTTCTAAGCTACACAGAAATGAGAATGGGTTCACTGACATCATGGTGGCCTTTGGAAATTCTTATTAACATTTATTTTTGGTGGTATCTGTCAAAGAACACAACCAGCTTCTCATTTTTAAATACGCTGGCTACTTAAATAGACTTGTGCTATTTTTAATGAAGGCCAATGACAATAAAAGCTGTTTAACTATTAATGTGTTATTTGTCCTGTGCTCTGAAATAACTCTTCTAGCTTCATGAATTCCTTTAGGCATCCACATAGCTGGATATTTGGGTGTTTTTTCCATGATAATTGGCAGAGAGCAAACTTGTGAAGTGAATCTTCGATCCATGAGAGTGTAGTTACGTATAACAATCACTAGTTAAATTGTTTTTAACTAAATTATTTTATGCTAAAAACAATGCTAAATTGTTTTATGTAAAACTATAAATGATCAGTGAGCTACCCTTTCATAGCACTTAAGAACTGAAACAGACCTTCGGCTCCTCCATATCCAGAATGTCTGTCTTGGAAAATAACAAAACTGAATGTACTCAGGAGGCTTTGCTTACAAATGTTCTCCCCACCCTTTGATAATGCTCAGTACAAAAAAGTAGCATTCACAGCATGAAAGGTCTTATGCTCTGTGCTATGGGAGCTGCAGACACAAAGGCCCCTAGGAGAGAATTCCAAGCAGGGTACATAGGGGCTACAAGAGGTTCCAACAAAGTTCTATACTTGACAACACTGAAGCCTTGCAGTGCGCCAGGCACTGCTGCTCCCCCTTAAAGAAACAGAATGGGGAAGGAAGCATTCAGGCATTGGTAGAGACAGTCATGGTAATATAAAGAATAATGAAGAGAGGAGAGGTATAAAAATTGAAGTTAATAGTAATAAAAATAAGAAAAATAAGTTTATTTAATAATCTGTATACATTTTAAAACATTTTATCTCATTAGGGTCACATATGCCTTAGGAAATTTTTTTTAAAGCAAGGAATCGTGGGTTAGTGGCAAACGAAATTTCTTGCAAAATGTTAGGTATAACCATTTCTATTTAAATAGAGCCTTTCTTTAATTCACCACTGAATGTGTCATCAAACAGTATTTGACTTTTCTATATTCAAAATTTATGTACTGCAAATTCATCCTCTCTACTTCACATCATTGAAAGAACCCAGATCAGTCCGTAGCACTCTCCAGCTGCTTTTTTTTTTTTTTTAAATATGCCTCCCACCAAGGAAATTACAAGATGTCTGGTTGGCTTTGTGTTTTCCCTTCTAACAAGAGAGAGCATTAAAATGAAGCTGGTAGAATAGGATGTTGGAAAAGGGATCGGCTTCTACAAGCAAACATATCCTGATCAGATATTCAAATATGCTTTCAAAGGAGTGGAACGGTGCGCGTCAATAAGCTACTGGATGTAATTACTTCCTATTCCAGGGGCTCCGCCTTGGAGCGCAGCCTGCTGACTCACCAGGCTGCTCCCAGTTAGTTTCTGCTGGGTTTCCCCACTGCCTGTGCACGTGAGTCATCATGGGAATGAAAGTTTCTACCCGTCTCCTTAACAACTGTGCAGAAACCGTGCATGACAGTGAACTTCGATCTTTCCAGTAAGAACTGGACCTAAGGCAAGAGAGGGTGAAAGATGATGTGGCAGGTGTCACCGCCAGCCAAGCGGCCAGACGACAGTCCCCCGCCCTAGGGCGTTCATCAGCAACACTCCAGTTTCAGCGTCTTTTCCTCAACCCGCCCAAGTAGTTAAACTGGCATCTTGTCTAGCATCACTTGCAGCTGCTGGCCGCTGAACTCCTCTGTGTGTGTGTGTGTGTGTGTGTGTGTGTGTGTGTGTGTGTGTGTGTGTGTGTTGCTCTAACTTTGCCGCACAACAAAATTACCTGCAGATTAATAAAACAAATAACAAACCGGATGCTTGGCTCTCATCTCCAAGCAGTTAGATTCAAATGAGTTGGGATGACGTGTGGACATCATAATTTTCCAAAGTTCCCCGCGTAATTCTAACAGGCGGCAAAGCTTGGGAACCTTTGCAATGGAGAAGTGTCACTCTCCCGTGCAAGTGAAGCCTAACCAGTTAGGCATAACTAATGACTACCTGGTGGCCTCCCAACCAGTCTTGGAGATCGATCTACTGACATGGCCCCTGATAACTTAGTTTGGCAGCCGCAAAGAACGCTAGTGAAGCAAAGCAAGGGGACAATTTTAGAAGGGACACTGTCTAGACAAGGACCATCTCCCCTCTTAGGTTACTAAAAACTTAGCTAAATTTAGTGCTCAAGAGAAGCATCTTAAATGTTGCTCTTCTTTCTGTTACCTTTTGATCTCTGTTCTGTTTCATTCCACAGAGTCTTGTTCGGCAAAGCTGCAAGCCTCGGGTCCTCTCAGATTAGAAGCAGGTGCTGCGTCAAAAGACAGTCAAGACGGGACTGCACGCTTCACCTCTGCTGGGACCGAACCTCCGCCTCGCAGCGCGGCCCCAGGGTAGATACTATGCTAATCAAGAAAGTTCTTCCGTCTCCTCGCGGGAGGGCGGGTGCAGGTTTGAACACTTAACCCTTGATTTTACATGACTGCATTACAGTGCGTTTAGTGACCTCCTCTTGCTTAGCGGGTCTGGACCACGTTCCACGACTTTGGAAGAGAGGACGTGAGCAAGTGATGGAGAAAACCCGCAGGGAGGGGACAGCAGTGTTGGCTGGGGCCGAGGGGAAGGGACGCCTAATGTTCGGAATATTAATTACTCCACCCGCTACTGACCCGGCGAAGACTGGCAGAAGGGGACTGGGGGTTAAGACAAAGGCTCCTCCTGATCAAATGGCTGCAGCGCCCCTTCCTCCGAGGTTATATAGCTCTGCCTTCTGCGCTGGGCGGCACTTGGCACCGGACTCGCAAAGTGACTCAAGGGGTGACCAAATCCACTGGCCCTTGCGGGATTTGAAAGTCTGCATTACGGAGCGCTCCAGATTGAGAGGGGGAGGTATTTCTGCGCCCACCCCTCCTTCCAGCCCTTTGTGGGATTTCTGGGCTTTGTCGCAGCCCTTCTAAGGGTGGACCGAAGAATTTCCTACGAAAGCAGAGTGGGGAGTCGCTGAGTAGCCCTCGCCCTGCGCCCTGCGCCCAGGGAGCTCTCTGCAGAAGAACTCTTTGGATTCAGAATCACAACCCGCTCCCTTGCCCCCAGACCCGGCTCCCAAGTCCCGGGCGTCAGGAGCACCAGCGGGAGTCGGAGTCGGAATCGGGAGCAGTAGGGTTCGTCTCCGCGGGAGAGCAAGCACCACGGCGGCAGGGCCGGGGGTCCAGGGTTTTACCCCTTGCCTGCCCGCGCCAGCGCGCTGCACTTCCTGGTCTGCCCGAAGCGCGCGGCCCGTGCCAGCGCCCTAGGCTCTCAGTCCCAGCGCCCCAACTCCGGCGCCTCCAGGTCTGCGCGCGTCTGGCGCGCACCCCCAAGCCCCCTCTGCACCAGCGCCAAGTGTCCCCGTCCTGGAGAGCCCTGGCCCTCACCCCCCGAGCTAGTCCACTTTGCTTCTGCCAGCGTGGCAGTCCGACTCCCTCCCCTCTCCCCCAGTGCGCAGCGCCGGGGCAACGGAGAGGTGCAGCCCACGGGAACGCGGCGGGGGCACACCCCGGAGCCGGGGGGCCGACCCCTGCACAACTTCTTGCGGGTCACGGAAACCCGCGGTCCCGCCTGCTCCGCGACCCGCACACGGCAGCCTCCCGGCTGCGAGAGGAGGCTCGGCCAGTGCTCGGCCTGGGAGGGACTGCGCCAGGGCAGGAGGTGTCGGGGTGCGCCAGGGCGGTACCGCTTTAAATGCACTTGACTCACCTGCTCCGGCGCGGTCGCCTCCTTCCTCTACTGACAGCTGGGGGCTTTGTTTTCTCCACCCACCCGGCCCGCTGCGCTCCGCCCCCACTGCCCCCACGTGACTCGCCGTCTGCCACCGCCGCGGCTCGGCTAGTCCACCCGGGAGAGCCCGCTCCAGCGCCACCCTTTCCCCAGGGTGCGGAGGGCAGGTGGAGACCCCAGCCCGGGAGACGTCCAGGCTGGGCCGAGGTGACCTGTCGGCGGGTTGGTCGGAAGGTGGCACGCGGGTTAGGGCCCTCGGAAGCCAGAGTGAGTTGGTGACATCGAATGAAGTGCCAGGCAAAAGGAGCTGGGCTGTTGGGCCCCACCCAAGAGAGAGGAGGCTGGGGCCGGGAGAAGAGGGGTCTTAAAAAGGCGACGCCACACTCTGAATTAAGTACCTCTTGGGCGCCTGGGTGGCTCAGTGGGTTAAAGCCTCTGCTTTCAGCTCAGGTCATGATCTCAGGGTCCTGGGATCCAGGCCTGCATCGGGCTCTCTGCTCGGCGGGGAGCCTGCTTCCCCCTCTCTCTCTGCCTGCCTCTCTGCCTCCTTGTGATCTCTCTCCCGCTGTGAAATAAATAAATAAAAATCTTAAAAAAAAAAAAAGTACCTCTAACTGGGGGCCTGCTCACTCACCCGCGTGCTTCCGCTTTTTAGATCAGGTGTTAGTACTCATACTTGGGGAACAACTGATAATAAGGGGCAAACTGATTTTGTCATGAACATTATTAATCAAACCAGGCAAGTCTAAACCGAATAATACGGTTAATAATGCAATCATAGCAACTTTTATTGAGGTTTCAAATCTGCTTTTTGGTGCTTTTGATATTTGGATTCTATTTGGAAAACGAAATCGAGGCTGGAGAAGCTAAGTCCAGATTATTGATGTGGGCACTGGTCCATTTGGAACAGTACCTATTTTTAATGAAATGAATTGAGAAATGTTCTGGCTTCAAGACCCAGCTCAGTATCTGCTGCTTTTGGAAGTGTTCCCGACCCTTGCTGATCTCCAGTATTTGAAACTGAAAGAAACTGTTGTCTGAATCCTTCCTTTTGCCCCTGGAGAACACGAGCATTCCCGCCCCCCCCATTCCTCCCTCCCCACCCATGGGGAAAGATTCCCTCTGTCTCCAGAAGCATCCTTTAAAGTAAAGACTGCACAGTGATGTGACTTAGCACAGTGCTTCCTGAACTTTCATGGGCAGAGGGATCACTTGGGGGCCTGTTTAAGCCAAATTCTGATTGAGTAGGTCTGGAATTGGGGCTGATTTTCTGCATTTCTGGCAAACTCCCCGGTAATGTTAGTGCTGTTGGTCTGAGGATCACACTTTGAAGCAGCAAGACTTAGGGCACCCACCCTGGCACTGGCCAGCCTATTTTGAGTCCTGATGTGTCACTGCATAGCCGTGTGACCTTAGGCAAGTTTCTTAACATTTAAGCTCCCAAGCTGTAACATGGAAATACTACTAATCTCCACCTCATCGGGTTGTCTTGAAGATTAAATGAGAAAACCTGTAAAAAGCACCACCTTCTGTCTGGCGCACATAACTTGGGTTCAGGGGCGCCTGGGTGGCTCAGTGGGTTAGGGCCGCTGCCTTCGGCTCAGGTCATGATCCCAGGGTCCTGGGATCGAGGCCCGCATCAGGCTCTCTGCTCAGTGGGGAGCCTGCTTCCTCCTCTCTCCTCTCTCTCTGCCTGCCTCTCTGCCTACTTGTAATCTCTCTCTCTGTGTCNTTTGTCTTGAAGATTAAATGAGAAAACCTGTAAAAAGCACCACCTTCTGTCTGGCACACATAACTTGGGTTCAGAAAATGTTAACTAATGAACTCTTGGGGTCTTCCCAGCAGGAGCAAATCTGACACAAAGCCGAACATNAAAACAAAACATAACTTGGGTTCAGAAAATGTTAACTAATGAACTCTTGGGGTCTTCCCAGCAGGAGCAAATCTGACACAAAGCCGAACATTCAGGGGGAGGAGGATGTAGAATGGGGGTTGAGGCAGCCAGCCCTAGAATGAGTGCCCAGCACTGGCCAGATGTACAGAACAATTCTGCTGAATAAATGAGAAAACTATAATGTGGAGCAAATCAAACATGTTTAAAAGTTCCATTTCTTCTGCAAAACTTTAAATCTTGATAAATTAGTTCTGGGACATTGAATTAAAAAATCATTTGCTTTTTATTACAGATAATGTCCAGCTGCCTGTCACATGGGTAATCTATTTTAATATCTGAGAGAGTAAATGGATTGTTAAGGAGTAGTACATTTTTTATCCTCATTAAAAACCTTGAAATTTAAATTTAAATGAATTTATTAATGAAGATATGGTATTCTTAGCTCTCAAAATGAATGGGCATTGTCATCATCGTTCTCATATCTCCCTTGCTTCTTCTCTCTCTAGCCCTAAATATGAGTGCTTCCTAAGACTTGTTTTTTTTTTTTTGCTTTTTATTTTTCTCACTTTTCTGCCATTTCTTTTGGAAATTTTATTCACGTTTTATGTTCAACTTTCAAGTGCATGGAGATGACTTCTGAATGTATATACCCACATTCTTTGCCTGTTTCTAAGCCCCATTTCTGCATTACCAATTACTTACTAGGCATTTCCTACTGAATTTCCCACTTGCCTAGAAGTTTCAGTGTGTTCTAAATTAAACTCCTCCTTCTTCTCATAAAACTAATACCTCCCTGGTAATAAATCAAGATGGCAATTTGCGTTGGGAAGCCCTCAGTGCTAATTCAGGGACCTGGCAAGGGTGTGAGACATACGGCGTAAACATCCCAGTACCTTCCCATTGCTCCCAGCTCTTTCTCTGAGACTTCGCCTTGGAACAGTGACTGAGGCTAATTAATTTATAGATACAACATACTGGCAAAACAGCCACATAAACAGCTACGGGCTGCTGCATTAATGGTGATCGATGTAAATTGAATTGGTAAGAAACCGCATCAGTCAGGGTAGGCTAGATTACGTTGCTGTAACAAACACCACCAAAATCTCAGTGGCTTACTACAATAGAAGTTAATTTCCTGCTCATGCCAAATCTCTAGGCAACTCTCAGGGTGACTCATCATTCTAGTCTGCTTTGTTCCTGTGGCCTCTCCATCAGCACCATGGCAGGAGAAGAGAGTATGGAAAACTGTGCACCAAACCTTGAATGTTTTTACCCAGAAGAGACGTCACTTCTCACATGACACTGGTCAAAGGAAGCCACACGGTCATTACCTAATTTTAAGGGGATATGTACTCAGAAATAGATGGAAAAGTAGAAATCTTGGTGGGCAGGAGTGGGTCTACAACAGGGATCCATTTAATATAGAGGGACTGGGGATAAAATTACACTGAAAATAGTGTATAGAGGATGAGCATAGATTACCAGTTCGAGAAAGGTACCCAGTTGTGTGTGGAGTATTTGGAGAAGCATTATTGTTGTTTTTATTATTATATAATCTAATAATGTAGGGAGACACTTAAAAGTGAAAAATTCTGTGTCTCTGTCTCTCAGGGTCACTTTATGATTTAGCCAAGGTCAGTCTACTCCAGGCACTGATCATTTAGAGTCTTCTGTGACCCAGGGGCCAGGAAATATCTTCCATCTTGATTACACCCTGGGTGACACACCAACCATTAAATAAGTAAGGTTACATCAACATAAGCACATTTGCTAATTTTGCTGACATTGATGGTCACCCTCTGCTTGAGGACTGAATATGTGTATATGAAGAATGGAATATTTCAGCAGGATCAAATAGTGCCATGTTTCTCTTAGGCCTGAAATATGCCTTTGACGTCTTCAAAGTAATGTTGAAATGGAGTCTTGTGAGTAAAAATCAGTCCATTAAAAAAAACAGAAAAAAATCACTCATATCAGTGGGAGAAGGATAAAATCATGGCTTTTAATAAGTTTTGGAGCTTCTCTCTCTAAAGAGTAGAGATTCTGTCAGTTAAACTTGCTTCCTTCATCTTCCCACACTTCATATGCTTACAAGAAATAAAGCCTTGATGAATGAATGTTATAAGCCCTAAAATGCTCTACAGCTATCGATGATAATAACGTGTACCTGGGCATTGAGGAGCACTTTGGATCTCAACAATTCTGGGTTTTGCCCACCTCTGTCCATGGCACCCCTTTTAAAACACTTGCCTCTCATAAAACTGTTCCCAAATATTCTTACATAATATCAGCATCTTCCTAAAGCTAATATTCTGAGAGCTTCATTCATACATTTCCACAAATATTGAAAACGAGGGATGAGAAAGGAGCAAAGTCTATCAGTTAGTATTTTAAACTGTTTGGTCAAATCTTTTTCATTTTATCTGGTTTATTTTTAGCTCTGAGTCCTTGCTGAGCTATAATGCCTCCTTAAGTAGAAATCAGAGAGAGAGGCTACAGTGAACCACTCATAGATGTATCAGTGAGAACATGGAAGACAGAGATGGAAGTGTTCATTACCAAACTATGATAGCATTGATCAAGATGACTGAAAGTGGTACCAGATGATGGCTTCACAGGGATCACTGCGTTGTGATGACTCTAGGGTCCAGTTGCAGAGTAAATGTCGAAACAAGAAACACTGCCACCTTCAAAGCATCCTATGAACTCCTACACGAGTTAGCTAAAAAGTATCATTTGATAGATGAAGTTAAGGAGAGAGCTTAAATGACTCACCCAAGTCCTAATTTCTAGTTATGGCCACTAGCAAAAACTGTGTCTCCATAACATAAAATGCCAAAGGGGAAAATGTGCTCATTATATAACATATATTTGGTGTATACATCACAGGCTATTTTAATGTACATCGAAAGGAGCAAAATGTTACCTTGACTCATATTAAGCCACTGTGTGAGAGAGGTGTCTATGATTTTATATGACATTGAAAAATCCCCTCATACACAATGTAATAAGTTGTACAGGAATATTTATAAATGCCGTTTAGAACAGACTTAGACCACTTGTAGAAGAACCAACTCTTTCCATAGCCAGTTTTTTTTAAACACAGTACATTTTGAAGGCAGCAGATATAATTAATTAATTAATTAATTTGTTGATTAGTAACTATCTCTTAAAGGGTGGAGTTATCTTCAAACTTACCTGCTTGGTCTCAAAGCCCAAGAGATGACATCTGTTAAAGTTCTCTGCTACAACTCCATGAAATCCAAATGATTTTCTAGAGACCAGTGGGATCACCACCAACTCACCTTGGGACCTGCTGGGATACAATGCAGTCAATTTTTGCTAAATTCCTTGTTTACTAAGCATTACCTTGTCAATTGCTTTTTTTTTTTTTTTCTCTTTTGCCATTTCCCTATATCCTGCCCACACTGGTCAACCAGTGTGAGAATGACAGGAAATTGATTCCTTGCCGTCTCCTTAGAATCTTCTTTCTAATGGTCTTTGATTCTTCAGCAGAGATTTGCTCATCTCTGGCTTTTCTAGTTTTAAAATTACTTCAACCTCTCTAAGCTGTAATATTCAAGAGTTTTGTGATGACTTCTACTGGGCAGTCACTCTGTTACGTGTTGTGTCTACCTAAATAGTCTTTGGTCTTAAGGGACCTAGAGTATAGGAAACAATGGATGAGTATGCGTAGTGTGGCTTGAGGTCTATTAAAATGAATAAAATGCTAATAGAACACTGGACAGTCAGGAAGAAAGTCAGAGAAGGGTCTCCCATTTGTGTTGGGTCTTGAAGGATGAAGAATAATGTACCAGGTGAGTATGTGTGCTGCAGGCAGCAGAGTATGTGGGCAGATATTCCAGAGAAGGAATGGGAAAGCAAATACAATCAGAGATTCGCAAATGATGAGAAGTTTAATGTGGCCGAAGGATAGGGTGTGTGTGGAATGGAGAGGTCTGTGGAATAGACAAGGAAAGGCCTGGTGTGTCCAGCCGAGATGTCTGGACGTAAGACACTGACTGGCCAATGGTCTGTGGGTGGAGTGACAGCTCTGGGGGGGGGAGGGTGAGATGATATGGTTGGGTGTGGGAAGGAAGGGTGAAAACTCGGATAGCTATCTGGAATATGAGAAAGGACTTAGTAACATATGGATCGACGTTTGGTGCTCTTGCTCGGTCCGCCTATCAGACAGAGGGACTTATCAGGTGCAAGGAATTGTGAGGGAAGAGTTGGGATCCACCACAGTGAGGGGGGTGTCCCTCATCTCTTTACTCATTCTTAAAGCAAACTGCAATTTATTAGCAGTTCATGTGTGCTTGGTTAAGTGGATTTATGTATATTATCTAGTTTGACTAATATAAGACTCAAAAAATAGATAAATGACTTAAAAAGATTGAAGATAACATGAGTGATACAAGCATTAGTGAATTTTCACAAAAGCCCTTGCAAAATTGGTAGATGATTTTGAAAAATGAGTATCATAATTTCATAAACTCATCCAATGATCTATTTCCTGTGTTTGTATCTAGTTCTCCATGAGGTGTATGGGTGCTGATGGGCATCAAACTAAACGTCGAAATCAACTCGGGACCAGGTTTCAAGTTTCTTTATTATAGGGCAGTAAAACTTCACCAAAATCATGAAGCATATTCAGCCATGTTACTCTCACTAAAATTTTAGTGAGAACAAAATATTTTACCTATCATTAATAAATGAAATAGAGGGCACCTGGGTGGCTCAGTTGGTTAAACGACAGCCTTCAGCTCAGGTCATGATCCTGGAGTCCCGGGATCGAGTCCCACATCGGGCTTCTAGCTCCATGGGGAATCTGCTTCTCCCTCTGAACTTCTTCCGTCTCGTGCTCTTGCTTACTCTCTCTCTCAAATAAATAAATAAAATATTAATAAATAAATAAATAAATAAATGAAATAGAAAATATTTCATCCTTATCTCACCCTTTAAAATGTCAATTTTTATGTTTTCTTTTTTAATTTAAATTTAATTTTAATTAAATTAATTTATTTATTTTGAGAGAGAGAGAAAGAGCATGAGCAGGGGGAGGGGTAGAGGACAGAGAGAGAGAGAATCCCAAGCGGGCTCCATGCCCAGTGCAGAGCCCTACATGGGGTACAATCTCATGACCCTGAGATCATGACCTGAGCCGAAATCAGGAGCCGGACACTTAACCGACTATGCCACCCAGGCATCCCTTTATGTTTTCTTTGGTGTACAATATATTAATGCAGTAGTTATATATGTATATTACTTACAAATGAATAGACCTGTGTGAGATAAGAAATGTTGTATTTATATGAGTATGTAGGCAGAAGCAAGCCAAAAAAGGTATTGGAGCAAAGGTATCTATGATCAGCTTTGTTGGCACGAGCATGGAATGGAGGGTGTTCTGGAAGTTCACTCAGAAGGGTAGTATCCTGATTCAGAGGAAAGTGAATGAGGACCTGGTGATGGAGAGGAGAGAGATCGCCCAAGCCTGTGGTCTTCAGTAGAAAGGGATGGGGGGGGTGGAGAGAGAGGGAGAGAGGGAAGAAGAGAGAGAGACCCTCAGTTTTGCCGCTTGCCAGTCTGAGTAGAAGGAGAAACTGTTACTTGAGATGAAGAAATGGGATATTGAACAAAATACAGAGTTCAGTTTAGGACACATTAAGTCAGAGGTGCCCAAGGGATTCCAGGGAGATGACTAGTGGGTGTTTTAAATATAATTCTGAAGCTCAGGAGAGCTTGGAGATACAGATTTTATAGTAGCTTTACTTTCTTCATCTGCAACACTTCCCACAACTGCTGGTCTTAAAATATATCCCTTCATCTAAGACAAATTAACCCAACAGCTTAACATTTATAATTATTTATAATAAAATGAAAATGATTAAGAATCAGCTTACTATTGCATAATGGTAAGGCATCACTAAGCAGACAATCTTAGGATTTTATTGGACATTTAGGCTAGTTTTGCATTCTGCTGGACCTCTCTCAAAGTACATTGTCCTTTGCTGGTTTTCTATGTGTACTATTTTGGTCAGTTCTCAAATGTTATCCAGGCTACACTTTATTATAAGACAGTCCCTCTCTTATACTACATTCCATCTTTTCACACTAAAAACCTTGTTGTTCCAGCCAGACATCTATTTTTTTTTTTATTGTACCATAGTAATTGGAAATGTTTTCTTTCTTTTCTTTTTCTTTTTTTTTTTAGAGTTGGGGAGAGGCAATGGGAGAGGGAGAGAGAGAATCTTTTTTTTTTTTTTAAGATTTTATTCATTCATTTCTCAGAGAGAGAGAGAGCATAAGCAGGGCCAACAGCAGACAGAGCAGGCAGAGGGAGAAACATGCTCCCCGTGGAGCAAGGAGCCCGATATGGGACTCGATCCCAGGACCCTAGGATCATGACCTGAGCTGAACGCAGCTGCTTAACCAACTGAGCCACCCAGGTGTCCCGGAGAGAGAATCTTAAGCAGGCTCCACGGCCAGTGTGGAGCCCGACATGGGGCTTGATCTCACAACCCTGGGATCATGACCTGAGCTGAAATCAGGACTCTGACACTTAATAGGCTAAGCTACCCAGGCGCCCCTAATTAATGTTTTCTCATTCTGTTGTCCACATGGCCCTTCTGTAGGAATCGTAAGCATTGTGAAATGATGGCCACCATCTTCTCTATGCTGTTTACTGTCAGTCTGTCAAAGCATGTTGCTAACTTATGAGGATGCCTTTAATACCAGGCCATTTCCCCCAATTCCTTACATAGCATTTACCAAGGATCTAGAGATAATTTACCAGTCTAATTTTTGGGTTCCACACAATTCTATTTCTAACCATTTATCTCATAAATAAGATTTTGTCATAAATAATACCAAATAGATATTTGTTTAAAATTTGAAATTTCTTATATCATGCTTTTATGGCAGTTCATTATTTAATATCTCAAGCACTTAAGCATTGTCTCTTTTATTAAAGTAGAATTAATTTTAGTGCAAAGATGTGTCTTTCCCCACTAGCATGCAAGCCCCATGAGGGCAAGAATTTTTGTCCATTTTGTTTACTTTTCTATTTTTAGCATATAGAACTGTGTCTGGGACATGATGGATGATAAAGAAGCTTTTCTGAATGATTAAATGAATACATAAATAAGTAGAATAGGCTCATAAATACCTTGATTTTAATTATCTTGCTTTCCATTTTTTGAAAATCCAAATCTTCCTTACCATATTATAATATTTATCCATGAATTTTATTAAAATTTCAGCTTAATATAAGTTTATTGTGAGACAGTTACTTTCACATATACAACAAATTTTCATCTTTCAGTATCTAGGAGACAAAAATCCTTTTACTCTTCTTTTAGCTTATAGGTTTACTAGAGACTGCAAATATGTCTTATTGAGTCCCCAAGCAATATTTAGGTAGGAAGGTTTAAGTTTAGTATTAAAAATATAAGCTGGCATTCATAAGGAACAGTTGTTTCTAGAATATGGCAAAAAAAAACCCTAATAAATGAAAAGGAAATCTATGAAATATATTAAAATAACAGAACCTGAGACCCAGAAATCAATTTCCTAAAGACAATAGCTGTCTGTACCAGGGAAGTGCTCAGCATATGGTACATTTCAAGGCATTGCTAAAATTGCATTTAACCACATCCACAAATTAATTCTCGCCATTACCATCACCGTTTCACAAAATGTATTTTCTCCCGTCTAAAGTCTGAGAAGAGTAATTGGGAAAAAATGCCACTTAACTGTCTCCGAGAATCCAGCTGCTGGGAGCTGTCATTGGCTCTGGGGACTTGGACCAGGCCCCCTGTCAGTGAGGATAATGGATGAGGAGAGAGATCCGCAGGGGGAGGAGAGTCAGGCCCCGGAACTCCCCAGTCAATTGTGCTTCGAGAGACACTAATGGGGTTTGCCACGCTACCATGGGTCTCTTTGTTCTCTGAGAACGTGCATTCTGTCCACCACTCATGAGTGCACGTTTAGTTCTATCTCGTATCTCAGAGTGTGAAGGGGCAGGCAGAGGGCAGAATGCGTTCCCCTTCAGATGCTGGACAAGCCGTTCACCACTCCTCTTCCTCCTTTCGTGTTCTTTTTTATTTTCATTCTTTTGAGGAACCTATAGGATTAAGCACATTTTGGACAAGTCAAAAACACTGCTATGCTAATTGCAAACAGATGCATGCTTTTCATAGTGATGATGACATAAAATCAGAGACCAGGAGCCCACATCACTGCCACAAAGACCTTTATGGTGGGTAGAGATTTTTGTGGTTATCTCCAGAATCATGGTATTTTTTTGATGCCAGGTCAGACTCACTCTGGCTAAAGACTGAATTAGCAACAAGCTCTTTATTCATAATGAACTCCAGCCTGTACCAAGTGGAAAAGTGCAACGCTTTTTTTTGACGTATAAAAAAACTGTACATATCTAATGTACACAACTTGATGAGTTTGGAAATAAGCGTACATCTGCTAAATTCAACATTTTTGATCCTGACTTGTAGAGACTCCCAGAGGCAGCACCTAGTTGGTGTTACATGCAGGGAGAAAGGGCTGTGTATTTAAAGAATACAATGAAAACAGCAAAAAGTCTAGATAGAGTCAAATAGCTAACATATTATATGACATATTGTAGCTCAGTTATGCGATGGATTATTTGCTAACTGCTAAAAAATGTTCAAATATTTAAAAGCATGGAAAAATGATAATATATTAAGGGACAGAAACAAGATTCAAAAGTTTTGAATCTTGTATACCCAGTATGATGTCATTTGAGAAAAATGTTGCCATATGTTTCTATGCGTAGGAAAGTAAATACATAAATAAAGTCGGAGAAAATATCGTGGCAGTGGTATTTCTGGATTACGGAGAATTTCTAGTCTCTTTTATACTTTTCAGTTTGATCTATATCTATCTATCTATATATAGAGATACATATACAGAGAGACAGAGAGAGGGAGACAGAGGGAGAGAGAGACATTTTAAGGAATTGGCTGCCACAATGATAGGATGATTGTGGAAGCTGCCAAGTCCAAAATCTAGATGGTGAACCAACAGGCCGAAGACGCAGGTAAGAGTTGATGGTACAGTCTTGAGGGGCATTCCTTCTTCTGTGGGAAACCTCAGTCATTTCTGTTCAAGCCTTCGACTCACTGGATGAGGCCCACCCACATATTGGGGGGTTAGTCTACTTTAATCCCATCTAAAAAATACTCTCACAGCAACACCTAGACTAGTGTTTGGCGGAACAACTGAGCATCATAGCCTAGACAAATGGACACATCAAATTAACCATCACAGCTTTCAAGCAATTCCCACCCCTCTTTCTTCCTAGCAACAGGCAGATTTTCTGGCTGGGTGTTGCTCCCTTCCCCAGGCAGTCCATGAGCTTTTCATGAACATTTTCAGCTTTCTACCAACCAACAACCACAGTTCAGGGGGTTGAGCTGACCTCAATGCCCCAGCAGTTCAGGTGAATTTTGAAATTCTTGCTCGAAGTGCTAGGACGTCAGCCCTATCTCCAGGGTGGAGCTGGGGTACAGCTGGGAAGCTGCAAGATGGGCCCCGCGGAAGGCAGGACGGAGAGATGGGGAAAGAAACTGCTCTTGAGATAACCTTCAGTCCCTGAATTAAACCAACCCTAACTTCTGTCCTTCCTCTGGGTTTTCAGTTATATAAGCTCTGTTTATTTTATCTAGCTCTTCCGTCTCTTATAGCTACGTTTCTGTGAATACGTTGTCTTTTCCAGTTTTTCAACAAATATGGATTACTTTTATAATAAGCAAGAATTACTGGGCGCCTGGGTGGCTCAGTGGGTTAAAGCCGCTGCCTTCGGCTCAGGTCATGATCCCAGGGTCCTGGGATCGAGGCCCACATCGGGCTCTCTGCTCAGCAGGGAGCCTGCTTCCCCCTCTCTCTCTGCCTGCCTCTCTGCCTCCTTGTGATCTCTCTCCCGCTGTGAAATAAATAAATAAAATCTTTAAAAAAAAAAAAAAAAAAAAGCAAGAATTACTATCTTCATTGATTCTAAGACAGACATTTTTGCATTTTAGAATCACTGAAATTGGGATGCGTCATGGCATGTCACAACTTAACAGAGCTTTCTTTCGTAGTGTATATAAAAAATGTCTTATGTTCAGTAATATTTTAGACTTGATAAAAGTTATTTTTAAGAGAGATGGAATGCAAATGCCCAGGAAAGTTGGAGGGATATACCATATACCCCTGGGACCATATGGTGACCTGGATGCCTCTACATTTCTGGAATGATCCAAGAAGAGATCCATAACCTGGATAACCTAGAACTTGGCTTTGCTGTACTAAATTATTTAAGACTGACAGAAACTCCACTGATAAAGAACACCTGGTTCTCCATACTGGAAATGGGGCAAATCTCTTCCTTTCAAAGTATCTGATCAGTTTTCAACGTCTATTTTCTTTCTCTTAGCTCTGTGGTTTTGTGTGATTTTACTTTCGACTGGTTTCAAAATCAACTCCCTCAATCATGTTATTTCAGGCTCTTATACATATGACCAGTACATTAATAATAATAATAGCATATGTTGCCTATATGTAGTATTTTTTAAACTTTCAAAACATTTTAGATCTATTATGTGATTTGATTTCCATAATATTTCCATGAGTTAGGGAGGTTCTTATGATCCTTTTAGTATTCAAGAGACTTGCTTGGTGTCATGGAGTAGTTGGTAGCGGTGGGACTTACAGTGGACTAGAAAGGAAAGGCTGATAAATGAAGTTTTATTGCCTGAAGTTATGATCTGTGTCATTAGCAAAGGCAGAACACAATTTTAGAGTTTTTTTTAAAACTCTGGTTCAAGGTTAAGGTCGTCAATTCATGACCATCTTTCTGCTCCCATATATATTCCTGTCACTGAAAATGGTCATTGCTGCACTGAGTCCATTGTGATTCTCTCGTCTTGAAAAGGCCCAGTTTATTTTGTGGTAACTCACTGTGTACTGAAAATAAGTCAGCAGTGAACCATCATCCCAAGAACTAAGGTCATAAGCACAATTATAACTTATTTTTATTTATTTATTTATTTATTTATTTGACAGAGAGAGAGAGAGAGAGAGAGAGAGAGATCACAAGTAGGCAGAGAGACAGGCAGAGAGAGAGGAGGAAGCAGGCTCTCTGCCGAGCAGGGAGCCTGATGTGGGGCTCCAACCCAGGACCCTGAGATCATGACCTAAGCTGAAGGCAGAGGCTTTAACCCACTGAGCCACCCAGGCGCCACAACACTATTATAACTTATTAATTTGAATTTTTAAGATCGTTTAGAATGTATGTCACATTTACATTTTCCTAAACAGAATCAGGGAGAAGTCATAGACAAAGGGAGGGAAATAATAAATTAGAATATAGGAAGTAGAATGAATTCAGGGAAAAATCCAGGTAACTATACCTCTTACTTCCACTTGCCTTTTTTTTTTTTTTTTAAATAAAAGCTCTGCTCGTTGTGAATCACGATCCCATATTCTTCATCTACACTTACTATATTTTGTTTTAGTTATTTTTTCCCAAGTCCTCCTCTTCACTAGACGATGCATTTCTGGAAGGCAGGGACTACATCTTATTTTTCTCTCAGGCATATTCTTTCTAGCATACCGCCTGCCATATAGCAGATGCTCAAGACACGTTAGCAGCATGGCTGTGCAGAAGAGAAGGGATGGTCTTCATTTTCTTGGGGAAGTAGGTGGGCTCATATGTTGAAAATGAGGGAGTATGATCTGGTTTGGGGACCTGAAAATATGAAAGGAAAATCTCCCAAGTTTAAGTCACAGGAATTCCAAGGAATTGAGATTGCAGGTGATGATGTCAGCCCCAGGATTTGGGCTTGGATTTGGGGTGGGGCAGATGGGGGGATTCCCAACAGCTTGCTGCTTCCGCTTTATGTAGGAGAACAGCAGTGACTTACGTAGATGGAATGTTTGGGTCTTTTGATCTCAGTTTCTGACTGATTTATGGCAGTAAACAGTAGCCAACATTTTTAAAGCCTAAGCATTCTACTTACTGTCTTTGAGAAGACCCTTTACATAAAGTAAATTCAACTACTGCTATTTAGTACAACCTAGAAAAATAGGGCAACGCACTGTCTTGTTTTATTGACCTGGACTATGCCCTGTAACTTTCTAGGAAACTCACCAAAAGATTCCATTTAGTAAGGTAAGAAAAGATTTTAGGGAAGTCATTAAAGTAAAACAAAGAAAAAGAACAACAACAAATCTTTACATATACCCCAAACCCTGAACTTAGAACCAGTTTCATTTATTTAAAGAAATCGAGGGCGCCTGGGTGGCTCAGTGGGTTAAAGCCTCTGCTTTCGGCTCAGGTCATGATCCCAGGGTCCTGGGATCAAGGCCCGCATCGGGCTCTCTGCTCCGCAGGGAGCCTGCCTCCTCCTCTCTCTCTGCCTGCCTCTCTGCCTACTTGTGATCTCTCTCTGTTGAATAAATAAATAAAATCTTTAAAAAAAAAATAAAGAAAGAAATCGATACTTGTACCTTACATAACTGTGAATATTCAGTTAGTCAGGGTACTAGAGAGATAGACCAAGGACATGATTCTGATTCTTTTCAGGGGGGAGAGGAAAGAAGCAATGGAGGTCCAAAGTTCTCCATTCTTTTTACCTTGTGAATATTTGAGGTGTAGAGAGGGTCAGCAGCATGACCACGTATTTTGGCTGGGGATCAGACCGTTGCAAAATCCAGCTGAAGGTCATTTGAATATCTCTGACAGTTCTGGGTCTGACAGGAAGAATACGAAAATAATTTCAGAAGGAATCAGGCAGTAAATAGATGCAATTCAGACAAGAGGGTGAAAGGGTTGAAAACACAAATCATTGAGAAGAGCTGGTGATTCATGGGGTTTGTGTCTGCTAGACTGTCGCCTTTCAAGATCCCAAATAATAACAGTGGTTTTAAACACAGGCTCAGTGCATTCTAGCCTTTTAAAGGGTGAGTCTTTTGGTTGTCCTTGAAAGCAGCTTTTGTTCATTGAAAAGACTCTGTACTTGTTTTGATTTTTAAAAATTAATATTTAATTTAATAAAGTTGTGAATCCAAATCTAGTTTTTTTCCTTAATATTTAAATTTGAACTTAAAAGTCTAACGATTCTATTTACAAATCTACTCTTTTGAAAATTAATTTCAAGGAATATATATAAAGTTAATATAGGGGTACCTGGGTGACTCAGCTGTTTAAGCATCTGCCTTTAGCTCAGGTCATGATCCCAGGGTCCTGGGATCGAGTTCAGCATCGGGCTCCCAGCTCAGGGGGAGTCTGCTTCTCTCTGTCCCCCTGCCACTCCCCCTGCTTGTGGTCTCTCTCTCTCTCTCTTTCTCTCTGTCAAATAAATAAAATCTTAAACAAAATAAAGTTAATATTTTTGGTTTTTAAAAAGCAGTTAAGGGCACCTGGGTGGCTCAGTGGGTTAAATCCTCTGCCTTCGGCTCAGGTCATGATCTCAGGGTCCTGGGATCGAGGCCTGCATCGGGCTCCCTGCTCAGCAGGGAGCCTGCTTCCCCCTCTCTCTCTCTGCCTGCCTCTCTGCCTACTTGTGATCTCTCTCCCTCTGTCAAATAAATAAAAAATCTTAAAAAAAAAAAAAATAAAAAATAAAAAGCAGTTAAGGGACACCTGGGTGACTCAGTCAGTTAAGTGTCCAAATCTTGATTTCAGCTCAGGTCATGATCTCGGGGTTGTGAGACCAAGCCCCTGCTTAAGATTTTCTCTCTCCCTCTCCTTCTGCCCCTTCCCCACCTCTCTAAAATAAAATAAAATAATAAAAAGCAGTTAAAATATCAGAACAAATGTCTTTGCAGGCATTTGACTTACTTCTAAAATTATTAAATTATATTTATAAACATGAAGAATCTATACATATTAATTATTCTAAATGTCTCAGTATTGCTTATAAGCCCATAATTCTTTTGTATTTCCATTTGAAATTAAAAGTATAAGTGGATTACTTAAGTGTACATTTCAAATAGGAATCACAAGATTCATCAGACTTTTTTTCAAATTTATTTTTAAAATACTTTTTCAATTGAGGTTTAATCAACATGTAACATTATATTAGCTTTAGATGTACAACATAATGACTCAATATTTGCATACAGTGTAAAATGATCACAATAAGTATAGTTATGATTAATCACCATATGAAGTTATAAGTTTTTTTCTTGTGATGAGAATTTTTACAATTTACCCTTAGTGTCTTCTAAATATGCAATGCAACATTATTATTATTATTATTTAAATATTTTATATATTTGAGAGAGTGAGAGAGACAACATTAGAGAGAGCAGGGGGAGGGGCAGAGGGAGAGGGAGAAGCAGACTGCCCACTGAGCAGGGAGCCCATAGGGTGCTCCAACCCGGGAAGCTGAGACCATGACCTGAGCTGAAGGCAGACGCTTAACTAACTGAGCCACCCAGGTGCCCTGCAATGCAATATGATTGACTGTAGTTATCATGCTGTATATTACATCCTTGTGACTTATTTATAACTGAACATTTACACCTCTTGACCCCTTTCACCCATTTTATACGCCCCTTCTCTCTGGCAATCACCTATATATTCCTGGTATCTATAAGTTTTGGGTTTTGTGTGTATGTGTTTTAGATTCCACATAAACTATATTCATTTTTAAAAATTCCTTTCTTCTTTTGGCTGTTCCCACTGGGCAAATTCCACTGCCCTGTCTTCTAGATTGCTGATCCTTTCTTCTGCTTTATCTAGTCTGGTGTTGAACCCCTTCAGTGTATTTTTCAGTTCTGTTATTGTATTCTTCAGCTCTGTGACTTCTGTTTGTTACTTCCTAATATTTTCTATCTCTTTGTTGAAACTCCCCCTGTGTTCATCCATTCTCCTCCCAAGTTTGGTAAGCATCTTTATGACCAAATTTTGAATTCTTCTTCAGGTAAATTACTTACCTCTATTTCTTTTTTTTTTTTTTTAATTTTTATTTTTATTTTTATTTTTTTAGATTTTTTTTTTTTTAATTTATTTCACAGAGGGAGAGAGATCACAAGGAGGCAGAGAGGCAGGCAGAGAGAGAGGGGGAAGCAGGCTCCCTGCGGAGAAGAGAGCCCGATGCGGGCCTCGATCCCAGGACCCTGGGATCATGACCTGAGCCGAAGGCAGCGGCTTTAACCCACTGAGCCACCCAGGTGCCCACTTTT
>LNAC01000197.1:2789173-2800972 GCA_002007465.1 Ailurus styani
CAGAGGCTTTAACCCACTGAGCCACCCAGGTGCCCTACTTACCTCTATTTCATTAAGACTTTTTTGTTGTTGAGTTTTTTTAATCCTGTTCTTTCATTTGGAACATACTCATCTGTTTCTTCATTTTGCTCAACTCTTTGTTTCTACATATTAGGTAAAACAGTCACCTTTTCCATTCTTGAAGGAGTGGCCTTGTATGGGAGATGAAACTTATCATTCAGCCTTGCCCTACCTAGCTCTTGGTTGTCTCTTGAAACTTTGTGGTTGTCTAAGCAGCCTAATTTATTCTTGCTAGTTCCCAGTTGTTGAGGATGTGTCAAGACCTTTCAGTGTTCCAAAGGGAAGGGATCTTAGCACCTAGATTCAGGCTGATTGGAAGGCAGATCCTTAGGCAGCAGCTTTTAAAGTGTGTGTGTATGTGTGTGTGTGTGTGTGTGTGTGTGTATATATATATATATATATATATATATATATATATACACATATACATTTTTCCCCCCCGTGGGACCACAGTCCTAAACCCTGCTGGTCTTCAGACCAGGCAATCTGGGTGATGGTTGAAATAATTGGGACTCCAGATAAGTGCAAAATCTCCTTTCTGGGATAAACCAGGAATATGTAGTGAGGCCAAGGGAGAGTGCAAAGATGGCATCTCCTGGCCTACATTTCCTGACAGCACCTCTGTAGCCTCTAGATGTGTGACAAACTTAAAGCCTATTCCTCAGGCTGAAGCTCCAGCCTGAGTAAATAGGCCTTTTTCATAGGAAGCCTAGGGTGTGTTTAAGTCTGCAGTCTCTTCAGTTCCCAGGGAATGGTAATCTGCCAAGGACTGTTTCTCTGATTGTTTCAATCCTGTGAAGCCCAGAAACAGAAGCTCTCCAGGCCACCAGAGTCAGGCAATCAAGGGGCATCCCCTGTGTGTACCGAACAAGCTGGCCAGCTTTAGGGAGGCAGTAGGAGAGTGCAGGACTGAGGCACATTGGCTGGTTTTAGCAGGGGAGTAAGAGAGTGCAGGGATGGGGCATGCCTGCTGGCTTTAGTGGGGCCACAGGAGAGTGCAAGTCTGCACCAGCAAGATAGAGGGAGAGCACAGAAATGGTGTCCACCAGCTCCTCTGTCTCTGGAGAGAGTCCTAAGGACCCCTATCCCTGCAGCAGATGCTTTAGGATTAACAAGTGAATCTCCTTCACATATAGTTTAGGGGCTTTTGAAACTGCTGCTTTTGCACTGGGTCTTGGGGCAAGTGAGTCTGTGTGTGAGCCCTTGAAGAGCAGGATCTCTGTTCCCTACACCCGTTCGGTTCTTATAGGGGATAAGCCCTATTGGTTTTTGAAGACAGATATTTTGAGGCTTGTGTCTCTGGTTCAGGTGCCAAGACGTGGGGTGCCTGATGTGAGACCCAAACCCCTTGTTCCTCAGGGAGACGCTCTCTATTTGTGAGATTCCTCCCAATTGTGGATAGCCATGTCAGGAGGGTGGGGGTTGTGGTGAGACTATGTCTCTGTCTCCGACTGGCCTTGATGTGACCCTTTTAACCTTTGCTGTGGTGGAGGTGTTCAGCTAGTGTTCAGGTCTTTTTCAGAGGAAATTGTTCCACATGTAGCTCTAGATTTGCTGTGTCCGTGAGAGGAGGTGAGTTCAGGATCTTCCTACCCATTTTGAACCTCACTGATCTTTTTTTTTTTTTTTAAAGATTTTATTTATTCATTTGACACAGAGAGAGAGATTACAAGTAGGCAGAGAGGCAGGCAGAGAGAGGAGGAAGCAGGCTCCCCGCTGAGCAGAGAGCCCGACGTGGGCCTCGATCCCAGGACCCTGAGATCATGACCTGAGCCGAAGGCAGCGGCTTTAACCCACTGAGCCACCCAGGCGCCCTCACTGATCTTTTATTCTCTTAATTAATATACTCTTAATGTCAATTATGCATATGCTTCCCTAACATTTAATATAAGAATATTATATATTTGATCTTTTTCATCTCTCTCCTTTCATCTAAATTTTCCCTTAGTGGGGATGGAAGAACAAAGGGGAAAATTTTTACCCAGTAAATTGGGGTTACTCTACTAAGACCTTCTCAGATGGATAAGGTTGCATATCTGCTGGTATTTTTGTCTGGATCATGGGAGATTTATTGTCCTAAGACACTGCCAAGGCCCTGAGGCAGCAGGAGTTCTCTGTATCGTGGTTCTAATAGGTCCTGACAAGAAGAGGAGGCTCTCAGCCCCATGCAAGTCGCAAAGATTCAGTTTCTACAAAATCCAATTCTCCTTTTTTATAATTGCTTTATCAATTGATAGGATTCAACTAATCTCTTTATCTCTTGGTCCTGTTTTGAATTCATTGAATATTTTTCTGACCCACAGGGCCCAAACTCTTATAAATATTTAAATGCTATCTGATTGGATTCTGCACATTCCTCATGGCTTTGCATGGTTCTTTAGCTGTAACACCGAAGAAATCATACTAATGATGGATGAAGCCATTTGATTTAGTTCGGGTGTCTCCCAAAGCAGACCTTGAGACAAGAACAGGAATTTAAGTAGGACATAAAACAAACACTGGGAAGTGAGACAGGGAAGGAAGCAAACCAGTAAGAAGTGTATGATCAAGCCAGTCATCACTGTGGGCTCCTGGAACTTAAGGTGAATGAAGAAAAGCTGGCAGCCAGTATGAAAAAAAGTCTCAGAGTCATCCAAGAGGTGAGAGAGCTGGGGTATTTATGTACCAATTCCTGTTGATCATGGGCTGAATGCAGTTCCTGGAAGTAATTAATTCCCAGCATTTTCAGCCTACTATACAGAAGAGCAAAGTGACTTCATTGGTTAGAGAAAACCCTCAGGCGAAGGCATAGAGGAGCTGATTTTGTAAGAGCATGAGTGTGCTTCTCGTTTCCTTCCGTTAGGGCTTCAGTTGCACTAAACACTAACGAGCCGGATTTCTTTATACTTAATTCTGATTACCTTCAAGTCTCCCAAGTGCTGGAGACACTGCACAATGCAAGACATCCTCCTTCACCTGGATGATGCCCCAGTTTATCACAGGTGAGAGTCTTAGTAATGGGGTTACCACAGCAGGCCTGGCATTGTTACCACACTACTTACCACCAGTAACGGAGCCTGTGGTATCTTTTGGCTGCTCTCATTCAATTCTAGAGCCGCAGCCTGAGGATCTAGGACTTCTTATCTCACCAAGTGTCTTAATTTGGGTTCTCACAGAAGTAGACCGAGAAATAGATTGGAGGGCAAAGAACGTATTTGGGAAGGTGAAGCAAATCAGGAGGAGAAATGGGCAGTAAGACAGGGAAGGAAGACAGCCAATAAAAAGTACATTGTTAGGCCAGACACCACTGCGGGCTACTGGGCTTAATCCTACTGGGGGATCTCTGGGAGCCTATGTAGAACACAGTTCAGTGTGGCCTGCACCCACCCCCACCCTGGCTAAGGGATCTGGGATTTTATTTACTTCCTCCCTTCCACACAGGTGGACAGCTCCTGTGGAAGCCTGCTAGTTCCCTGGCATTTTTTGAGCTGCTGCAAAGTGGCTAGAAACCACCCCCCGCCCCAAGGAAGAAAATTCAGGTGCTACGTGTTATAAGTCTGGCCTGCATGCACCAAGGTGGTAAGATCAAGGGAATATTAACAGGGCACCGGGAGTATCCCTTATACCATTGTTTCCCATTACTTGAGGTTTTTGTTCTAATTTGATGTTAGGTGTTTATGTAAAATGAGAATATTTAAAGATTTTTTAACAAATGAGTGCTCCAAATTGCCTAAGCCTTTTAAACTGCAATGAGGCATTTTTGGAGTGCTAGAGAGTGAGTGTGAATTTGCAAGGGAAGACAGATTTGCTATGCTGAGCTATTTGAGCTAAATTATTTATTTTTTACTTCTGCTAATAAGACTTCCAGATGTAGATGTGAGGGAATAGAATAAACATGTTTCTTGGATCAGTAGAGGAAGGAAAGAATATGAGTCATGTGTATATAGCCAGACAGGGATTTGTTTAGAGAAGAATTAGCAATGCTGGGCACTAAGATACCTATTTTAGAAAAAGTAAAGGAACCAATTTTGAAGGTTGGGATCCTTCTGGCCTGATGAGGCAGTAACATCAGAAATAGAAAAGTTTTATTTTAATGTTTAGCATGATTAAGCTTTCTTATGAAATGAGCTGAGTCTCTGCTAGATCCTTGGTTTGCATGAAGCCAATTTATATGAGCCATTAGCTGTGACTACAGTTGACTGTCCTGGCCCAGTTGCATGGTGGTAAGTGAACAGATATGCTTCATTATCCACTTTCTCAGATCAGAAAGATCACTGGGGAGTCAGTAGTCCTGCCAGGCCTCTATGTCATGACAGCAAGCCAGGAGGAACTTCTCTGCACTGTCACCACAGCCTCCTCCAAACTGTCTCCTGGACAGAATCCAGGTCTGAGGCTTATCCTCTCTGTTATCCCCACAGAACAGCTTAGAAAGCAGAGAACAAATGAGTCATGTTTACCATACTTTCAAAAGGACAATAAACAAAGTGCAACCTAATTCTAAGGCAAAGCTAACCTTTCTTTCAGTTACCTTTCTGGGCATGACTTTTTTTTTTAAGAGGCAAAAACAAAACTCAGACTATAATCTGTATTTGTGCCTTGACTAATGATCAAGTGAAAATGGGCCAATCAGCACATTCAGGGCAGGAGAAAGCCAAACTATTAAATTCAGGAATCTGTTATTCAGACTACAGTAATTTGGTTGGCATGAAAAACAGTACCACTTTATTTTAATTTTCACTTGTAATCAAACCCCGAGCCCTATTTACCTCTTCAAATCAACCGATGTGGGTGTGGCATATCACACCACAGTTTTGAGATGGGTGGTCTCCAAATACTCTTAGGCTTCCATTACATTGACATCATTGATGTGCATTTGACTCAAGCTGGTACATATTGGGCTAAACAGATGACTTGTGGTCTAGTACCATTGATGAATGCAAGGATTTGACTTCAGCAGGAGGTTAGGCTATCTGGTCCACCATGATAGATGGTGGGAGTAAAGGATCCCCAACTACGTACTATAGGAAGGGAGTCTAGCAATGACCCTGGGAACGGAGAATAGAGTTATTGTTCAAAGGAAATGCCATGTCCAACTAGGACCACAAGTTGTGGTCTTTGTCCAGAATGGTGGAACATTGGATTAGAAAGACACGGGGCTGAAACTCAGCTTTGGAAATAAAGAGATGAAGTAGGGAGAGAGGTCAGATCCAGGTCTATGCCAAGGATCTCACTTGAAGCAAGGTGGTGGTGAATGAGAGCAGAGCTCAGCCCTTGTAAAATGGGGTGAGATGGAGCCAGGCAGGAAGTAGCTCCTCTGTCAGTCCTAAGAGGGACAGAACAAGATCAGAGGCAGTGGACACAGTGGCCAGTATGGGTCTGGTGATCCAAAGACTGGAATCAAATCTAGCAGGACTCTTTTCCAGGTTTGATGGTGGTAGTGTAGGAAGAGATCTGGAGAGATCTTGTTTATCTTGAGGAAAAGCACTCCTGTGATCGAGCTGTGAATTGAACCAGCCTTTTCTTTGGTGGTACACCCTCTTAAGAATGACTGTAATAGGAATGTGGTTATTTAGATTTGGGTATTTGGTATACATATTCCTCAAAAATGAATGAATTAATCTGTTATCTTAAGGAAAACAGTGGACATTTGTCATTGTTGATAATGCTAAAAAACCCAATCTTGAGGTGCAAATTAGAATTTTGGGAAACTGAATCTGCTACTATGAGCATGACAGCTTTCTAATACTTTTCTGATGAGATCAGTGGTGATATTAACAAATGTGATTTTAATAAATTCTGTATAATAAAATGTGTCAATATTTGGAAGACCTGTATAATTCAGCCTATAGTATTTTCCAAATGACCAGTGCATGATTTTACAAAATTATATTATATATTCAAAGGGAAAGATAGACCAATGGATTTTAATCTAATAGGGCAGAAAAGTTCATTGATATGGTTTTATATTCCACATGGCAACTAATATATAAGACACTAGCACTTGCTAAATTTTGGTGTAATATCAGAGAAAAATATCCAAAATTAATCTGAAAAGATTTTGAAAATAATCCTCCAAACCGAGTATCTGTGAGATGCAGAATTTTCCTCTGTATTTTGACCAAAACAAAATATTGCAAAAGACAGAATGCAGAAACAGTTATGAGAATCCAGATGTTTTCTAGTAAGTCAAACCCTAAGGAGGTTTGCAAAATTATGAAACAAGGCTACTCTTCTAAATATTTTTTGTCTTAGAAAGTATAGTTATTTTTCATAAAAAATATTATTTATGTTAACATGTAATGTATTTACTATTGTTATTTTAAATAAATACTTAAGAAGATTTCTGCTTTAAATTCTAGTATGGTAAATAAGGATAGATATAAAACACATAAATAAAGTCTGAAGTGTCCCTGCTAGATGATACATTTCTTTTCAGATTCTCCTTGATAAAAGTATTTTCCCCCTATGTGTTGCATTCAATGTAAACTATTTAATACTTATGCGTTTGGAGCACCAGGATGGCTCAGTTGGGTCAAGAATCTGATTCTTGATTTTGGCTTGGGTCATGATCTCAGAATGGTGAGAACGAGTCCAACATTGGGCTTTGCTCCACGCGGAGTCTGCTTGAGATTGTCTCTCTCCCTCTGCCTCTGCCCCTCCCCCTGTTTATGTGCCTGCATGCACGCGCTTGCTCTCTCTCTCAATGAATAAATCAAATCTTTAAAAAAATTTATGGGTTTATCTCTCTCATGTTTACGTGTACCTTGAGAATTCAAAATTCATAATTTATTTTTTTATAAAAATTTATTTCTAAAGCAGAGATTTAACTTCTATAAATTGTGCTAGTGACTGATGGCTATGAAATTTTCACAGAAATTTACTGTTAGCAATAGAATTAATAAAGCCAGTACACTCTCCTTTCTATGAACAAGAGAAAACCTGTCAGGAGCAAATGTCACTTCTGACATCTTTTTGTTTCAAGTAAGTAGACAAATGTGTGTACTCATGGCATTTCTTACTGAAATTCTTCCCTGCTTTTAAAAAGACCTAATCCATCATTACCTTTATGTAGTTCAATGAAGAGTAGAAGAATCCCACTGATACTAACCTTCATCTCTGCTTTAACTTAGTCTTAAACAAATAGGTACATTTACCATGTAAAAGGTTTATCTAGTCAATAAGTATCATAAAGACTCATTTACTAGCTAAAAAGTGGAAAATCCCATCATTTTTTTTTCTTTATAGAATTGATTGACTTGGGGCACTTGGGTGGCTCAATGGGTTAAGCCTCTGCCTTCGGCTCAGATCACGATCTCGGGGTCCTGGGATCGAGTCCCACATCAGGCTCAACAGGGAGCCTGCTCCCCCCCCCCGCCACTGCCTGCCTCTCTGCCTACTTGTGATCTCTCTCTGTCAAATAAATAAATAAAATCTTAAAAAAAAAAAAGAATTGATCGACTTGTTTTCATAGCACATGTCAAATGCTAGTTCTGAAGGCTTTGGGTCTGAAGGCTAAGGAAACTGCCAGAAGACAATGACAGTGTATTAACTATTTGGGGAATCACTCTTATGCATGGGTTGCTATTTTATTTTCCCTATTAATGATTAGCTTTCAGTGGTGTAGGAGGATAAAGCTTTGGTGTTCTCCGGGCGGTCCTGGGACCAGCAGTACCAGCCCTTGCTACAAGCTAGTTGGACACATAGGATCTCAGGGCTCAAACCTAGGCCTGTAGATCAAACCTGAATTTTAAAAAAGATCCCCTGATGATATATAAACACACAAAAGTTTGAGAAGCTCTGTTGTAAGAAATACAAGTAATATTTTCTCTACACTTTTTGGGTATTTCCCTAGTTAGTATTAAACTATTCGTTTACTACTATTTTAAGAAAGATAATTGGTGTGCTCAGACCTATTTCTGGATTATTAAAATATTTACTCCTAATGTCAGTGAGCCCTCTTGCTCAACTATAGACCCCAACCCCAACAGGTATTTCTTACCCCACTTCTTTGAAGCATCGGTGAAGACGTTTTTGCAATGACCAGAATAGTCCAACCACCAAACCAGAAAAGCCCTGATAGCAACAGAATGCCTGGAAGATCACACCCCCCATGTCAACCTTCCAAGCCCAAGGTCACGGGCTGAACACATAGCACTCCCCCTACTCTTGACCACGCGCTCTGTGCCTGCTCTCTTTCATGCATCTCCCTGAACCTCTCCTATAAAATCTAGGTGTCCCTCCACCTCCCCAGTCCTCTAGCACCTGAAATAAACCCCTCTTTTCCAAACCCTCACTCAATTATTAGCTTCCCTTGGGACAAGCTTATCGGAGTTTGTTAGGCAACAGCATTGGCCAATCCAGCCAGGAGCTGTGCTTTCCATTTGTCCGCCGCTTTGGGTTCCCTGGGAGGGAGCAGTGGGCTGTGGCAGCAGGCCAGGGCTCCCCGTTCCTTCCCTGAGTTAGCAGCTATGGTAGAGTCATCCGTCACACCAACAATCTTTTAAAAAGAAAATGAAGGAGGGCGCCTGGGTGGCTCAGTGGGTTAAAGCCTCTGCTTTCGGCTCAGGTCATGATCTCAGCGTCCTGGGATCGAGGCCGCATAGGGCTCCCTGCTCAGCGGGGAGCCTGCTTCCCCCTCTCTCTGTCTGCCTGCCTCTCTGCCTCCTTGTGATCTCTCTCCCTCTGTGAAATAAATAAATAAAATCTTAGGAAAAAAAAACCTTAAAAAAAAAAAAAGAAAATGAAGGTACTTACACTCTGTCTTCTAAATGCTCTATCACTGGGGTGCCTGGGTGGCTCAGTTGGTTAAGCCGCTGTCTTAGGCTCAGGTCACGATCCTGGGGTTCTGGGATTGAGCCCCACTTGGCGTTCTCTGCTCAGTGAGGAGTCCACTTCTCCCTCGCCCCCTCCCCGCCCCTCATGCCCACATGCGCATGCGCACGCTCTCTCGCTAAAATCTTTTTTCTTTCTTTAAAGCAAGATTTATTGAGTGATAGCAAAGTGATGGTACAAAGCTCCCAAGGAGGAAGAGGACCCGAGAATGTTGCCCTCAAATAAAATCTCTAAAAAATAAAATAACATAAAATTAAAATAAAATAAAGCAAAATAAAATAAAAATACCATATCATTGAAAAGGCAAAACACCCCTAGAAACGCCTAAATTAAAATTTAAATGTAGGGATTTTAAGGGCAGTGAAAATACTCTATATGATCTCATAATGATGGGTAGATGTCATTATCCTTGTATTCTAAATCATAGAATGTACAACACTAAGAGTGAACCCTAAGGTAAACTATGTACTTTGGGTGATTATGTCAATGTAGGTTCATTCTTGGTTAAAAAAAAAGAATCATTCTGGTGAATGATGTTGATAATGCGGAGGCTGTGTGTTGGTGGGGGGGGGAAGGGAAGGTAGGGAGTATTATGAGAAATCTCTGTATCTTCCTCTCAACTTTGCTGTATTTTCCGAAGACTGCTCTAAAAAAAGTACAGTTTTAAAAATTACTAAATGTAGGACAACAGTCACTGATAAAGAGAATATTTACATTTTAAAAGTTTTTGGGGACGCCTGGGTGGCTCAGTTGGTTAAGTCGCTACCCTCCACTGAGATTATGATCCCAGAGGTCTGGGATTGAGCCCCACGCCCGGCTCCTTGCTCAGAGGGGAGCCTGCTTCTCCCTCTGCCTGCTGCTCCCCCTGTTTGTGCTCTCGCTCGCTCTCATGTGCGCGCTCTCTCTAGCAAATAAATAAATAAAAATCTTAAAAAAAAAAAAAAAGAACTATCCCCGATAGTGGGATTGGAGTGATTTAAAAAAAAAAAGTGTTTTGTTAAATGAGTTCTTTAAGGAAAAACTAGGAGGCTCTGCCAGCTAGCCCGTTATTGCTTAATACCACATTTTTAGGTTGGAAAAGGAACTGACCTGCAAGATAACCTGGTAGTTAGACAATCTTTAACATATTGTGCTTGCTTGCCATTCGCAGGAGCAGCCCCTTGACTTACCCAACCCCCCAAACCTCGAGGTGTAGTGAGTTCACCTAAGGAAAAGAAGGCTTTCCCCAAATATCTTTCAATGTTCCCTGGAGTTGCTCTGTGTGCGCGGCTGGCCCTCCTGACTGGGAGCCCTGTGGCAGCCTGCTTTCGGTCAGTTGAGATCATGGGCAATCTTCCTTGAAATCGTGACAGATCACTTTATAAAACCAGCCCATGTTTTGGAGCAACTAGTTATTTTTGCTTCAAAGAAGTTAGCAATGGAGAAATTCTCCAAAGTGTGAGGAAAAGAACAACATGTTCTATCTCTATTTCAGTGTATCTGTCCTTCAGAATGTGGTTTTTCTCTGGGGTCAAAGATCAGAAAGTTTAAATATGTGTGACCTAGCTGCTTAGGCTTTTAATGTTGATTTAGCAAACACTTAGCTGGAGTTTATACAATAGAAGACATGTGTGTCAGACTTTCCCGTGTGTAGAGCATTATATTAATTAAAGGTCACAACCACATCATTCCATACATCAGGAATTTAGATAATGAGTCTCCTCTCATTCCTTCTAAGACCTATTTTAATGTAGTCTAGTGATAAATGCTTAAGAATATGTGCTTTCAGCGTTCTGATAAAAATGACTGTCAAAATGTGAACACACTCCACATTTCCTACGTATTCCATTAGTCATTATTGGAGGAAAAATATGAATAATTTATTGGTGAAAGTTCAAATTAATCTGCTGACAACTTAAATCATGCTTAAGGGTTCCTAAGGGTACGGGGCCTTGGAGGAAAAAGAGGCATGCTTTTTTGTTAATGAGAAGAGTAACTCCTTGAAGGACCAAGAAAATAATTTTACCTCCCACAGAAAAGGTCGGCACACAATGATTTAATCCAGTTTCTCATAGTGCGATCATCTTGGGTAAACATTTCTTCCTTCATTATATTGATAACTACTGTTTTTAATGATACTAATTTGATATAGATTTACCCACAGATATATAATGATGTAATATAATTCACTTAAAATTGGATTTTAGAATGCAATTATTTTTAAAAGATCAGTTTTAGATCATTACATTTGAAAAAATCAGTGCACTTAAGTTTAAAATAAGAAACTTAAAAATTACTAAAAGGTAGAAGTTACATAGACTAGCAGCAGTCTTCATAGTGAGGGCAAGTGGGAACAGAGATCACTTCGTACGTAATGAGAAAGGGTTTGAAAACGGGGAGTAGAGAAGACAAAAATAAATGAGATTATTTGGGAGTTGCCAATTCTAGGCAAAACCTAGGTGAATTATAATAATAACAATTACGAAGTTAAAATAATGGAACATTTAAATGTTATATGTGCAGTGTTTTCTATTTAATCTTCAAAATGACTCTCAACATGGATGCTGTGTTTTTTCCTGTTTTCAAATGAGCACGAATTTGTTTCTTGAGGTCATACAACTTTTTAAGTGTTTGAGTCAGCATCATGACTGAGAAATTGGACCCAGAGTTCATACTTTTTAGCATTCTGCAATGCCGACCTGGGGATTTGCCTGCCCCAGCAAATTCCACTGTTCTGGGCTATCTTCTGGAAAGGTCGTTAGTCCGACGATTTCCCACCATGATCTTCACTCCTGGACTCCACTTCCTCAACTCCCTTTTTCTGATCAATCTGCAATCAGACTTTCGCTCTCACCACTTTTTATACAATATATTTTTTTATTTTGAAATAGTTTAAGAGTCACAAGAAGTAGCAAAAATAGTACAGGGTTGTCGGAACCCCCCCCCCCC
>LNAC01000197.1:2801009-2837915 GCA_002007465.1 Ailurus styani
CCCCCCCCCCCCCCCCGCCTCCCCGCACTTGGTATTATTTCAGCCGTCCTAATGGGTGTGTAGTGGTATCTCTTTGTAGCTTTCATTCGCTTTTCCCCAGTGGCTAAAGGTATTGAGGATCTTTTCACGTGCTTGCTTGACATGCATATACTGTCTGATAAAATCTGTGTTCAAGGCTTTGATCTATTTCCCCGTTGGATTGTTTGCTTATTTACTGCCAAATTTAGAGACTTTGTTATACATTGTATTTAGTTTTTTATTAAGATTTTATTTATTTAGGGAGCCTGGGTGGCTCAGTGGGTTAAAGCCTCTGCCTTCGGCTCAGGTCATGATCCCGGGGTCCTGGGATCGAGGCCTGTATCGGGCTCTCTGCTCAGTATGGAGCCTGCTTCCTCCTCTCTCTGCTTGCCTCTCTGCCTGCTTGTAATCTCTCTCTCGCTCTGTGTCAAATAAATAAATAAAATCTTTAAAAAAAAAGATTTTATTTATTTATTTATTTATTTATTTATTTATTTATTTATTTATTTATTTAACAGAGAGAGCACAAGAAGGGGGTGCAGCAGAGGGGGAGGGAGAAGCAGGCTCCCTGCTGAGCAGGGAGCCCCAAGTGAAGCTCCATCCCAGGACCCTGAGATCACGACCTGAGCTGAAGGCTGACGCTTAACCATCTGAGCCACCCAGATGTGCCTTTACTACCCATTTTAGATATAAGTCTTTTGTCAGGCATATGATCCACAAGTATTTTCTCCCAGTCTATGTCTTGTCTTTTCATCCTCTTAACAGGGTCTTTCTCAGAGCAAACATTTTTAATTTTGATAAGATCCAATTCAATGATTTTTAAATTTTTGGGATCACATCTTTGGCGTTCTGTCAAAAACCTCTTTGCCTACCTTCAGGTCATGAAGTTTCTCTTCTAGGTTTTCATGTAAACGTTTTATGGTTTTACATTTTATGCTTATATCTCTAATCTATTTTGAGTTAATTTTTATAAGGTGTGAAATTAAAGTCTTTTTTTTTTTTTGCCTGTGATTGTCCAATTATTCTAGTACCCTTTGTTGAAAGGATTACTTTTCCTTCTTATCAGTTTTTAAAAACTGCTCTCACCGAAGTTGCCAATGGCCTACTTTCCTAATCAAAGGAACAATGGCCCAGGGGCGTTTAGGCAATGTCGTGTTGATGGCGGTGTGCTCCTACAAGCTGTTGGGAGGCTGAAGGAGGCCACCACCCGAGGACGGAGTGAAGTCCGGTCAGGGACGGCAGGAGCAGCCCTGACTCTGCTCTCTCCCTGCTCAGGCAGCGTGAACGTGGTCTGTCTGCACATACTTTTCCAAGCTGTGATGGAAAACAATTTTTTTCAAGACTGCTTTCCATCTGTACTCCTTGAAATGAGAAGATAACACCGTTGTTTTAATTTTTATTTTCCAAATGATTTTGCCTTATTACAAAAGTAATATATGCTATTATAATCAGTCTGGAAAATAAAAACATCCCTCCTCTTCCCCCTCCTCGCTCCCACCCTCTTCTCACCTATGGGCATGTGAACTTTAAAATGGCGGTCTACTTCTGTGGAAGAGGCAGACACATGAGAGGGGAACAGGCAGTTGGATGAATAGAGAGGTTGAAGCAAATATGGTAAAAAGCTAACATGCTTAATCTTAGTGGTAGGGACATGGGATCCTATATTTTTCTATTCTGGTCTGTAGTCTTGAAATGCTTCAGAAATGAAATGAATAAAAGCCCTCAAGATGTTTACTTCCTGATGAAGACACACTACACATTCATGATCTTTATTATTAGATTTATACTGAATTGGGAGGTCAGGGGCAGGGTGTCCCCATCAACCCAGGGATGGCTGAGTGATGCTCTTTACTGCTGGAGATGCACAGTGCTTTTACGACATGACATGAAAAATTGGAAAGAGTAGAATCTGTCCTGAATGTTTGGGGAGGTGATGGATGGGAGATGGACGAGGTATTTTTTCTCCGTCTTTTTATAGGCATGCTAGCCCTTGTTATAGGTGACAGAATGAATAAGTGACTAAATGGCAATTTTGGAAAATCTCCACATGTGTTAAGATAATAAGAGCAGGCAAGTGAAGTGATAGGCAGCTCGTAGCTCAGCAGGTCAGAATTGCCCTTCAGAGTCAACTCACAAATTGTAGAGAACGTTCTCTAGGTTTGGTTTCCTGATAGGTCCGTGATGTTTAAATATGTTCCTTTTACAGACATGGCCCCCATCTGCCACCTAATTAGACTCTGGAGATTTAATATTGAAGTATAAATATTAATAGGTTCTAAAGAAGGACATGTGTGTCTAAAATGTAGAGCATTTTAAAGTTGTACTTTATAGGGGTGGTCCATGTATTAAAGTGAAGCAGAGAATTAGGGCAATCATCTCAATTCAAGAAAAAAAATTATAAGACTTTAATTACCTCGACAGTTTAGGCCAAATCTATTTTTGGTACAAACTATTTAGTTACTACTTCATTTTGTAGAGACATGTATATGTACAGACAAGTACATACTGAACTTTTTGCCTGTACCACAACGCACACTTTTATACATATACTTCTGACCCCTTTTGGGAAAACCAGAGCAATAGCTTGACTTGGAAAGTTCTACCAATGTCAAAATCTTTTCTCACCTTGAACAAGTCTCTGCTCTCCCTGCATCTCTCTCTCCTTGGCTATAGAATGTGGGGTTTGGACTTTATGAACCTTAAGCTACCTTTTATCTTCATGTTGTTAAATAAAAATCCTTATGAGTCCCCCTCCTATTTATTTATTTACTTATTTATTTATGATGGGGAGAGAAAGAGAGAGCACGAGCAGGGGTGGGGGGCAGAGGGAGAGAGAGAATCTCAAGCAGTCTCCATACCCAGTGAGGAGCGTGATTAGGGACTCCAACTCGTGACCCCAAGATCATGACCAACATCTCAGGACCCTGAGATCATGAGCTGAAATCAAGAGTTGGAGGCTTAACCAACTGAGTCACCCAGGTGCACCTCTCCCTCCCTTTAAAAAAATGGATTTTTTAAAGAGTAGCTTTAGATTCATAGCAAAATTAAGTAGAATACAAGGAGATTTCCCATATACCCCCCGCCCCCACACATGCATAGCTGCCCCATTTATCAACATGCCCCACCAGAGTGGGACATTTATTACAACTGATCAAACTACATTGACACATCATGATCACCCAAAGTTCTTAGCTCACCTTAGGGTTCATTCTTGGTATTATACATTCTGTGGGTTTTGACATATGATATATGTCCATCATTAGAGTATCATACAGGATATTTTCATTGCTCTAAAAATCATCTGTGCTCTGCCTATTTATTCCCCTCTCTCCCCCCACCCAACCTAATCCTTCACGACCACTGATCTTTCACAGATTTTCCAGTTTGTTATATAGTTGGAATCATACAATACAATACAATTTTCAGATTGGCTTCTTTCACTTGGTAATATGCATTTAAGTATTTTTTTTTTGTGCCTTTAAGTTTCCTTCACAACTTTCCATGGCTTTGTAGCTCCTTTTTTATTTTTTTATAAAGAGCTAAATAATAGTCCATCATCTGGATGTACCAGTTTATTATCCATTCACCTACTGACAGACATCTTTGTTGCTTCCAAGTTTTGGCAAGTATAAATGAAGCTGCTATAAATATCTGTGTGCAGGTTTTAGTGTGGGCATAGTGTTTAACTTCTTTGAGTAAATACCAAGGCATGCAATTGCTAGATTGTATGTTAAGAGTATGTTTGGTTTTGTAAGAAACCACCAAATTGTCTTCCAGAGTGGCTATGCTATTTTGCATTCCCACCAGCAATGAATGAGAGTTCCTGCTCTCCTGCTCTATAACCTCTCCAGGACTTAGTATTACCATTGTTCCAGGTTTTGGTCATTTATTTTTTTTTTTTAAAGATTTTATTTATTCATTTGACACAGAGAGAGAGATTACAAGTAGGCAGAGAGGCAGGCAGAGAGAGAGGAGAGAGGAGGAAGCAGGCTCCCTGCTGAGCAGAGAGCCCGATGTGGGCCTCGATCCCAGGACCCTGGGATCATGACCTGAGCCGAAGGCAGCGGCTTTAACCCACTGAGCCACCCAGGCTCCCGGTTTTGGCCATTTAAATAGGTGTATAGTGGTATCTCATTGTTTTAATTTGCATTTCTCTCTTGATACGTGACTGACTTAGAGCATCTTTTCATATGTTTATCTGCCATCTGTGCATATTCTTAGGTGAGGTATCTGTTAAGTTCTTTGGTCCATTTTTTAATTAGGTTGTTTTCTTATTGTTGAATTTAAGAGTATTTTGGATACTCTTAAAGGATGAAGTCCTTTAAATAAAGGATATTTTCAGAAATGAAATGAATAAAAGCCCTCGAGATGTTTACTTCCCAATGAAGACACACTACACATTCATGATCTTTATTATTAGATTTCTTTAATCTCTCACAGATAAAGGATATAGTCCTTTACAGACACATCTTTTTGTAATTATTTTTTTCCCAGTCCATGGCTCATCTTCTGATTCTCTTGACATTGTCTTTCACAGAGGAGAAGTTTGTAATTTTAATGCAGTCCAGCTTATCAGTTATTTCTTTCATGGATAATGCCATTGGTGTCGTATCTAAAAAGTCATCACCATACCCAAGATCATCAAGGTTTTCTCCTGTGTTATCTTTCTAGGAGTTTCATGGCTTTGCATTTCACATTTAGGTCTATGATGTATTTTGAGTTAATTCTTGTGAGGAATGTAAGGACTGTGTCTAGATTCTTTTCCTTCTCCTTTTTGAGTGTGGGTGTCCAGTTGTTTTAGCCCCCTTTGTTGAAGACTAGCTTCTCTCCAATGAATTGACTTTGTTTCTTTGTCCATGATCTGTTGTCTCTATGTGGTCCTATTTCTGGGCTCTCAATTCCTTTCATCTGTTTGTCTATTCTTTCACCAATACCACACTGTCTTGATTACTGTAGCTTCATCGTAAGTCTTGAAGTCAGGTAGTGTTGATGCTTCAACTTTATTCTTGTCCTTTAATGTTGTATTGTCTATTCTGAGTCTTTTGCTTCTCCATATAAACTTTATAATCACTTTGTCAGTATCCACAAAATAACTGGCTGGGATTTTGATTGGGGTTGCAGTGAATCTCTACATTGAGTTGGGAAAAACTGACGGCTTGACAATATTTAGCCTTCCCATCCATGAACTTGGAATATCTATCTATTTAGTTCATTGACTTTGTTCATCAGAGTCATTTTCCTCATATAGATCTTGTATATGTGTTGTTAGATTTATATCTAAGTATTTCATTTTGGAGGTGCTAATATAAATGGTAACTTGTTATTGATTTCAAATTCCACCTGTTCATTGCTGGTATATAGGAACGCAATTGATTTTTGTATATTAACCTCATATCCTAAAACAAATACAGGAAGTGAGATGCGTTTGCAATCTCAGACTAGAGAAAAGAGATAAGGGAGTAATCAGATGAAGAAAATTTGAGGGGAGGATAGGGATAGGCGGAGTGGAAGAAGGGAATATTCCAGGAGTTTGGGTCATCTACTAAAGATGATGTAGGGTCTAGTAGAGGACTCAAGAAGAATGATGGAGTTTTAGAATAACCGCTGAGAGGAACTCAGGTTGAAAAACAAAATGGTATTTACAGTGGGAAAAACAGGCACCATAACTTTCATTTATGATTATTTTCAACTAAGCTAATGTAGAAAAGGGGGTTTATAAGCAGGTTTCATGGGAACTATTATATAGTATGTTTAAAAAGGCAAAATATTCTCAAAATAATGTTTCCCCCAAGCCCTTAGCCAAGCATCTAAATTGGATGTGTGGTGGCAGACATTTTGTTTATGTGATTTTCAAGTACCCCTCCTTATATTGTATTTTGGGGGTTACCCATTTAGCAGTAATTGACAATTACTTACTGAGCATCTCTTAGGTGATAGGAACATGAAATAACATGATAAATGAAACTGGGCCACCGCCATGAAGAATCTTTCAGCCAGGGGAATATATTAAGAAGTGAAGAGGAAATTATGTTTCAGTGTGATGAGTACTATGGTGGGATAAGCACAGAGGGCCTGGAAACCTTCAGGAAGCTTCACACCCAATCCTGGATGCTTCAGGAATAAAAGAGCTTGGCTGAGGCAACCATGCTAGGAACAGCTGGCTGGGAGGGGAATTCCAGGTGGTGCAAAGTCCCTGAGACACAAACTACATAAAATTGCTTGCCTAAAGCAATACCAAAATATTTATCCTATTCTATGTTGCCCTGCATTTTTAAGACCAGCAGTTGGGATGATTGCTTTTGTATTTGTCCTCTGCGTAAAGTTTTGTGTCGTAACTAGCATAATTGTCAGTAAAATTGTTATATCAATATTTCTAGGGCGCCTGGGTGGCTCAGTGGGTTAAAGCCGCTGCCTTCGGCTCAGGTCATGATCCCAGGGTCCTGGGATCGAGGCCCACATCGGGCTCTCTGCTCAGCAGGGAGCCTGCTTCCTCCTCTCTCCTCTCTCTCTGCCTGCCTCTCTGCCTACTTGTGATCTCTCTCTCTGTGTCAAATGAATAAATAAAATCTTTAAAAAAAAGAAAATAAAATTTAAAAAAATATATTTCTAGGACTTGGGCGCCTGGGTGGCTCAGTGGGTTAAAGCCTCTGCCTTCAGCTCAGGCCATGATCTCAGGGTCCTGGGATCGAGGCTGCATCAGCAGGGAGCCTGCTTCCTCCTCTCTCTCTGCCTACCTCTCTGCCTACTTGTGATCTCTCTCCCTCTGTGAAATAAATAAATAAAGTCTTAAAAAAAAATTTCTAGGACTTGCGTTTGTTATTCATTTGCTTAAATTATTACACATTCCCTCCACTTTTGATTATAATTAGAATCTACTTAAATTTTGAATGGTCATAAAACATAGTAAGTTGTTAAAATTTATGAATGTATTAGGCAGAAAAAAGGAGATATCTACCTATTATTAAAATATTTTAGAAATCTCGCAAAGATCACTGAAGAAGATATTTTGTCAGAGGGAAAGGATTTGGGGTAAATTTTTAACATTCTTATTTATTAGCTTTTCCAAAGTGTTTTTTTTTTCCTAATCCATAGGCATTTTTTATAAGCTAGTATTCTTCTCCCAAGCAAAGTTCTTAGAAAACTTTCAGTGTGATAGCTCTAAACTTAAGGATCCTGGCAACGCTTGACCTTATAAACACATGTATTTGTTGAGGAATAGAGCTTTTCTATAAATATTCACTCTGGATGAATACTCTTCTTGGGAGTGTTCTTTATTTCAACTCAGATAAATTTGACATTGGTTTATCTATCTTTCATTTATGAAATAGGAGATATAAGTGGTTTCAGATGTGTTGGGAATTCTTATTATTCTTCAGCTTTCATTTAAACACCATCTAGAGAATATTTGCAACTAGAGACTTTTTTTGCTTTAAAACAGTTTAAATTGCCTAAATGTGTGTTGTTTTTTTTTTTTCCACACAGACTTATTGTTTCGAAGTGGTTTGGGGCTATTTAGAGAAATGTCTATGAGTTACATGGTCATGTATTTCACATTAAATTAGCCATTTTCTCTGACTTGTGGCCTGGATGTGTATTGCTGTGAACCAATGGAGAACAATATTATAAATATATGGTCAAACTGCATTTACCAGTTACAGGGGCTTCTAAGGGATCTTGCACAATTTTAGATACCGAGTTTATCATTGGTTTAAGGAACACCATCGTGAGTTTTGTTTGTTTGTTTGTTTGTTTTTAGAGAAATTCTGAATTCCTAGAATCTCTGCATAAGAGTGTTATGTTTCGGGGCGCCTGGGTGGCTCAGTTGGTTAAGCGTCTGCCTTCGGCTCAGGTCATAATCCTAGGGTCCTGGGATCGAGCCCCACATCAGGCTCTCTGCTCATCGGGCAACCTGCTTCTCCTTATGCCTGCCACTCCCCCTGCTCATGCTCTCTCTCTCTCTGGCAAATAGACAAATAAAATCTTAAAAAAAAAATGGAGTGCTGTGTTTCATAAGCAATGTGTTATTTATGTCCGTATATTTTTTACAATGCCTCTGTGGTTTCAGTTTGATGACGTAACTGTCATAAACGAGCGTTTGNCTGGCAAATAAACAAATAAAATCTTAAAAAAATAATGGAGTGCTGTGTTTCATAAGCAATGTGTTATTTATGTCCGTGTATTTTTTACAATGCCTCTGTGGTTTCAGTTTGATGACGTAACTGTCATAAACGAGCGTTTGGGATAATATTGCTTGAAGACATTCTATTGATCTATTTGAACTGAAATCCTGTGTCTTTTTCTGTTTGCTATTTGAAGTGGATGCAAATGTTTGAGCTGTCGGTGGAGGGCATTGAATTGCTTGGTTTCAGGGGGCTGAATGGGATGTAGTTAGTAAAAGAAATTACTTACAAAAATGGTTTCAGTACAGAAGAGAGAAAAACTACCAAGTTATTAACTTGGTGTTTTAGATGTGAATTACTAAGTGGCCGAATGTGGAAAGTTCATAGCACAGAATTACAACCAAGAGAAAAAGTCTATTTACTTTAGACCAAATGTAGCCGAAAAGGAGTTTCAGGAATATTTGCCAAGGCTTACCTGGAGCGAAGATTCCAAACCTTTCTCCGTTGTAATGTCCATGATATTCACATGTGTGATAGATTCCCCTGGAAATGTCCAGATATGGAAGAAATTCTCAGTATTTTTTCACAGGACTAATTGGATCAACTATTAATATTTACTGGCATCCTGGCTAACTGGATGGCTAGTCAGGATAAGCTGGTTAGACATAGAACTGGTTAGACACAGTTCTCACAGATCCAAAGTAAAGGAATAAGAAAGACATAGGACATGCTTGAGCTTACTCTGTATCATATCTAAAAAAAGAAAATAATTTTAAAATGTTGATACTTTATTTTTTGCGAATATACTATAACATGCCTCATGCTAGATCATTACACACTGGTCTGTTCTACCGGCACGTTTGATGCCTGCTGGCCTAGAGGACTCTGGCTGGGGAGAACATCCGGCCATCATGAGTTCTCCAGATCTCATTATTACTGTTGGGACATGGAATTCAAGGCTGAATTAATTGCAACATACCGATTTTATTGGAGTGAGCTGTTCACTGAAAGCACTATTGATTATGTTTCTAAGAGAAATGCTTTGATGGAATTTGAAATCAATACATCTATTTCCATTAGGACTTTAAATCACTTGCCATTTTTATGGAGGTGACGGTGACCCATCTGGACATACAATTTGATGAATTATGGATAAGAATAATGGAATGTACTTCATTTACATCAATCAGGAGTTTTCAGAATCTCTGATTGGGTATCATTACTGGAGAGTCTGGAGAATTAGAACTTGGGCATATTTGAACAAACACTATATGCTAGGAATCATGCTTGGGTGGGCTTTCCGTCTTTGTTAGACCTAAGAGAACGATTGTTTTTCTTTGTCAACTAGCGCTGGGTAAAGGTTGTAAAGGCATGTTCACCTGTAATGACATGAATCCCAAGATCAGCAAAATGGAGAAGGTGAAGACATGGAAAAGGGCATTTTTCAAGTTTTTCTTCAGCAGAAAAATAATCAAACAACAACAAAAGACATTTGAAAAATATTTTGACAAAGAAAATTACTTAATGTGGAAGAGTGTTATTTTTGTCTTAAGAATAGCTAAGTATTTTCCTTTAAAGCGGATTCAAATTTTACAGAAGCAGGGAGCAATAAATCAAGATAATAACATACAGAAGAAATAATGTAAGCTCTATTTCTTTTTTCCTTATGAAACATGTCGTAGGGCAAAAATAAGACTTTTAATGAGACACAATGAAAGACAAAAGGAAACACTTGTGTAGATAAAATGGTAAGTGATGTTGTTAGGTAGTTTAATGTACAGTGTAGAGATATTTTTCATTTATTAAAATTTATTTATATAATATTTATAAATAATTAAAATTCATATAAATTCACATATAATTTATATAAATTTATAAATAAAATTCATATAAATTTTAATATGTATTACATATAATTTTTATATTATTTATATATCATATATTGATATGATTTATTAAAATTTATTTATTCAACACCTAAGTACTAAGTTTTAGGGTGCATGATTTTTAAAAAAGAAATAAATGACTTTTCAGCTTACTGAGAAGAGTGACTCTAATAGAAACCATTTATAAGGGAAAAAACATCTTCTCCAACATTTTCCCCAATCTCCACTTCTGCAAAAAAGTTTAAAAATAAAAAATAAATAAAAAATTATAATATAGCTAGTACCCATGTATTCCCACAAATTCCCTAATACCTCTTACTAGTTAAGTAAGGTCATAAGATTAGTTAGGGTCAATGAGTTGTGAGTTGAAGTAGAATTGATGTGGGGCAGGCCAGGTGAAAGCATTTATTAATAGGGGTGTGGCTCTCCAGGTCTCTCTTCCCTTTGTGGTGACCCGGGAGCCATGTGTTCTGGCCGGCATAGTTGTAATGGGGGGAATTCGACCAAATCCCCAGACTACCGCTTTGAGGGGAGCTCTTCTGCAGAGCCTCTGGACTCATGGCAGACTTGCTCTGCGCTAACCCACGGAGAGCTCATTGTTGGTTTTGCGACCCAACGAATTCCATGCTAATAAACAGCCAACATTTGACATTCCATTGCTACTGCCATCAGATATCCTGGGATGAAACTCCTGAGCACGTTGACTTTGTTGCCCTCCATTCTTCAGTTCTGTCCCTTTTACCTTAAACACGGGCTTTCCATCTCAATCTCTTCTACGTAAACTTTTCCCATATTACAAAGTGTTTACGTATGGCCCAATACTTTTTTATTTTATTTTATTTTATTTATTTATTTTTTTAAACAAGTCTTTTTTTTTAATTTTTTTTTTTTAATTTATTTACTTGACAGAGAGTGAGATCACAAGTAGGCAGAGAGGCAGGCAGAGAGAGAGGAGGAAGCAGGCTCCCCGCCGAGCAGGGAGCCTGATGCGGGCCTCAATCCCAGGACTCTGAGATCATGACCTGAGCCGAAGGCAGAGGCTTTAACCCACTGAGCCACCCAGGCGCCCATGGCCCAATATTTTAGCTGGACAAAGAAAGAGTGCTAGATGGCAGTAGGTCATGTTTAGTAAATACGACCTTTGAAACTGCAGATGAACCCGTGGAGGGCTGCATGGAGTCAGCAGAGGTAGTCACCCAGCTACCATCAGTGATAAGCGCTCCGATGACTCCTACTGTCTAGATGATGATGGTGGGAATGGTAATACTTAATATCAGCTAACATCTCTATGGCATTTCTGTGTACCAGTGCTCTAAATCCTTTCTAGATGTTAACTCATGTAATTATTTCATTTATACTTAGTGATTTTCTCCCTCATTTCTACCTATCTGACTTCTACTTATTGTAAATACCCACGTCATCTCACTAATTTGTGATACCCCTTCCCAACTCCTCCAGAAAAAAATTCTTCACTCCTTCTGAGCTTCCTTACCACTTGGTACATATCTTTATTAAAGAACTTGTAATGGGCACTTGGGTAGCTTAGTCAGTTAAGTATCTGACTCTTGCTTTGGGCTCAGGTCACCGTCTCAGGATGGTGGGATAGAGACGCCCCCCACTCCACTGGTCTCTGCTTATTCAGCAGGGATTCTGCTTCTCCTCTCCCTCTGCTCCCTCCTCCCCCTGCTCACATTCTAGTATGCTTACCCTCTCTCTCTCTCAAATAAATAAAAAGAAAGAAAAAAAGAACTTATAACATGATACTCTAATTATTTGTTGCATCCACATCATCACATACATTAAAGGGCTCTTTCTTGTTCAATTTTATATTCCCAAAGCTTATACATTGTTTGTAACATCAATAAATGTATGATGAATGGTTGAGTAAATAAATGAACAAGTGAGTAGATAAATGATTAAAATTATTCAAGATACTTTTGTTTCTTATGATCAAGAGAGAACTGNTTAACATCAATAAATGTATGATGAATGGTTGAGTAAATAAATGAACGAGTAGATAAATGATTAAAATTATTCAAGATACTTTTGTTTCTTATGATCAAGAGAGAACTGCTAAATAAGAAACTGGAAAAATTTACAGTAAAAACAAAAGATTTTTACAGCTTGAGAATAACTCTGAAAATGTATTTAAAATTTCTAGGCTTCATCTTCAAACCAAGTTTTAATCAGATGTCTTCTTTGGCCTAGATACTCAGTTGTGACCCAAGGCAGAAAATGACACAAGAGCATTAGAAGGATTTATTTTCAAGGAAAATGCCTAGAAAATGCTATTTCAGACCACTGGGGACAGGGCAGAAATGGCCTAGGGATCCTAGCAAGGGTCCAAGGAACTAATTTTTTTAAGATCAGGAGACATTAGACCTCTTTATGTAACACAGAGGCAATGCTGTAGAAGCTTAAAACCTAATAGCAAAACAAAAGTGTTCCTTGGTGCTTCTCTAGGGATTAATAGTTTACGTTAGGATTACTGACGATTTAATCAGAGAGAAATGAATAATGCAACTGAACATTGTCTTTGTAAGTTAGAGCCTTCGGATAATTGAATCCATTGAAACTTTGACATGATTTTTAATGTAACAGGTTAAATTCAGGGTCATTGATGGGTCCTTTCAAGGAAAAGGATTATCTTAGGAAATAACTTCCTACCTTTTCTTTTTTTTTCTTTTTTAAAAGATTTTATTTATCTGTTTATATGTCAGAGAGAGAGAGAGAGAGAGAGAGAGAGAGAGAGAGAGAGAGAGCACATGCACAAGCAGGGGGAGTGGCAGGCAGAGGGAGAAGCAGGCTCCCTGCTGAGCAAGGAGCCCATTCCAGGATCCTGGGGTCATGACCTGAGCCAAAGGCAGATGCTTAACTGAGTCACCCAGGTGCCTTCTTTCCGACATTTCTTACTGTAATGTCAACTTGAGCAGCATTAAATCTTGTGACCCTAAAGTCTAAGAGGGAAATAAAAACTACATTTTTATCGCTCCGTTTGGTAATATTAGTAGTAACAGGCATTTGTTGAGCCCTTGCTGTGTGCCCAGTACGCAGCTAACTCCATACACATTTTACCTTATTAATTCCTCTCAGTGTCCTTTTGAGAGTTATTCCATTATCTCCATTTTACAGATAAAGAAACTAAGGCACAAGACACTTAATGACTGAGCCACCCAGGCACCCCCGGAGCCCATGTTTTTGGCACTAAAGCCTGTGCAAAATCCTCACACACAAGATGGGGTTCAGCCCTTAAGGAGCTGGAGCTTGGGAAGAAGGAGCTACCAAAAGCCTGGAGTAATTATTTCTAAAGAAGTTTTTGATTCAGTGGACCACCCTCTAAAAAAAAAAAAGAAAGGAAGAAAGAAAGAAACTAAGGCACAGAGAGGTTAAGTCAATTGCCCATGTCACAGTGTTGCACAGTTATTAGGTGACCCCAAAGCCCTGTACTTAACCTGTGCAGCACACAGGCTTCTCATGAGTGGGGATGTGGTCCTCTACTCTTTTCACTGTTTCTGGGGCTAAGGGGACAAGCCAGGCTAGTGCAGGGCTCATTTCTCCGAGCACTTTTCCATCAGAAACTCTTTTCCTCCTTGGTCTACTATGATTGGTCAGGAGGCTGGAGGGCACATCTTTTTCCCAGAATCCTTTGCTACCCACAACTCCAATTTGGGTTGTGACCTACGATTGGGAAAAGAGGACTTTATGTAAACTACCTACTCTCCCTACTGTTCAAAAGGGGAGCGTAGACTACATTGTCCAGATATTTCATATATCAATTTTCTCATGAGTCTCTGTGTGATAACATTTTTAAAGGGAACACATGTTTTGAGGCAAACATTAAACAGAAAGGAGAAAAGAAAGAAAGCCAGAGTCTGGATTTCTGTTTAGGTTTAGTGACTATCTGGAACTCTTTTCCAAAAGTGCTTTCAGCACAAATGGTTGGATCATTTTTTTTTTTCAGTAGCTCTCAGGTATCTATGAAGAATTATATAATTATGTAAATTTCATCTTTTTGATGGATGTAAGTAATTAAAGAGCTCTGAAACTACTAGAATACAGATTTTTGTCAGTTACAACAAAAATGACAAATAATCTAATTAAAAATGGGCAGAAGACATGAACACATTTCTCCAAAGAAGATATCCAGATGGCCAACAGACACATGAAAAGATGCTCAATATCACTCATCATGAGAGAAATACAAATCAAAACTACAATAAGGTATTGCCTCACACCTGTCAGAATGGCTAAAATAAAAAAGACAAGAAACAACAAGTGTTGGTGAAGATGCAAAGAAAAAGGAACCTTTGTCCACTGTTGGTGGGAATGCAAACTGGTACAGCCACTGTGGAAAACAGTATGGAGTTTCCTCAAAAAGTTAAAATTAGAACTACCCTATGATCCAGTAATCACACTACTGGGCATCTACCCCCAAAATATAAAAATATTAATTCAAAGGGATACATGCACCCTTATGTTTATCGTAGCATTATCTACAATAATCAAGATATGGAAGCAGCCCAAGTGTCCATCAATAGATGAATGGATAAAGAAGATGTGTGATAAGCACTGGGTGATATACTCAACTAATGAATTGTTGAATACTACATCATATACTAACGAGGTACTATACGTTGGCTAATTGAACCTAAAAATAAAAAATAAAAAATTAAAGATGTGTTATATATATATAATATACAAATAATTGAATATGTTACATATATAATGGAATATGTTATATATAATGGAATATGTTAGATATATATAATGGAATATTATTTAGCCATAAAAAATGAAATCTTGATAATTTGCAGCAACATGACTGGAGTTAGAGAGTATAATGCTAAGATAAGTAAGTCAATCAGAGAAAGACAAATACCATATGACTTCACTCATATGTGGAATCTAAGAAACAAAACAAATGAGCCAAGGGAAAAAGAGAAAACACACAAACCAAGAAACAGACTCTTAACAATAGAGAACAAACTAATGGTTACCAGAGGTGGGGGGGAGGGTGGGGGTGGGTGAAACAGGTGATGGGGATTAAGGAGCACACGTGTTGCGATGAGCACCAGGTGTTGTATGAAAGCTGAATCACGATATTGTACACCTGAAACTAATATTACACTGTATGTTAACTATATTTCAATTAAAATAAAAACTTAATAAAAGAAAAATAAAAAAATAAGATTGCTTAGTAACTGAATTTGGGTAATATTTATACAATTTACAAAGTACTATTATTAGTATGTTATGGAAACCGTTTGTAAGGAACACAGAGTATTCTTATTAATTCCTATTTTATAGATGAGTGAACAGATGAGGAAATCTCGTGAGATTACAGGACTTGACAAAGACAGCTGGGTACTCACCTTTTACATCCTGACTTAAATCTCATAGTTCCAGCATTCCAGCTCTTGACTTTCCTAACCCCCCTGTGACCCAGATCTGTGGCTGGTCTCCCGAGGAGGTGGGGGAGAATCAGAGGATAGGAGGGCTACGTAGCGCCGTCATGAATTATTGAAAATTTACATACGGGACCTGGAAACTTCAAGTGTGGGGAGCGTAACCGACTTCACAGCTCTGGGTTAGGTTGCTGACAGGTGCTGCTTATCTGGCTCACTGACGGAGGGTTTCAGTTTTTCTGTCTCACGAACTCAAACCAGCAAAAGCAGAAGGGAAGTTTGGCTGTGTGAGCACGGAGTCCAGGGATAGATGACATGTCAGGCATGGCCAGAGTCAAAGCCTCAAATGACTCAGGCCACCCCTGTTCCTGCTCTCCACCTCACACCTCTGCTCTCCTGTGTCTGTATGTTTTAAAAAGATTACTCTTGCTGCTCTGGGGAGAATGGGTTGTAAGGTCCAAGTATGGAATTCCTTAAACTTCAGGGGTTACTATAGAAACTTCTGTAGCCATCTGAGTGGGATAAGATAGTGGCTAGCATTAGGGAGACAGCAGCTAGACGGAAGTGGACAGAGAGAAGACATTTCTTTCGGGGGGAGGCTGTGGTAAAGTCAGTAGGATTTACCAACAGGAAGTGAGAGAAAGGAAGGAGTAAAACATGATTTTGAGTTTTTGGATTTGAGTACTTGATGTCATTTGTGAAGATGGAAGATTATATATGGGAAGATTAGCAAATTTCAGAGCTGTGTACCCCAAATTCCTGCTCTCCCAGGCCGGACCGAGTTTCTCAGTCTCTGGTTCCTGTCCTTGCTGTCTCCACGGCCATATGACCTGCTCTTGACATCGGATTAGAGTGGAAGTGAGGATGCATTCCTTTTAGGCCAGACTCTTTCAGAGTAGGTGGGACTTTCCCATATTTTTTTTTTCTTTCCATGAGCAAGAAGCAGAGGACTTTGATGCCCTCATGGATGGAGGAGTTTGAAAACAGGAAGAAACGGGATCTCTGAATCACCGTGGGTGGGATCTCTGAATTTCTGCTCACTGGAAATACCTATATTGAACTGTCATCCGCAAGTAGCAATATTTTATTACCAATGAAATTTTGGTGTCTGTTATACAGCTAGTGGTATCTTAACTAATGGATCTGGAAATATTGAGTTATCATGGCAGAGCGTCCCATAGTCAGTTATGGTGGTGTGGTGACCAGAACCTAGATAACCCCTTGTTAAGTGTGCTGGTGGTCTCCAACTGCCCAAGGTACCACGGGGTCTAGGAACAGAGGGTGTCCTGTATAGGAAACTCTAAAACTAGGGAAGTGGATAGTTGCACCAAATGCTCATTTAAAAAATCATGTTTCAGATTTTTGAAATAGATAAAGCAAATGGACCCAGCCTGGGATCCTTCTCCATCCGTGATTTAATACAAAATAGCCTCTATTAGCTGCATAATGTCATGTTTTTTGTGGTACGAAACTGAATTGTGCTTCTAAGAGTAAGCCACCAACAATGTGCATAACATTTTATCCCAGATGGCTCTCTCCTTTGCCAATTTTATGTGGAAGTCAACAGCTTGTCTGGGAGAATGCCTAAATACCCTTGGCAGGTCAAAGTTCTCCTCCCATAACAACACACTCATGTGTTTTGCTCTAAGAAGAGAGCAGCACGGTAAGGAGAGAATCATTGTAGACTAAAGGATAATTAGCCTCTTCTATAAAAAAAAGAAAAAAAATCCCCATTCTAACAAAAGTATTCGATTTCATTATCCAGGTGCTGATGATCCCATTCATGGATAATGATCAAGAATTTCTTGTTACCAGGTTTGGGGGTAGTACTATCTCTGATGTTTTCTTCTGAAATAATTGCCAGTCTTCGGAGGAAATGATTCCAAAACTTCCACAAGTGGCTTGTCATTTAAAGAAAACATTTTCCCCATTGGCTAGTCTCTGTCAGTAACAGCGATTTGCTGCTCTCTCTTGCACACAGCAGAGAACGGTTGCTGTCTTAAACAGGGTACCAGGAAAAGAAGTTGGAGATTTTCCTTTTAACTTGAACTAACTTGCAGTGGGTTTTCCGTGGTAGATTTGGTGACTTGGGGGACATCCTAACAGAACAGGGAGTGGGTGGGTGCACGAAGTGCAGCGGAAAAGCCAGTGTGGTGCCCTGGGGTGACTTGGAGAAACACCCTGTCCAGTCCTATATTGACACATGCTAGTAGTTACTCCTCAACGCTTCATTCCTGTGCGGTTGTAGCTTCTTCTAAGTGCAAACCCACCTCCTCTCTTTGTTGTATGAGGCAGTTTTCCCTTTGCATGCAGAGGGATCATGGGTGATGGGCAGTCTGTAAACCACTCCCCCCTCTCCCAGTGTTGGGGGAGACTGAGGCAGAGCCTATTGGGACTTGGTGTGTGTGGGGTTGTCTCTGAGGTTAGAAATGGGAGCATGGAGTATGGGGAGTTTGTTGGGACAGAAGGACCTACATCAGAGAGGGTCTAGGCAAGTTTAGGTCCAAAACCTGAAGAGTCAGGATGAAGCTGAGATCAAAGATGGGCACCGAAGTTAACTGTACGGAGTCAAGTGCTCATGAAAGAGGGTTGCCTCCATTTTGACCCCAAGCTTTCTACTTGGGTTCTTCTTTTCAGCTTGTCTCTTGGCTCAGGAGGAAGACCCTAAGAGCAAAGCATCGTCTGGTGGGCTCGGAAACTGCCCCCTCAGCGGTAAGGGCTGCCCTGAGCAGGCAAGGCCCCGCCCATGCTGGAGTCCAAGACGGGGATGGATTTGACCTTCACTGCCCACCTGCGCGGACACGCCCACCTTTGCCCCAGCTCTTCCTTTTATAGACCTGGAAGCATTTTTGGCCCCTTGGAGTTAAGTCTTTGAGATGCCAGTCCATTGTCTTCCCCATGTCAGCCCCCCTGAAAGAAGTTCCTTTCTTGTTTCACTGCACTCGTCTCTCTGCCTTTGGATTCTGTCAGCGGGGAGCCAGCCGAGCCTGGTCTGTCTGCTTCACCCTGGCTACAGCCAGAAGGAAAATTCGATATAAACAGAGTAGGGCCCAGATCTAAGCTACTGCTCAATTACCAAAGTTTGCTCTTGCTTATTATTTTTTTTTGAATGATAGTTCCTTAAAATAATTCTTTAGAGGTCCTAATTTCTCTTTAAACCTTTCTAGTCTTAAATTACCGTGTGTGTGTGTGTGTGTGTTGTATATATGTATCTCCTGATGGGGAGATCTTTCAGTGTTCCAGAATGAGATTCCAAAAAGCCTTCTCTCTGCTGCAAATGGGGCCGGGATTTGCTCTGACGTCCTTGCTTCCTTCTCTGGGCTGTGAGATCACTCTGGGCAGCTGGAAAGCAAAGCACTGGGGCCTTGGGAATGTGCATCCAGTTGGTAGCTGAACCGAAATCCTGAAATTCTGATCAAAGGCATGCTTGCCACCGTTGAAGAAGCCCCAGGAAACGGGTGGAGGAAGGTCTGCAACAGAGAGATTACAAAACCCTAGGTGAGGTAGCACTAGAGATTTTGGGATTAAGGTTTGAGATTCCTTTCCTGGGGGTGGTATCCAGGAAAGAAATGCAAAGGAAAATCATAGTTTTTTTAAAAAATCAATTTAATTCTCTTATCTCTAGATGGCTACCAGGAGGGGAAAAATTGTTTTATTTAACTTAAAGGAAAAAAAAAAAGAACAAAACCTCTAGCAGTTACTTCAATAGTTTGCCTAAAAAAACCTCATTAACCAATTGTACTTGACAGCCCCGAGCACCAGCAGAGGCTGACTTCAAAGCCGATGGTACCGACAGGTTGGGCTCACAGGCAAATGGGGGATGGGGGAAAGGGAGGGGACTTGAAGGGTTTTCTGAAGAGAATTTCTAAGAAAAGAAAGAGAGATAATAGGAAACTGCTGGAGGCACAGGATCAAATCCAAGTGCCCAGTAGGGAAGCTTGAAAAGTTTGTCTCCTAGCCAACCACCTGCCCCTCCCTTGGTTTTTGAAACTATTTACAGTCAAGTTTAATTCAATTTTACTAGGATTTAGGTTATTGTGGGGGGAAAAGAGGTTAGTTGTATAGTTCTGATTTTACTTTTTGGAGTGAACATTATTAATACAAAAAAGACAAATAGTCTGGATTTACAGATGAGGTCTGTGAGAACAATTTTGGAAGAGACACAAGTTGACTCTCTATTTTTTTCTCCTCAAAATGATACTTAAATGATATTCGTAACATCTCCTAAGTGAATGCTGTTCTCGAGATTATCCTTTATTCATTGCTTGCACGTTTGTATTTTCTTTAGTAAATACAACACTTACAGTAACAGAAGTGAACAAAATTTGGCTGAGTCTGAAAGAACATGTTTAGGAAAAGAAAAGAATTTTTTTTTTAAAGATGCTGTTTATTTGAAAGAGAGAGAGAGAGAGAGAGAGAAGCAGACTCCCGACTGAGTAGGGAGCTCTAAGTGGGGCTTGATCCTAGGACCCTGAGATCAGGACCTGAGCCTAAGGCAAATGCTTAACCACTGAGCCACCCAGGTGCCCCAGGAAAGAATTCTAATAAAAAAGAAAGTAATGGTCTCATCAGTTTCTCCCTTCTTCAGATTATTGATATGACTGTTTGAGTCATGCATGGTCACGCTACCCTGTTAATTAGAGGCCACACCTGAGGAACATGATGTTGACTTATTAAAGTTTTCTAGTCCTGAAGATGCATTCAATCTACATCACTGATGATAAGTCATAAAACACTCAGGTTTTTTTCTCTCATCTTCTCCTGGTATTTTGTTCTGAAAATTGGAGTTTTATCCAATGTGAAGTTTATCTAGAGGTGGTTACTTACCACGGCTCAAGCCTTTGAACAAATTAAACCCGAGGAATCCCTATGGCTGTGGTTTGGGGCTTGTTTTCCTTTGTTTAGAAAATCCTGTCTAAGGAACAATAGAGTACTTTTTAAAGGTACACAGAAGAAGAATTTGGCTTTCAAAGAAGCTTCTGGTCTGTAGTTCATTGGATTCATGTAGAAGCTTTAGCTTTTATTTAATTCTACCAGACCCAGAGTTTAGTTTGAGTACACATAACAAAAGTAGAGAATGTATTGTCCAAGAATAAATGTCTTCTAATACTATCAGCTTCTGTTCCTGTTGGTCTTCATGCTTCATGTATGAATATTCAGAATTTCTGATAGTAAATGATTTTCATAATGAAATCCTTCATTTAAGGATGTGGTAACTGGCTTTTAGTTTGCAGAGAACTATTTTTTTTAAATTTCAATGTAACTTTGATGCATATAATTCTTTGCATTTGTGAAATGAATTATTATGATTCTACCACAAATGCTGAACAAGGTAGTAGAATTATAAACAACGCCTTCTTTATTTTTTTTTAAGATTTTATTTATTTATCTGAGAGAGAGAGTGAGAGAAAGAAAGCATGACAGAGGAGAGGGTCAGAGGGAGAAGCAGGCTCCCCACTGAGCAAGGACCACTCCCCCCTCCCCTGCTACAGGATTCTAGAGCAGGGGTGGGGGTGGGGTGGGGTGGAATGTGATCCTGGGACTCCGGGATCATGACCTGAGCCTAAGGAGGGCGCTTAACCGACTGAGCCACCCAGGCGCCCAAACAATACCTTTTTTAGGGGCACCTGGGTGGCTCAGTCGTTAAGCATCTGCCTTTGGCTCAGGTCATGATCCCAGAGTCCTGGGATCAAGCCCCGCATCAGGATCCCTGCTCAGTGGGGAGCCTGCTTTGCCAGCTCCCCCTACTTGTGTTTCTTCTCTTGCTGTCTCTCTCTCTATCAAATAAATAAAATCTTTAAAAAGCAACAACAATGTCTTCTTTAGAGTGCATTTAGCTTCTCTAGAGATAGTGAAATTTCAGTTGGAAGTAGGTTAATATGAAAAAGGACAGATAAATATATTTCACTGAGGCTAGCTATAGATGCCTGTACAATTGCTTAGAATGGTGTGGTTGCTAAGTGTCATATTAATTTTTGTTAGTTATCCTTCACAACATATGTGAGAAGTGGCCTGAAATTATTGTTTCTTATATTTTACATGTCAGACTATTTTATCACGTTTGCTGAGGCTGATTAGTGCAAATAAGAAAGAAAGCCACATTTCCCCAATATAAGTAAGTAGGTGAAAAAATAAGCAAATAAGTAAAAAAAGTAAGCGAGTGGGGGCGCCCGTGTGGCTGAGTTGGTTGAGCGTGTCTGCCTTCAGCTCACAGCTCCTGGGTTATGACCCCAGGGTCCTGGGGATCAAGCCCTTGTCCAGGTCCCTGCTCAGCAGGGAGCATGCTTCTCCCTCTCCCCACCCCCTGCTCCTGTTCTCTCTCATGCTTTCTCTCTCTCTCAAATAAATGAACAAAATCTTAAAAAAAAAAAAAAGTGAGTGAGTGAATAAATGAATGAATAAATAAATAGAAGTTATAATGACCTCTTCAGATAATTCTTGGACTGATTCAACTCTCATACTCTGAATGGGTAAGGAGCCCTAGTCTGGCACAACATAGCTGTTTGAACTTGAAGAAGAAATGTATTCTTTCCTAAGCCTCAGTAATCAGTATATAATACATCCAGCTCCACTAGGTGGTTTACAAATGTTGTATTATTTCTCTTTCCTGTTATTCATATAGCCCACGGCACCTAAGGGGTCATTAGATCCATAACAATGAGATATGGGCTTGGATCACAACGATGCCACCTGGACAGATAGCATGGCTGTTAGTAAATGTCCTCGTTTTTCTAAGACGCAGTTTTCTCATCTATGAAATGGAGATGATGATAAACCCCTCGTCAAGATGATGCTGCTGATCAAGCCTGATAATGGTGATTCAGGGGGACCTTGAAAGGCAAAGAGCTGTAGAGATTGGAGGCCCCCTCAGGGGCTGTGACCAACCCTTTTTCACAAAGACAAAATGTGAAGGTGCTACGCTTGGCATTAAGTCTGCTAGGTTACTTTTGTGATGGATTTGGAGGTGATGGAAACCTGGTAGTGAATGCCACTATATTTATGCTTAAATCATTTCTCTTAACAACTTACTAAGCGTATCAAAGCAAATGATTAGAAAGAGAATTATGTTATAGAAATAACAAGATATTTGTACACAACTTTGAATCCAATTCTCCCCTTGGGGTTAAAAATCAGCAAAAACCAAAGCAAAACTTAGAAACCCCTTTATGAGATGATAAGGAAGAGTAAGAAATATGTACCCCAGTGTTTTAATGCTTATACAACAGAGCTATGAAACCCTGGTGTCAAACCTTAACAAAGGCAATGTCTGGTGGGGAGGTGGCGCACAGGACCAGACGGGGTTCTCACTGGGGTGACCCACACATCCCCACTTAGGTACTTACCTGTGTAAACATCTGACATATTTACTCAGCCCTGTAAGAGAATTTGAGGACTGTTTTAACTGCTAGGTGGGAAGGAGAGCAGAAAGCCCACTGGTTCCACCCACTTACGTCAATTCTTGTTCACCCGACATGACATAAAAATAAATGATGAGGGTGCGTGGGAGGCTCAGTGGGTTAAAGCCTCTGCCTTCAGCTCAGGTCATGAGCTCAGGGTCCTGGGATTGAGTCCCGCATCCGGCTCCCTGCTAGGCGGGGAGCCTGCTTCCCCCTCTCTCTCTGCCTGCCTCTCTGCCTACTTGCGATCTCTCTCTCTGTCAAATAAACAAATAAAATCTTAAAAAATAATAAATGATGAACACCAATTAGAAAAAACCGAACCCTACGATGAACTAATGAAGTGGGTCAATCCTCCGCTTCCTCCGGTGGCTCCCTTGGACTACCATTGCAGAATGCCCCATGGAAGCTGCTGTTTTCCAACCAGTAGAAGTCCCGAGTACCTCCCTCATCAGACTACCCTGGGCTTGGCCTGCACGTTCCCAGTTTTCTATACCACTCCTCTGCAGTTTCAATAAACAAGGACTTCCAGAGCAGCTGGCCAGGAGGGGAGAGATGGCTTGTTTTCAAACCCAAAGAGGACGCTCACCCTGCTTGTGGAGTGAACTGGGTTGGGGTGCGGCAAGGGAGCCTATGCTCAGAGGCCCGGGATCTGGCGCAGAAACACTGTGACCATTGTCTTTAGAGGCAACAAAAGGGGTTGTTGAAAAACCAAGCTTTAATATAAAGCCCCAAATCTGTGCTTGTCATTTTGTGTTTATTTGGCATTCAAGTATGGCAATCATTCTCAGCTCTTGCTGCTGTTTATATTTAAAGGAAGGCCCATAGCCACCCAACGGGAGCCAGCTGCCAGTATCTCACTCTTAAAAAAACAAAACCAAAAATCCCACTGTCGTTTCTACTCTTATGTCCTTTGAGTTCCTGTCTGAACCTTCAGGGCTGGTGAGTGACAGGTCAGTGGGCTCCGCACCGCAGAGCCTGCTAACCCTTCTGGGCAGTTCTTTGATAACTAGATTACACATTTGTACTCACTTGGAGGAGGGGGACAGCACTCCTTTGCCATCGGGTCAGATTTTCCTGTGCGCGCTCTCTCTCTTTGTGGTTCCAGTTGGGCAGTTCTTGTCCATCCGCAGGAGAGGGAGTGTAATCATTGTGTAGTTTGTTTCAGCTCCCGAGTTAACGGTTACATTAGGCCTCTGGAAACAAAGTTAACCTAATCCTGAACATCAGAGGAACAGGGTGGAATTAAGGTTCCGTAACTGCTGGACGGAATGGGAGCTGAAAGGCGGGGTGATGGAGAGTGCTGGTGAGTCGCCAACAGGCAACGGTCACTTCCCTGTTAATTGGTGTTCACAGAACAGACCCATTTTTCTATGGTGATCAATTTAAGAATAGCCTCATTCGTTAAAATGAACCAATGCTGCTGACTTCGTAGAAGATGGTGAAAGAAAAGTCTCTGAACGTAAAAATGAGCTCAGATAAATGAGTGCTAGAATGGATGTGTGTGATAGCGATAACTTATGTGCCAATGGTGAATCATGGTTTTTCACAGTGCTTTTCATTCATATTACTTTGAATTATTATATAGCTATATTTATAGTTTATCATATTACTTTATTTGATCATCAGAATAAATCTGTGAAGAATGTAGAATAGACGCCTGTATTCTCCATGTTGAGAAGGAGAAGCTAAGTTAGCCTGGAGCCCGGGAAGCCAACCTACCAGCCAGATCTCCTGATTAGGAAAGGAGATTGCCTTCTTTTTTCAAGCTATCAGCTGACTTCATGGAATGTTGATCGATAGTCAAAACTTAACGATTTGAGAGTTAAAATACAGTAAAATGATAACATGTCATTCTCTGAAAAATCCTTAAGGTAGGGCGCCTGGGTGGCTCAGTGGGTTAAAGCCTCTGCTTTCGGCTCAGGTCATGATCTCAGGGTCCTGGGATCGAGGCCCACATCGGGCTCCCTGCTCGGCGGGGAGCCTGCTTCCTCCTCTCTCTCTCTGCCTGCCTCTCTGCCTCCTTGTGATCTCTCTCCCTCTGTGAAATAAATAGATAAAATCTTTAAAAAAAAAAAATCCTTAAGGTACATTCTGGTTCCACAACTCACCCAAGTTCTCACTAGAAAAAGAACAAATGTTGGGGACTATCATTGCTGCTTCCTGTGGGCCCGACAAGATGGACCCTGCCCCCGACCTCCCCTCCCTGCCCCCATTCAGACCCCTTATTTTGGCTGTTAAAACCTGGTTTTCAGGGACACCTAGGTGTCTTGGTCGGTTAAGTATCAGTCTTCAGCTCAGCTCATGATCCCAGGGTCCTGGAATCGAGTCCTGCACTGGGCTCCTTGCTCAGCAGGGAGCCTGCTTCTCCCTCTACCTGCTGCACCCCCTGCTTGTGCTCTCTCTCTCTCTCTCAGACAAAGAAATAAATAAAATCTTTAGAGAAAAAAACAACAACCTGATTTTCACTTGACTTCAGTGGAGCCCTTCCCTTAATTCTATCTTGAATTAATTTAGGGTGTCTTATCCATCAAACTTTACATTCAAAGATGACCCAAATAACGTCATCTTCTTTCATCCACATTAAAAATGTTTATAATAATGGATCATCTCCGGCAAAGTGCTACTGGAGTTCCTGGGCTAGGGAACCTACTCAAAATCAATCTTTCCTCCCTCCCTCCCTCCCTCCCTCTCTCTCTCTCTCTCTTTCTCTCTCTCTCTTTTACTTATTTATTTGTCAGGGGGAGAGAAAGAGAGAGAAAACACAAGTGGGGAGCAGCAGGCAGAGAGAGAAGTAGGCTCCCTGCTTGCAGGGCTTAATCCCAGAACCCTGGGACAGTGACCTGAGCTGAAGGCAGCCACTTAACTGATTGAGCCACCCAGGTGCCCCTCAAAATCCTTTCTTAACCAAATTTCGGATGACCCAATGAAAGCTGAAGAAAGTAACTATAGGATCTTATGAAATCCCAATCAGTCAACTAGATGGCTACATATAGCTATTCTGTGAATAACAGCCTTGATCTATGAAGGAAGAGCCTGGTGACTCCTTAAACCTTGAAGAAATTAGTTATTCAATAAGTGTTCATTGATGGTGAACAACATGACTGGAAATATTTCCCTTTGGGTTTTTTTTTTTCCCAAACATCTTTACAAACTGATATTTTGTAGAATATTGAATATAAATATTTAAGAGACTCAGTAATACTCTGGTTCTGAGCACTTCCTGTTCCCCAATTTTTGTTTGTTTTCCAGTGAGAATGTATGGTTATCTATTTTCAAACTCTGGTTTGCGTGGATTTAAACAAGGCTCTCCTGGAGGAAGGAATGCCAGGGCAAGAATTAACCAGACTGTAATCTTTGCGCCTGGCAGTCTGACATCACTTGCAAATGGTGCCAAAATTCCTTTGGAAGCAGATGTTCCTAGAGGGGGAACTGGAATCATTTAACCTCTTGCATTTGTTGGTTAAAAGCTGATTCATGGGAAATACAAGGACTTAGGTTGTGGTTACAAACAACTCACTAGAGGTATAACTTTTGGGAGAGAATAAACACGGTATTTTTTTAAAAACATTTTTTCCTCTCTCCCAGAATTTCTCATTTTTTTTTTTAAAGATTTTATTTATTTATTTCACAGAGGGAGAGAGATCACAAGGAGGCAGAGAGGCAGGCAGAGAGAGAGAGAGGGAAGCAGGCTCCCCGCTGAGCAGGGAGCCCGATGCGGGCCTTGATCCCAGGACCCTGAGATCATGACCTGAGCCGAAAGCAGAGGCTTTAACCCACTGAGCCACCCAGGCGCCCATAATTTCTCATGTTTTTTTTTTTGTTTTTTTTGTTTTGTTTTTGTTTTTTTTTTTTTAAAGATTTTATTTATTTATTTGACACAGAGAGAGAGATTACAAGCAGGCAGAGAGGCAGGCAGAGAGACAGGGAGAGGAGGAAGCAGGCTCCCTGCTGAGCAGAGAGCCCGATGTGGGCCTCGATCCCAGCACCCTGGGATCATGACCTGAGCCGAAAGCAGAGGCTTTAACCCACTGAGCCACCCATGCGCCCTGTTTTTTTTTTTAAAAGATTTTATTTATTTATTTGACACACAGAGAGAGAGAGAGATTACAAGTAGGCAGAGAGGCAGGCAGAGAGAGAGAGGAGGAAGCAGGCTCCCCGCCGAGCAGGGAGCCCGATGTGGGCCTCGATCCCAGGACGCTGAGATCATGACCTGAGCTGAAGGCAGAGGCTTTAACCCACTGAGCCACCCAGGCGCCCAATTTCTCATGTTTTAATTCATACTTTCCCTCCTACTTATTGTCAGGGAGGACTTGTCATGGATTTGTCCCCTTCCCATTATAATAGCTCCCATGTCAGCATGTAGGTAATTTACAGATTCTAGTAATTTTCCAATTGCTAGTCTAGCATTCAAATGTACACTTGAAGGGGCGCCTGGGTGGCTCATTCAGTGAAGGGGCAGACTCTGGATTTTGGCTCAGGTCATGATCTCAGGGTTGTGGGATTGAGCCCCATGTGGGACTCCACGCTCAGCATAGAGCCTGCTTAAGATTCTTCCTCTACCTTTCCTTCTGCCCCTCCCCACCCACTCACATTCGCAAACACATAGGGGCCAGCTCTCTCTCAAAGAAAACAAAAACAAAATATAAACTTCAAGCCCTCTTTCTTGTATTTGTATATTATCTCTTTTAGGCAAAAAAAAAAAAAAAAAAAAAAAAAAAAAAAANCCCAAAGGGCCAAGTTTGTTGATAACTTATAAACAAGGAATACAGCGAGATCCATGTCAACACTGATTATAATGGCCTTTGGTTACTACAATGAGTGAGTGTATATTGATATGTATCAGGTGAATATTGCCTCCCATAAAAAAAAATCAAGATTTTTAATGTTTTTTTTTTTTTTGGTTTGTTTTTTTGCTTTCAAGGAATACATGCAATCTGGAACATAAAGTTGGGTGAAACTGACGTAAGACTAATTTGTACTTGTCTAAATCTCTAGCCAGTTACTATTTATTTTTTGGCAGCTACAATTTCTTCATTGGCAGTTACCATTAAAGTGAATGAGTAATCAACTACCGGTAGAGATGGATGTAAGTTCATCCAGAGGTGAACTCTTTTTTTTTTTTTTTTTAAGATTTTATTTATTTGATGGAGAGATTACAAGTAGGCAGAGAGGCAAGCAGAGAGAGGAGAAAGCAGGCTCCCTGCGGAGCAGAGAGCCCGATGCGGGCCTCGATCCCAGGACCCTGAGATCATGACCTGAGCCGAAGGCAGAGGCTTTAACCCACTGAGCCACCCAGGCGCCCCAGAGGTGAACTCTTTAGGCAACTGCTGAAGCATCTTACCCAGGAAGTCTTGGGGACATTTTGTGTAATTTGTGTTGTGTTCTGTAGTTTTTCTGCATCATTAGGATTTGCTTGTTACGTATTTCGAAACTTGAAGTATTTAGAGAACTAAAAAGAAAATATTTTAGAACAAGTTTCCTCCAGAAATTGCAGGATAGGGGACTTCTATAATGCCGTATATAAATCCCACTAAATGTTAGTAGCTATTCCAGAAATATCAAATTGGCACTCTTTTTCTTTTTTTTTTTTTACTTAATTGAGAACACAAGCCTTTATAGCATGTATCTGATTTAATAAATGGAAAGATCTCTATAGATGTTCCCTCTTTAGAGTCCAAGCTTATATGTTTATTTCCAGAGTCTGCTCCAACACTCCATTGGTATTATGGTGGAAAGAATGAGCATGGGGTAGAAGAACAAAATGGAGAAAACAGGGCTGAGCCTTAGCTCCTCTCTCTGAGTTCATGTCTGAAAAAGTTGATATGCTCTTAGATGAACCAAATAATGCCCTCTCTTCAAAGAAGTGGGAGGGCACGTTAGTGCCTGCTCAAAATTTCTGAGGTAACTTCAAGAATAAACTGATTAATATAATCAATCACAGTTGTTGTTTTTCAAAGCTCAATATCAGTTATGCCAAAATTCATGATTGCGGGGTCTCTTTAGCATCTCTTGATTTTTGAAAACTCTCTTTAGCATCAAGATATTTAAGTGATTCTTATCTACAGGTTTTCTCATTTTTTAGAAACCCGAAAGTGAACCCACAGATCATTTCAGATACCCCAAGGGAATTCTGCAGCTAATCCCATCCTGGCAGGTCATCGGAATTGAACTTTTGATTACAAAGATACATCCATGGCAGAATAAGCATTTTCTGTTCTCCAAATGTCCCACTCTAGAGTATTCTCTTACTTGCTTTACGATGCAGAATTTGCCTGAGATCTGTTACCTGCCTGAGTGCCTGACCGGCTCCTTACTTGCTCTCTTGGGCGACCAGTTGTTCCAATTTGACTGGGACTGAGGCATTTCTCAGGACTCTGGGCTTTTTGTGCTAAAGCTGGGTCAGTCTCAGGCAAAGTGCTGAATCACCTTCTGAGCAAAGTCCTGGCTGTGTTATCAGTTATTTTTACAGCCTGGAGGTCAGCATACAAATCAGCATCCCCACATCTGAGAACAAGCAATACTACTACCCAGCTCTGTGGCACATGGGGTTCTCCTCAACCTCCCCATTCCAGTGCTTACCAGAGTCCATTCCAGATAGGTTGTCATCTCTTCCAAAGCTTCCATTCAAAATTCTGGATCTGACTACTGATATTTCCAAGAGTGGCCTGAGGAATGGTGCATCTTCCTTATTTTCTTTATTCCTTCTATATTCATTGCTCAGTCACTTTACAAACCAGGCATCTGGTTAAATGGTGTTGTAAATGAGTGCAGACCTTGCTCACCACAGGCGTAGAGTCTGGTAAAGCAAATATGTAAGCCAGCAATTATTTACAAAGCTTTGTCCCTTCATCAGGCCTGGCCAAGCCAAAGCTATCATCTTGGAATAAATTCTGTTAGCTTCGCACTCCTCGCCATCACAGACTTGCCATTTCGCATTATGCTAATTGGTCATATGAAGAATGACTTTGTGCTTTTTTTTTCAGAAAAAAAAAATCAAGACTGTCCCTTACACCATGTAGTGTTCATAATACAGAGACCTTCACGATGGCTGGAAAAACATGTCTCTGCCCTTGAACAAGTGTGCTTGTTTGTAGTGGACAGTGGGAGTTGGAAGCTAAGTTTCATTTGCAGTTTTTAGTACCTCTTCTTAGCCTTGTAGGTTTTCTGGTAAAGTTATACTGTTCCTATTATCCAGTTAAAATATTTGGATCTCTCTTTATCAAAGAGGCTTCTTGGCTCTCTTTGCAGTAGAGGGAAAATACTTCTCTTTTCTCATATGCTAACCCTCCCAAGGCAGCATTTTTTAAAAGACTATAAAGGATTTTGTTTTTCAGAGGACCATTGTTCCCAAATTGGCTGTGAATCAGGGAAAAGGTTCTTGCCTTAAGCTGCTTCAGTGTCCTACAACCAGACCTGCCCCATTACTCCTGACTTTTGCTATGAAGTCTTAGGGAAATATTTATGAGGGGCGGGGGTGGGGGGGCGTTGGCTTTGGTCTATTTTACAATCTTACTTCAGAATCTGATGTCTTAGAAAAATTTGGGACTGAAAGTCTCTTTTTACCTTTCCCTACCCCCAGTTCTGCTTTACTATCTTAAACAATGTGAAAGACAAGTCTCCAGGTTTAATATGTGTTGCTAGGGCAACCAGAGAGAGCCACAGGAATTAAACCAAAGCCAAGGAACTGAGCACAACTCCTTGGGTGAATCTTAGTCTTGGCTGATGCCAGATCTAGCAGGGATGAGTTGGTCTACTTAGCTCTGGATGGAGAGAGAAGCCTGCTTCCTGAAACTCCTCCGAGAAGCACACCATCTTGTCATAGTAGGAAATCACTTGTGTGTCCCTTCTGTTTTTTGTTTGATGGAATAGTCCAGTCTTTTTCCCATATTGGCCTCCTCTGCAGATGTTTTCACAACAAAGACAACTCTCTAGGTCTTCTTTCTGCATGACTAAGTGCTCCGAAATGGGTATCATGAGGATTAAATGCAGATAGGACGGGTTTTTTGACAGTTATGAAGGATTATACAAATGTTAGTTATTTCTTTCCCAATATTTGGAATTTGGGAAGAAAGAAGAGTAAGAGGAGGGGAAGAAAGGAGAGATGGTACATTTTTGTCCTTGAATTTCTTATAAAATTGTGGCAGAGAGGCAAAACAAATGACCTGAAGTGGTGCTGGAAGGAGGGAAACGTCACATAGGCAGTTAAATGTGGTCCTGCTGGGTATTCTAACTACTCGTCACATTTGCCTCGAAAGGGTCCTAAAAATTGAAATCCTTTCTAGGGAGATGTTTACTTTGTTGTTGTTAAGAAAAAAATGGGGAGGGGGCACCTGGGTGGCTCAGCTGGTTAAGCATCCGACTCTTGATCTCAGCTCAAGTCTCGATCTCAGGGTCATGAGTTCAAGTCCCTGTATTAGGTTCCAGGCTGGGTGTGGAGCCTACTTAAAAAAACAAAAAACACATTAAAACAACAAGATAGCTAAGAAAATAAGTGGAGGAGGGCCAAATCTGGTATATTTTACAAAAGGGCCAAGTATATACAAGCTTTCTATCAACTAGAAAAGCAATTTAACCTCATGAAAACTCATTTTGAGAAAGACACATTACTTTTAAACTTTAGCTAATATTTCAATCATAAAAGTAACCCATGTTTACTCTAGATTATGCAGAAAATACAGATGGAAGTTTGTTAAAAATATCCATCAACCAAGAGCAATCACTGTTAACACCTTAAAGTATTGCCTACCATTTTTCTTCTCAGAAATCAAAATTATGTTCACTTGTCACTCTTCCTAAATTCCCTTTATTGGAAACAACCAATTTCATACTTGTTTTTACTCTTTGGGTATTTACCTCTAAATAATATGTATGTATTCTTATTTCTCAGTTTCAGGCATTATCTAGCCTCCCCCCTAGAGAAGACGAAAAGTTAGCTCTCCCCCTCCATAATGTAGAAATGTAGATGTACACATCTTCCCAAAATTGTTATGTGGGATTCTAGTTGATTGTTATTCTGTGTTTACATGGTTACTGTATATATGCTGTTTAAAGGTGAGATTCAAAGTTGAACTATATGGAGCACCTGGGTGGCTCAGTGGGTTAAAGCCTCTGCCTTCGGCTCAGGTCATGATCTCAGGGTCCTGGGATTGAGGCCCGAATAGGGCCCTCTGCTCGGCGGGGAGCCTGCTTCCCCCTCTCCTTCTGCTTGCCTCTCTGCCTACTTGTGATCTCTCTCTCTCTGTGTCAAATAAATAAATAAAATCTTTAAAAAAAATAAAACAAAGTTTAACTATATGGTATGCTATGATTACTTTTCCTTTTTTTGAACAACTTAGCAATTAATGATTATCTGGATTTTCTTATTTCTTTTCTTTTCTTTTTTTTTTTTTNAAGGAGGCAGAGAGGCAGGCAGAGAGAGATGGGGGGGAATCAGGCTCCCCGCTGCGCAGGGAGCCCGATGCGGGCCTCGATCCCAGGACCCTGGGATCATGACCTGAGCCAAAAGCAGAGGCTTTAACCCACTGAGCCACCCAGGCACCCTCTTATTTATTTTCTAGATATAAATGGATAGATCCAGGTTTTGTCAGCATGGACATTATATGTTATTGAAAACCCACTACAAAATAGAATACAAATCACAAATTTTCAAAAGGTGGAAGGAGCCAGGATTCCTAAATCAGTATTTGGAGGAAAGCCACATACATATCAGGTACGCTCCTTTTGGACTTTATGCTATACACAATCGTTATTCTAATGGGTTTGATTGTTTCAGCAGCTAGCATGGTATTATTTGATTCCCTTATCATAGTCCGTCCCTTATCTAAGGTGCTATTTTTTCTTCTTTGTTTTGGTCTCTATAGCTCACAGTAAAGGCTTTTCTCAGGTGTAGGGTTATCTTGGTTGTCTGGTCATTTGCAAGAGTCAGGGTCTAATGAGCTAATTGGTAGTCTTAGCATACTACCTTTTCTGTAGGATACCCTGTTTGGCCCCATGTCAGTATTTTTAGGGCTTTGGGGGGGTGTTGTTAGTTAGATTTCCCAGAGAGGACTCTTTCATCTTTTATCTGAAGAGTGAATTCCTGGCTGCCAGTGTTCTGTGCGTTGAGTGGAGAAAGCCTGCTGGAGGGTCTCAGAATTGGGTGTTTATAGGATCACCGAATCCCTCTAGTATAACAATAGTTAAATTTCTAGTCTTTACATTCCTGATGACATGGAATAGATTTCCTTATATTTGTTTTTAAGTTAAATATGTTTTTGTGTGAGTGTTCTGAGAACTAAAACTATTGCCCCTATTTTGAGAACGAGGATTGTAAAGTTCACAAGGGAAAAAGGGAAAGGAACTGACACAAACTGAGCTTCTGGCATGTTCTGGAACCTTGCTGGGTGGTTTACATGTATTGTCTCCTTAGATTTGGCTCTCAAAACCACCCTTACAGAGTGTCAGACAATACACATTGCCATAAAATGGGAGAGCCACTTTTTAAAATTTATTTTTACACATCCAGAGGCAGGAGAAGCATTTTATAATTTAGCATTTCTTCCTCAGAAATATAACTAAGACAGATGAATTTCAAAAATCATTAAACAAAACAGTCCTCTTCCAAAAATAACAATTTAAAAAAAGCCATTTTGTAGGGTCAATAAGGAAATACTTTCTATCTTAACTTGATTGTTATTAACTTTGATTGCCTTTCACAGTATGTAAGTTGTCAGTGTTGTCTTTGTGGACTGATATCCCCAAGTGGGAAAGAAGGTAGGGAGCTGGCCCACAAGGGAGTGTAAGGATAGAAATCAGGGTCAACCTGTGGATTTATTATGCCACACAACAAATTCCCTAACGCCCTGAGAGGAAAAACAAGCATGAGTTTCCACTCAGTGTTTCTCAAGATTTCATTAAGAACAGAGGGGTTGAGAAACAGCAAAGAGATTCTTTGAATACGGTTAGGTTAATTCAATCCAACACATGTGCAATGAGCCAATTGCTTGTGCTTATCTTACCTGACCTATCAGCTGCATTCAACACATTTGATGATGCCTTCCACCTTGAAATGCTTTCATCATTGGGCATCTGGGATACCACAGCTTCTGATATTCTTCTACCTCTCTGACTATGCCTTCTCAGTCTCCTTTATCATTTCTGAGCTGATGACTCCAAGATGTACAGCTCTGACCTACACTTCTCTGCTCTAGACCACAATATAATAAAACGGTTTAAAGCCAAAGACTAAGAGAGAATCTTGAAAGCAGCAAGAGAGAAGTGACTGTCGTGTACAAGGGTGCTTTAATAAGATTAACAATTTCTCATCAGAAACCATGGAAGCCAGAGGGCAGTGCAACGACATATTTAAAGTGCTGAGAGAAAAAACCCCCATCAATCAAGAATTTGATATCTGATAAAATTGTTTTTCAAAAATGAGGAAGAAATTAAGACATTAAGACAAAAGAAACAAAAGCGGAGGGAGTTCATTACCAGTAGACCTGCCCTACGAGAAATGCTAAAGGGAGTCTTGAATTTAAGTGAAAGGACATTAGATGGTACTCCATGCAGATTGAAAAAGTAAAGATCTCCTGTAAGATTAACTACAGAAATCGAATAATGTTGTGTGATATAATGGAAAATTTATCTGGTCTTTGTTCCTGACTCCTAGCAGAGCTTAACCTGGACCCTGCCCCAGTTTCCTGCTGGTATGTCTTTTTTATGTTAATGAGGTAACTCACTGGGGGATTGCTTCAGGATGGGGACTGGTTACCAGAAAGACCACCCACATGATAAGATGATTAGAACTTTGGGCCAGCCCTACCTCTAGGAAGGGGAGGGGAACTGGAAATCAAGGTCAATTGATTTAATCAATTATGCCTACATAATGCAGTCCCAATATAAGCTTTGGACACAGGAGCTTCCTGCTTGGTGAACATGGGATAATGATGTGGTCAGATTCCACAAAAGGAGGACATAGACACTCTATATTCTCCTCCCTCCTTCCTTCTCCCAGACCTCGTCCTGTATCTCTTCATTTGACTGTTCTTAATCTGCATCCTTTATAATAAAACTATAATAGAAAATACAGTGCCATCAGTGAATTCTGTTAGTTGCTATAACAAATCATCAAAACTGAGGGGTTTTCAATATCATAAAAGCAATCTATGAAAAATCCACAGCGAATATCATTCCCAATGGGGAAAAACTGAAAGCTTTTCCCCTAAGGTCGGGAACACGGCAGGGCTGTCCACTATCACCACTGCTATTCAACATAGGACTGGAAGTCCTAGCCTCAGCAATCAGACAATAAAAAGAAATAAAAGGCGTCCGAATTGGCAAAGAAGTCAAACTCTCACTCTTTGCAGATGATATGATACTTTATGTGGAAAACCCAAAGGACTCCACTCCAAAACTGCTAGAGCTCATATAGGAATTCAGTGAAGTGTCAGGATATAAAATCAATGCACAGAAATCAGTTGCATTTCTATATACCAACAGCAAGACAGAAGAAGGGGAAATTAAGGAGTCGATCCCATTTATAATTGCACCCAAAACCATACCTAGGAATAAATCTAACCAAAGAGGCAAAAAAATCTATACTCAAAAAACTATAAAGTACTCATGAAAGAAATTGAGGAAGACACAAAGAAATTGAAAAATGTTCCATGCTCATGGATTAGAAGAAAAAATATTGTGAAAATGTCTATGCTACCTAAAGCAATCTATACATTTATTGCAATTCCTATCAAAATACCATCAACTTTTTTCAAAGAAATGGAATAAATAATCCTAAAATTTATATGGAACCAGAAAAGACCCTGAATAACCAGAGAAATGTTGAAAAAGAAAACCAAAGTTAGTGGCATCACAATTCCAGACCTCAAGCTCTATTACAAAGGTACAATCATCAAGACAGTATGGTACTGGCACCAAAACACATAGATCAGTGGAACAGAATATAGAGCCAAGAAATGGACCCTCAACTCTATGGTCAACTAATCTTTGACAAAGCAGGAAAGGATGTCAATGGAGAAAAGACAGTCTTTTCAGCAAATGGTGTTGGGAAAATTGGACAGCCACATGAAGAATGAAACAAGACCATTTCCTCACACCACACACAAAAATAGGCTAAAAATGGATGAAAGACCTCAATGTGAGACAGGAATCCATCAAAATCCTTGAGGAGAACACAGGCAACAAACTCTTCCACCTCAGCCACAGCAACCTCTTCCTAGAAACATTGCCAAAGGCAAGGGAAGCAAGGGCAAAAATGAACTATTGGAACTTGATCAAGATCAAAAGCTTTTGCACAGCAAAGGGAACAGTCAACAAAACCAAAAGACAACCGACAGAATGGGAGAAGATATTTGAAAATGACATATCAGATAAAGGGCTAGTATCCAAAGCCTATAAAGAACTTATCAAACTCAACACCCAGAGAACAAATAATCCAATCAAGAAATGGACAGAAGACATGGGCAGACATTTCTGCAAAGAAGACATCCAAATAGCCAACAGACAAATCAAAAAGTGCTCAACATTACTCAGCATCAGGGAAATGCAAAGCAAAACCACAGTGAGATAACCCCTCACACCAGTCAGAATGGCTAAAATTAACCAGTCAGGAAATGACAGATGTTGGCAAGGATGCAGAGAAAGGGGAACCCTCCTACACTGTTGGTGGGAATGCAAGCTGGTGCAGCCACTCTGGAAAAAAGTATGGAGGTTCCTCAAAAAGTTGAAAACAGAGCTACCTTACAACCCAGCAATTGCACTATTGGGTATTTACCCAAAAGATACAAATGTAGTGATCCAAAGGGGCACCTGCACCCCAATGTTTATAGAGCAATGTCCACAATATACAAACTATGGAAAGAACCTAGATGTCTATCAACAGATGAATGGATAAAGAAGATGTGGTGTACACACACACACACACACACACACACAGAGAGGAATACTATGCAGCCATCAAACCCCTGAAATCTTGCCATTTGCAAGGACATGGATGGGACTAGAGGGTATTATGCTAAGTGAAAGAAGTCAATCAGAGAAAGACAATTATCATATGATCTCTCTGATATGAGGAATTTGAGAG
>LNAC01000197.1:2838198-3008315 GCA_002007465.1 Ailurus styani
CGGGGAGGGATAGGGTGGCTGGGTTATGGACATTGGGGAGGGTATGTGCTTTGGTGAGTTCTATGAATTGTGTAAGACTGACGATTCACAGACCTGTACCCCTGAAGCAAATAATATGTTATATATTAATAAAAACAAAACAAAACAAAAACAAAACTGATGGGTTTGTGGAAATCTCTGAATTTATAGCCTGTCAGTCAGGAGTGTGGGTAGCCCTCAAGACCTGTGACTGCCATTTGAAGTAGGGGCAATCTTGTGGAGGACTTTACCTTTAACTTGTGGGGTGTACGCTAACTCTGGGTAGTTAGCATCAGAAATGAATTACAATATACCCACTTGGGGTGGAAATGGAACACATTATGTTTTTGATTTGTGACACCACTTCAAATTTCCTCTATGATTTAAAAGACAGATGCTTAAAATTCATGATAAATCTATGCTATTTGGCGCACGATGTATAAAAACGAGAACAGATCCAGGCAAATGAACACTCTTTATTACCCTTTATAAAGGGTAATTTTACTCTTTATAAACATTATATTGTTTGTCCTACATACCAGATGAGCGAAACTGAGTGTGTGGAGAACTCCCTCAGCCTAGAACCAGCACACCTAAGCACATACTTTTCTCCTAATCCTCTTGACCTACTCTCACCCCACTGATGGCAAGGGAAGGCAAATATGCCAAGGAAAAGAATTCCACGGAAAGCAAAAGTGAGTTTCTCTCTGAGGTCTAGGACACCGAGTTGGTCTAATTGGTCCTTCCCAGATATTTTCAGGGAGTATCTGTCCTCAAGCAAGAGCAGCTACAGAGAGACTTCCAGAAGAATGGAATGCCCGAGAAACTGTTTACCTACTGCCATTTGTGTTCCAACAAATGTTCTTGCCTAAGACTTATCCTTAGCAGCCCTCCTCCCTAGGAAAAGCCATTGCGCATGAGACAGCAGAACCAGAGATGGAGAATGTGCATGGCCTGCATTCCTCGTTCACTTGCTATTACTGAACCAAGTAACACCGGGAAGAGGATGAAGTATTGTCATTACTTCACCTGACTCCTAAGCCTCTGATATTTTTCTTAGGTTTTCTTTAAAACACACATACACATATTTTCCAGTGCTCTGTGGCATACTAATGTTACTGAGCATCTCTTCAGACAAAAAGAGAATCCTTTGTTTACTGAAGGAATAGAAAATTCACATTGTTAGACATGCCCTTCAAAGATGTTGGCCAATTCCAGGAGCCTTGTTACCAAATCGAAGAAACTGTCCAACCCTGGTGTTTCTTATCCATCTACCCATTCTCCCATTTACTCTATTTATGTCATGAAACCTGGAAAAGTTGGAATAACACGATGAAAGAAATAAAAATATCCTCCACAATTCCATGATCTAGAGCATCACCATTTCGGTGTATTTTTTCTATACGCAAGCACCCAAATATTCATCAAACTGGGATTATTCTTACACTCTTCAATGATCTGATTTTTTTTTGCTTGACTTATGCAAATATCATCCATGTTGAGAATTATATATCTTTATCAACCTTTTGTATGGCTTCTTAGTATTCCAACCATAAGTAGTTTAAGTATTCCTTTATTAGTGTCTATTATGCTCTTTCTAATACTATAGGCAAAGCTGCATGAACATCCTTGTTTATGTATCTTTGGGATCTCAAAAGTGGAGGTGGCCCTATCACAACATAGTGTCCCAGCGTCATCCATGGCACCAGAGACCCAGAATCCTTAAATTCAGCTGCTTCTAGTCTTCCAGGCTCATAGTATAGTTTAACTGCTGCCAGGTTACCTGAGTGGCTCCAACCAACCGAGGTGCCATTATGTTCAAGCCCTTAGACTTGAGTATCTTTCCTGCTATGTATAGAAGTCCACAAATCTGACTTACCAGTAACAAGTTCCCTAGAATTAACCTTATTGAAAAGAATTCCATAGCCTTGCACCTCAGAGTGCAGTCCTCAGATTAGTATCAGCATCATCAACTTACTAAATCAAAACTCTGTAAGTTCGAGAAGCTCTGCACTATCTTAGTTTAAGGAGGACCCAACTGATCTTCATCCCGGAAGGCTAGGATTAAATCTGGGCTTCGGGTCAGCACCTCCTGAATTTTAAGGTGCACATAGATTCCCTGGGGAGCTTCATGAAATGCTGACTCTAAGTCAGTAGGTCAGGTTTGGAGCCCGAGATTTGCATTTGTAACTAGCTCCCAGGTGATATTGATACTTTTGCTCCTTGGACCACATTTTGAGGAGCAAGAGGATAGCAGTTCTTAAAATTTGTCAGACCGTGTTACCTGAGGCACTTGTTAAAAATACAGATTCCCTGGCTCCAGTCTAGACCTGCTAATTCAGATTAATAAATTTTTCAGGTGACTTTGGCAGTTAGATAAATTTAGGAAATGCGGAGGTAGAGATCAGAGCTAAATGTGGCCTCTAGGAGGTGAGGGGATGAAGCACTGAGAGGCAGCTGAGAGAGACTTGGACAGACACCCATGGAAATGGCTTCGTTGCGCACCTCCAAACGGGAGGGTGGGGTGTCTGAGCGCCCCCTAGTGGTCATATCAGGTCAGGACTTGCCCCTGTATTGATGTCCTGCAGAGCCTCTCGGTTCTTGGTCTAGTGCCTCTTGACTGTTTACAGCATTTTCACGAACTGTAAATCAACCCCAGACTCTGTGAGCACAGACCTTCAGCACCGTTCCAAGCCAGAGTTCCCAAAAATGCCGTTCATGAAGTGCTGGAGCCAGACACAGATTCTGCTATGGTTCCGCCAAGGAACTGGCTCTTTGAGCAAACAAAACACACAACCCGACATTGCCTGGGAGTCCAGAGGTTCTTGGAAGATCAATGAGAATGGAGGGAGTGATCGCCCTGGGCACTCTGAGTTTTTGTCCACTCTTTGGAACTCTTAGTTTGATTCCCGTTGCTATCAACACATCGACCTCCAGGGTGTGCTGATTCTCCTTCCTCACTAGCTCTAGCACAAAAACTACTAGCTCATTTATTCATGCATTCGACACATAATTGTGGAGTTCATAATTGCCAAGTACCTCGCTAGACACTGAGATTCAAACGATTGAGTCGAGTAACATAAAGTGCTCATAACAGCGTCAGATATAAAGCAAGCACTAAATATGTGAACTCTTCCAAAGGCAGGGAAAGGGGAGATATTTTGCTGTAGTTAAGACTCAACCGGTGGAGCCTGGTTCATGCTGCAAGCACTGATGAGTCTTTCTCCTTTGAACAGACGGATTCATGTTACTTCAAGAAAGATTCATTGAAAAAAGGGAATAAAAGACAGATATAGTGTTTTTAAAAACATTTTTTAATGAAGAAATAATTCCATTCCAAAATATAGACACACAATTAAATAGTTTAATCACTTCAAAATATAACATGTCCCCAGGAGGTTCCAGCACGCACACACACACACACAAAACAATACTTAACAGCAATACAAAAAAACCCATACAATAGTAGTTTTGTTACAATACCAGTGAAGATTGTGAAATCTTTAGTGTCTCTGAATTGGTTATTTCAAATGGTGTCGAATGACAGTAGTCATAATTAAAAACGTCTTACAGTTAATTAGCCTCAAGATGGAACATTTCTGATTTTTTTTTCTCTTTTTGGTTCAAAAGTAAAAATGCCCTTTCTTCTGAGGACACAGTGGAGTTCTTGTTTGTGGCTCCTTGCGCGGAATCAAACCAAGGTGATCGCAGCAACCAAAGGTTGCCGTATTTACAAGGTCTATCTAGAGTTAACAGCCAAGAACTAATAAGAGTGGACAAAGATGATCAAAATAAAAGGAGACATCAGTGCTAAATTATGATGCAACAGTTTGGCTCATGCATATAAGAAAATACATAGTATATCACAACAAAGGCCACACTCTTATGCAATTCAGTTCACATTACTACTTACAAATGAACCTTCCCTGCCTTATAGAGATCAGTCGAGAATCCATTTTTTCACAATCTCCAGCACATCTCCCTCTGACCAACTGAACTTACCCTGACTTGCGTCCTGACCAACCGCAACCGATTCCTGAATCTCATACAGTAGATTTTGCCCTCCTCCCTCCCTTCCTCTCTCCCTCCCTCCACATGGCCGCCATGGGGGAGGTTGGCTGTGTTAGACCAGTGCTCACTAATAGGCCATCATCTCTGATGGAGATGGATGTGCAATTTATTGTGGAACAAGAAACAACCCCTGCAAGATAAAACTGTATCTCCCGGACAGGACGGGTGAAACCTGCTGGGTTTGCACTTAGAACAGGTCCCAAAAGTAAATTTGGAGAGCCAAGGAAAGAAACCCCCCCAAAACCACAAAAACCCAAAACAATACACGCCATTTTGTCTCGGTTACAGGACAGGGGTGCTTGAGTCTGGTCTCAGTGCTGACGTGGAGCTAAGAGAAAGAAAAGGCGGCTGGTTAGTCAGGAACTGGTCATTGGCAGCAGTTTCCAGAGTCCTTGCAATGGCTTGTACGATGCTAGCGACAACCGTGTCATAGAGTTGGCAATGAAAGCTATGACGGGGGGAAGATTATCAGCAAAACGGTTCGAACCTTAGACAAGCGTTTTGATGTCAAGACACAGAGTGACAACAGATGTCAGCTCAGTCCAGTCGGGGGCTGAATGCCACTTGCAGGATCCGAGTTCCGAGTTCCAGAACTACCTGGCTATGAGTTAGAGCTGACGGCAATGTAGGTAACTGAGATGGAGTGGTTTTAAGTACTGAGTATGAGGCACGAGGGGCCACCTGTTCCACCTAGAGAGGTATGGTTTCACAGACGATGGGCGGTGGGAAGGAGATGAATGTTAGGATAAACCAACAAAACTCATAATAAAAATCCATCTGTGCAAAGAAATCTGAGAACTGTGCAGTTGTGTCCCTTTGGTGTCAGCCTGTTCTCAGGGACATTTGTCAGGCTGCTTCTCCGGGAGAAGAATGAAGAAGCACATCAACGGACAGCGTGGGCTTCTTACTAACGCCAAGCGAGAGCTTTGCTATCCCCAAGGCAAACGACTTTGTTCCAAAGGGCAGCCAAGGACAGGGTTCCTGACCAGACGCAGACACGACCGACTCAGAGCCCTCCGGAGAGGGACCTGGCAGGTGTCAGGATGTCTGTTCTCAGCTGGGCACACACCAACCACCGACTACGTGGGGGTGGGAGAAGGTTTTTGCCAGCCCCGGGAGCAAAATCGAATTGCTGAAGCTTTGAGGTTGACTCAGAGCCTTTCTTGCTTATTCTGAACCAGGTTTTTAAAGAGATTTTATATGCAACTGTATTCTAAAGCAGTGGTTCTCAACCTTTAGCATGCATCAGGAATCACCTGGAGGGCCTATGAAAGCACAGATGGCTGGGCCCAATCCCCAGAGTTTCTGACTCAGCAGGCCTGGGTTGGGGTTTAAGAATGTGCATCTCTAAATTAATTCCCAAAGTGATGCTGATGCTGCTGGTCCAGGGAGCCACTGATCTAAAATGACATTCTCTTCTTTCTTTTAAAGGAGACAGGAATTCCAGAGAAGCTGCCAATTTAAGTATAATGTATTCAATATGTTGCCGGATTTTTATTTCATTCGATCTTGCAACGAGTAGATTCTGTTGTCATTTCCCCAGAATCCCTAAGGGAGGTCTTTAATGCTCCCCGACAAGGGCCCTCATAAAGGACCATCCACAGAGGCTTTCATTCTTCCTTCTTCGACCACGCTTTTGCACATCAGCTTTTCGCTGAGGGCAAAATCCCAACTCCACTTAGAAGAGCCCGTTTCCTCTCCCATGACCACAGAAGGCTGCATGCAGAATACCAGGTAGCCAGCTAAGGCAATAAACATTCAGAAATAAAAGGAGAGTGAGCGTTTGCAAGCACACTTTAAGCCTGTACATTTAAAGCTGAAGGCCTCCAGACAACCTGATAGGGGAAGCTGTGGATGAGCGGTGTGGTTAGACATGCTCCCTAAAGCTAAAACGAGAGGGATGCGCCCATGGAAGAGCAGAGAGAACTTGAGTCCATTTGGGGGTCTTATGGCACCTGTGGTTTATAAACAGCTTTAGCAACGAGTATTTCAAAACATAGTTCACAGTTTTTAAGAAGATCTGTGCTGATTTTAAAAACTAGATTCTATATCATTTGAATGTTGCCTTTTTTTGTCTTTTTGAATATGATATCTATTTGGAAAAAAATATTTACACTAAATTCTATGGCTGATTTGTTTGAGTATCTTGAAAGAAAACAACCTCAAGTTGGAAAGAAGCCCCAAAGACTGGATTATCCTGGTGTGATTGGTTCAAGTCACTGCTCACAGAGACCTAGAGACAAATGCAGATAGTGCAGGCCAAGGACCTTCTTGGCTTCCGGGCTCTGAGTCTGTACACTCAGGTACCAAATCCTTCGGGGTTAGTGAATAATTGCAAGTGGTTGTTTTTTTCCAATTGCTGCGGAAAAAAAAAATGTACAGTGTATAGTAAACTGGTTCGCTAAAATCTCAAAGAATTCAGAAATCAAACGTGTAGCTATAAACAGTATTAATATTGTCATTGTAAACCGAACAGGTTCAATAGCAAGTGCAAAGGTTTAAATTGCTTGTTAATACTGCCATCGTGAGTAACAGCAGCGGGGATTTTCGGCTCGTGGGTTTTCCTTTTCTCCACGTGCGTGGTGGTGGTTGTTTTCTGTTTGTTTCTAATCAGGGATGAGCCAGGTTACAAAAGATGGAGCTGATAAGTTAGCTTTGAACAGGATTCAGAAGTCTTTTTTTTTTTTTTTCCTTCTCAAAACACACACCTACGAACTACAAATCTTAGAACGAAAAGTTAGCTGCACTATGGTCGGCAGAACGCGTCTCTAAGGGTGGGGGTCTGTCGGAGCGGCTGCGCGGGGCGGCTCCTCTCGGCGCTGAGGCTGCTGCCCGGCGGTGTCTTCTCCTCTCTGGGGGTGGCTGCGGGGCTCGCCTTCATCACCAGCTTTCGTGTTACCTTCATCATCTGTCTGACTATAGCTTGCCTGGGAATAAGGAATGTGTAATTTTTTTTTTTTTTTAGATGAAAACTGGTCCCTAAATTAGGATTTCGAAGCTTAGGGTTCCCCCCACCCCGCGGACACACATATATTCACACACACTCTCTCTCTCTTCCCTTCCTCTGACGGTCGGGAGCCAAGGTCCTGAGACATGGTGTGCTATTTGCTCCTTCTGAAAGAGAGGACAGGACTCCTCTGTGTTGGGTTTCTTGTGTGTGTGTGTGTGTGTGTGTGTGTGTGTGTGTGTGTGTGTGTGTGTGTGTGTGTGTGTTGGGTCTCTTGCTTAATGGGTGCCTGAGGCAACTGGAGATCTGGAGGGTCAAAGGAACGCAAATAGAAATGTGTGTGCGGTCCTCACCTGACAAGCAGATGAGACCACGAACCTACCATCAAAATGCCATGGTAATTAGAAAAAAAATCCACTTTCGATTGTCTAAGATCCCAGTTTCTGAAGTTAGGATGCAGCTGGCCAAGGACAGTGATGTACCATGTGGGGAGAGGGATGAAGAGGAACAAATCCAAGATTTGAGTCTGGCAAACGGAGTTTTGGTGGATTCTTAAATTTAGGGCTACATGGTCCATATACAGTACTTCTTCCGAAGAGGCTAGTTGAAAGGCAAGGTCTTACTCTGTTCGCTCCTGCTAGTACTGATGAGTGCACACTTATCTTCAAATAGCTCTGTTTGAGCAGAGGGTGGGTCTTCTATTTCCCTGGGGTTCCACCCGCTGCTCCTTACCCGTGTAGGGCTCTGCCCTGGTGGACACCTAATTGACTTGCAGCGATGAAGCTGGCTTCTGGACCCTTGGATAAGAGATGCACAGCTTTGTGGCAATTTCTGGTCTTGTCGCATGGTCAGAAAGCCCAAACCAATCGATTTCAATAGCATAAACTCTTCCAAGATTTTGGCTCTATTTCTTGGCTACATCGAGAAAAATTATACTAGGAGAGAACTAGCTGCAAGGATGAAAAGCCACTGGCTTCTGGATTGATCCATAAGGTTTTAAATACATTTTGCCTAAGTGGCTGATTTCACAACAGGCTAGTTCATATTTAGAGTCCGTGGAACCCCAGCCTGGTAGGTACAAGATGTAGTAAATGGCAGAGGCCACAACGGTTTCCATTTTCCACCGCCAAATTGACAACGAAAGATGAAAACAGTGCCCTAAGAACTTTTAGAGTACTGAAATCTTTGGCTTTTCAGTAGAAGACCCAAATGCCACTTCTTATCTGAGTTTATGTCAAGGACATTTCATTAGTTTGTTTAAGAAAATATTTTTCTAAGAACCAGCGACTGATGTTTAAATAACGTGCAGAATAAAAATGATCCAATTGCTGGCACTAAGAGAAAGAAAATGCCGTGAAAGGAGACGCTTGCTCCTTTGGGACTAGATCTGTTATAAGGGGAGTAGATGTTTTCAGAAACGGCTCCTGGGAATTGTTTCCACTGTGGTCATCATGACTCAGGAGAGCATGGGCTGTGGCATTCTCAAATCCAAGGGAGGGAGACTAGAATACAGTCAGATCTTTCTTTTCACACCGAAAGGGCCTCAGAGTTTGTAAAATATATTTCATCATAGTAGTTCTGCCATGATTTCTACTTGCTTAATCCTAACCCGAGGACTGAGACATGAGGTCAGGAATGCATGAGCTAGGATGCATTCTTTGCAAGGTGACTTGTCATTTAAGAGAAATTGATCCGTTTTTAAACTTAGCAGCCAGAGCTTACTTTACTATCAGCTGTATTATAGACTTCTGGGAGTCCATGGTTGGGAAAGGCTGTTATCACTGAAGTAAATACAAGTCCTTGGGCTCCTCCAGCCAGCAACTGGGAGAGGTGTATTTACTTGGAACTATCATGGGGGACAGCTAAATGGCCATCAGCTGGAGCCAGAGACACCATCTAGGCTTATGAGACATTGTAGCCAAAAGTGTATAAAATCTTTGCACACAAATGAGTCCTGGCTTTGTTTATAAAAATACAGAGCACAAGCTAGTTCTGAGTCCCGGGGCGCGGGTGGGAGTTTCCCATACACAGACAAAATAACTCCAGCAGCTCCCCGGGACTGAGTCGCGTGTGCAGCAGGGAGCGCAGTGCCACGCACATGTGCGTGTGTGCTCATAATAAGTTATGGTGTGTCTGCCCCCATGTTAAGCTCTTTATAAACTACATCCCAGTGAGGACAACTCCCCTACGAGGTAAGTGTTACGCCATATGTTGTGCAAGAGGGAACAGGAGTTCAGAGGGGTTTAATAATTTGTCGGGGTTACGCGGCCACGATTTGGTGGCACCCCTATTGAAATCGGGTCTATCGGAGCCCAGCCTCTGGGCTTTAGACTGCTACACTCCAGTGGTCCTGCCAGTCAAGTGCTAGTCTCTCTACATTAAACACGTGACCGAGGATTTTTCCATGTATGTTGGTAGGTCCCTGGGGTTGGGGAATCACATGCCACGTAAATGGTATTTTAAATTAAGCTGTATCTTGCTGAATTCCACAATGAATTTGAATCAGCTATTCCAAAGATATAAGGCTGCAGAAGTTGTCCTCTCTGTTTTGCTTCTTGAGTTTTCTTTAACAATGCACGGTTTTGCCTTCACTTGTTAAGGTGCACACATTTGGTCTCTGGGTCCTGAACACAGCATGACTCTGAGGCTGGCCCAGCTCTGGATGTGCTGAGCACGCCTGGACTTTTCCTTCTCAAGTGACAGAGAGGCTGCAAACTCAGGTGCTGTTAGGGACCGGTGATGGGGCGCCCCAGCCCCGGAGGATTTCTGGGGCATCTCTGGTGTTATAGAAGTTTCTGTGCCAATTTTCCTAATTAACAGAGTAAAAAGTCAATTCCCAAGGTTGTCTGCCAAATCTCCACTGGGTTCTAATGAAATGCTCCGTAGGCCGGGATGATTCTTTGATATCAGCAGGGAAGGAGGATATTTATGACACAGAACACAGAAACACCTAAGAGAGAGTGATTGTGAATTGAGGTTACTAGTCATCAGAATTCAGTGTACAGTGGCCACGTTTCCTCCTAAATAAGACGGTACTTACTTGAGAGGAGAGTGATAAAAGGATATTGTATTCAGCCTTGCAAGCTGACCTGCGGGTGACAAAGGACACAAACAAGAAAGGTGACATGTCAAGTCTGTGATGCGGTCAAGCTGGTGAATTATTTGGTTGGAAGCCATGCAGAAGGACAGAGAGTGAGAGAGTCCAATGAATGAAAACAGCATTCTGACCCAACAAGGAACCATATGCTCACAGAAGAGTCAAGGAAAGCCACTTCAAAGTTCTCTAGGGCATATGCCTTGGGTGGGGACACACAGGCCTACTACCGTCTCCTACACCTTTTCTTTACTTTTCCCTTGAAGTCACTGGGCATGGAAAGGAGAGAAAGAGCTTAAGATGAACCAGAGATGGCAAAGACTCCAATTGCATCTTAAGCTATCAAGAGAATTTCCCTTCATTTTACTCATAGAAGGTTAAATTCCTAATTCATTAAAATAAATACAAATCTAATATTTTATATGAAATGACTGTCTCCCATTAAAAAAAAAAAAACTGAGAGTTTCAGTTACTATTGTCACTAACATCCAGAAACCGATATGGACTTGAAGAGGGAGGCCTAACAGGCGCCGCTCGCAGCATGAACCAGAACGTTGATTATTTAACCACATCCCTCGCTCCCTTTGGGCAGCTGAGTCAAATGAAACCCGTGAGGAATGCCATCCCTCGGAGTTCCCAGAGACACCCTGGCGGCTTCATTCAGGCTCATTTCCTTCTGCGGACGGACCATAGATGTGGCAAAGAGCATTCTCCATGGCTCCCCACTTCTGGCAACTTTTTCTATAGTGTTGAAGCACGGCTTTACATATATATAGTCACGGATTTTTTTCTTTTTCGGGTGGGGGTGGGGCATGATGAGGCCTTCATTTTAGTTGCTTCTGAAATATGGTTGTTAAACCAAAAAGGCTAATGGAACATTCCGAACAGGCAAAACTTTTGTTTTATATTGTTGGGATGGGGTTGGGATGCTTTAGTTTCTCCCTTGCTACATTCTTCTTGGGAAAATATTTCAAAACAATTCATAAACATATGAGAAGTAGAGGTAATGTATTCACTCTGCTTCTCTTTCCTTCACTAATGGAGTAAGAGAGGGCCACTGCTCATCTAAGAATGGGGGAAGCTTGTCTGGCCATTGGACAGAAAGCCCGCCATGAAGAAATACCCCATGGGGCCTGGCGGGTTTGGGGGACGGCAGTAAGTCTCAACCAGGTAAACATCCCCGAGCTCCCAGACCTCAAGAAAACACCTGTGAGTCACAGGGAAGAGAAACATACAAGCAAGACCAACAGGGCAGTAGAAAAATCTCCGTGGAGAAAATGCATCCCCTTTGGGATGACTTACTAATTACACCTACTCCTGGTTGCGTGTGTTATGTTCAGTAATTTCTCAGCTGGATTAATAACGTACTCTAGTATATGCAAAAATCTGTCCTTTCACACCCTGCTGAACATGGGGCCTACGGTTCCTCCCCACCTTTCTTGGAGAGAGTTGATACTCTCCTACTTGTTTATGTTCACATGAGGTGGGCAGTGAGGGAGGCTGAGGACAAAGGATTCGAGGGAAGAGATATATTTATACTTATTCAGTTTCTTTGGGCCTTGTTCTCGCTATCTTTTTTTTTTTTCTTTTTTTAATCTATGAGAAAACGTGTCTTTCCCAATGATCTTGGAGGAGTATATATTGTTAGTCTCCATATTTCCCCTAAATGGACAAGACAAGGTCTTTTTCACTTTCCAGATCAGAATTTCTAAGAATTCATGGTGAGCAGCATAGCTCTAAGAAGTATTTAAAATTTTTACAACTGTCTAGAATATGCGGCTTAAGGAATGCAATCAGAATATTCTGGAGAGGGAGGGTGGAAGAAAGGAGAAGGGACGGATCTTCTGAGTGATGTAAAGGACCCAGCTCCAGAGGGGTGGGGCGCTGGGGGCCGGCCCGGCTCGCCATACCTGGTAGGCTTCATCCTGTAACTTCTGTTTCAGGTACTCCTCCATCTTGAGCTCGTTCTCCAGCTGCCGGACCGAGTCGTTTTCATAGTTCTCATCCTCTGGCCGCACGTAGGGGTCCCCATCTTCTGAGACCCTGGGAACAGACCATAAATGGTGTTGGGGAGCAAATCTTAAAAGTAGGAGTGGAATTCATGTGTTAGCTGTGGTTTTGGGGCCCATTTACTGAGTTCCCTAGTTCGCTTCTTGGCTTCAATTCATTTCAATTCAACATCTTCTATTACCTAACAGAAAATTAAAAAAAAAAAAAAAAAAAAAAAAAAAAAAAAAAAAGAACAAAAATCCCCAAACTTTGGAAGATTGGCGAAAGACATGATAAAGGAATTCTCATATGTAATTTTTCTATGGCAGTTTGATGATCATTGGTCATATGTGTTTTCCTCTGGTTTACAGGAGTGAATTGCCTTTAAAGTGTTTGTCAATCTTAAAGGGGCAGCCTAATCTTTGAGAGGATATAGCTTTCCTAATCTGCGGGGTTTTTTTTTATTTTTTTTTATTTTTTATTTTTTATTTTTATTTTAATTAATTAATTTATTTTTTTAAAGATTTTATTTATTTCACAAAGGGAGAGAGATCACAAGGAGGCAGAGAGGCAGGCAGAGAGAGAGGAAGAAGCAGGCTCCCTGCTGAGCAGAGAGCCTGATGCGGGCCTCGATCCCAGGACCCTGAGATCATGACCTGAGCCGAAAGCAGAGGCTTTAACCCACTGAGCCACCCAGGCGCCCTGTTTTTTTTTTTTAAATGGAACCCAAGAACACTTTCTATAAGGAAAGTGAGCCCTCTAGGGAAATAATGATTAAGGACATTTGTTTGTAATTTACCCCCTCTGTGTAGGGACATGTGCCCACATACTTTATTTTGTTTTTTATTTTTTTTTTAAAGATTTTATTTACTTATTTGAGAGAGAGAATAAGACAGATGGAGAACACGAGAGGGGGGAGAGTCAGAAGGAGAAGCAGACTCCCCACTGAGCAGGGAGCCCAATGAGGGACTCGATCCTGGGACTCCAGGATCATGACCTGAGCCGAAGGCAGTCGCTTAACCAACTGAGCCACCCAGGCATCCCCACGTACTTTATTTTTACAGTAGGTTAAGTCTTAGAATATCAGCTCATGGGTGTCAAGGAGGTAATACTTGAACTCATAGCTCTTGATCTTAAACATTTATACTAGTTCTGAATCTAAGAAATCCACTCAAATTGTTTAATTCTATCACGAGATAAATTGTGAAGAATAATCTCATTCATTAATGTGTGACTCTATTAGTATCTATCCATCCCAGTTTATAAAAACCCTTCCTGAGACTAAACATAAATTCGCTGCCTAAATCATAGGACTAAAATATTCTCAGAGTAAAACCCGGATCTGTTTAGATAGTACAGATATTAAGACATCCCCTAAAGTGAAGAGAGTGGTCAAGTAGAAGTTTCTGGGTTGGAACTTAAATACCATTGCTCATGTTTATTTATATCGGTACAACATGTCCTCATTATTTTTAGAGGTTTGGGGCCAGCCTAAATAGGACTGCGAGGTCTCTGTGAACTTTCCCTTCCCAATTCCCGCAGCCTGTTGGTAGCTGGTACTGTCACCAGAATACTGGGGACAGTGGAGTGGGTAGATTTAGCTACAGTCTTGGATTTTTGGATTAGAACAAGAAAATTTTAGGTAAGCACATGTAAATGTTTCATTATGAAAAATCAAACAGATAGGTTATTTACCAGAGTACCCTGATGACAATTAATTCACCATTTTGAATAACAAACAAATCAAATAATTCTCAATTATAGAGGAAAGGACAAGAAAACAAACTAAAATGAAAAGCAGCAGCCTACTGCTATTTAAAATTATGTTAGAACTGTTTTGTTTGGCTCTCTCCGCCTGCCTTTTCACCACCAGCTTTCCAACCACATCTATTTATAGTTCCCCATTATTACTGGTCTACTCACTACTTGGATTGAGATCCAAAACACCAGAAAGGCTTCTGGTTAGTTTCTTCTTTGGGCCCTGAAAACGGCCAGTTTATTTTGGTAGACGAGTCGCACCATCACCTTCCTAGTCTGGAATGCTCGGTGAACCCCTCTGCAAGCCTCTGGTGAGCCTCTCTGCCCACCTTCCTCACTGCTACCTGATCCCCCCTCTCTTTCAGGCTCCCTGCTTCCCAGCCTTCCTTCCCACCCAAGCTGGGCTCTGGCAAGTCTGTCCTAGCGCCTCCCATTCTGCTTCTCAGCTTTGGGTTCCGAGGCCTGTCTACTTGGAGTCTGAGCTGATCCAGGGACACAGACAAGTCTAGAGGGGACGTCACTGGTCCTGCTGCTTCCTGTCAAGCCACAGAAGCCTAACTGGATGAAAATTGCTGCAAAATGCCTTTCAAAGGTCAGACTTACACATACTCAACAAGTCAACCAGATTGGATTTCTTGATAATGAGGTTTAGACAGTCAGTGATTTCAATTCCAGGTGCTTAGATAATGTTCACACTCTGAACAGAGCCTCTCTAGCATCGCCTGGTCCTCTAAGCGCAAACACAGTACATTTCGAAGGTAGGATGACTTATCTCCTGAGCCAGTCTGTGAGTCCCGAAGGCAGAGAGGGATTTCTTAATACTATTTTGTATACAACTAGCACCGTGCCTTGGGCGCGCCAGGCTCTCAACAAGCACTGGCTGGTTTTGGTTATCGCTGTTCTGGATAGCGTGAAGGGGGAGAAGCCCCAACACCCAATTTAACGTAGCATCCTTCTACCTCTGGCAGAAAAAGGAAACTACACCATCCCTTTCCGAAATACAGAATGAAGCAACCACATTTCTATTTTCCTGTATTGCCTACAGAGTGCTGTGCTCCCGAGAAAGGCCCCCGCAGGGGGTACTCACACGTCACTGCGCATGGTGCTGGGGGCGGTGCTGCCCTGGGGGTACCCAGGTTTCCGGGCATGGATTTGTGCTAGAAAAGCCTTTTCCGAGGTTGGCGATGGAACCAGATCCTCAAACTGAGTCCGTGTAAATTCAGAATCCACGTTACTCTCTGTTTCACTCCCCACCTCTATTTGGTAGGATGGAAGAAATGAAGAATGACTTAGATTTTTTTTTTTTAATAATTAGCAAATAAAGGAATGGGCTTAACATAAGTCAACGTGTGCTGTGGAAAACATCAACCAGTTATGGTACATAAGTCAGGTGTGTTTATTATTATTTTTTTCCAAAATCACATTGATACTGACATGAATTTCTAGAAAATCATTTGGTATACAATATTGTCTTTTTTAATCTCAATCATATTGAGGAGTTTTAGGGTCTCGACTGAATTAATTTCTTAAAACGTCTGTTTTGCCCCTTCTACAAAAGTCTTCATGAGAACTGCTCTTTCTTTTGCTTACTATTACTTTAATATAGGAAATACAAACCTAAAATAATACATTCACTTAATATCTCAAAATATTGTGAGTATAAACTGATAGTATTTAAAACTTCCACAATGAGAATAACATTTTAGTCACCATGTGCTAGGGCAGTGGGTATGTGTCATTAGTCATGATATATTAACTACTGCCATTTTTATCCTACTTGGTAATCTTAATTTAGCAGCAACAATTTTTATTACTTTAATTCTTACTATAAAGGCTTTAAGAAACTTAAATCCAGAATTTTTTGAATATTGAAGTTGTATTTTCTTTCTTTTTTTCTTTTTATAATTTTTATTTATTTATTTGACAGAGCACAAGCAGGCGGAGGAGCAGGCAGAGGGAGAGGGAGAAGCAGGCTCCCCACTGAGCAGGGACCCAGATGTAGGACTGGATCCTAGGATCATGACCTGAGCCAAAGGCAGCTGCTTAACTGACTGAGCCACCCTTGAAGTTGTATTTCTTATAATTGTTTAATCTCCAACTTTGTGACTGTCAGACAGCTGCCTTGCTGGGGGGCTAAAAGAACAGACGAGGTGTATTAGTAACTGGTGAGATAGTTATCTGCATATTCATGCTGTTAACGTTTTAAAAACTGTGTAGTATTATTAGAATAAAGAGTCCCTCTCAATGTTATGCTCTTTATTTTCTGGGCAGATTTTTCTTCGGACATATTGCAAAGGTAAATTTCAATTTAGTCTCATTCAAATAGCCAAGCATTTCCAATGAACAGAGTTTAAATGAGTAAATAAAACATTTGACTTTAAGAGATAACTTTAGCATCACGTCACTTTGGATCATGATATTACAAATTACAAATACTAGATATTACAAAAACTAGAATTACAAGTCAATTTTGGTATATTTCTTTATTCCTCTCTGCATTTTTCAAACTTTCTGCATTGACCATGCATTAACAGTCTTCCAATCAGTAAAATATAAATAGTACTAAAAAATCTGAATATACCAACAAAGTATCACACAGATCTTTAAAATATCTTTTCCTACTTGACAATGAGGAGATCTCTAACAGAGGCTCCTAGCACTTATCGGTCCCTCTGCAATGAGCAGACAAACGAGAGGAGACTGGGGACTCACCGGAATTCAGCTCTTTCACAAGAGAGGACATAGTGTTAGTGATGGAATCTGCTGCTACTAGTAAGTCATTCCTTAAATTTCTTCTTGAACCTCGAGCGAAGAAGAAATGATAATTTAAAAAAAAAAATCACAGCTTTTCCTTTTTCCCCCCAAATTTTTATGCAGTTTATCATTTACATTGATAATCCTAAAGCAAGAGTACTTCCAAGACTTCTCCTATTCAGAAGTGCTTTGGTTCATTTTCTCAAACAATACATTGTACTTAGGACAGCGGCCACCGATGAGTGAGGGGTTCATTTAGCTTTGCATACAAATCGGGACCAGTTTGCGAGTAAAAGGGGGTGGCAGTGATAAGACTAGGTGACGTGCTATAAATGGGGATGGCTCCAGGTCAACTGGTATCTATGGCCGCCTCTTTTTAGGAAAACTCACACAGATATAAAGTCTGGTTTTGCCTGACTTATTTTTATATTTATATTTATATTTTTATATATTTTTATTTTATATTTATATTTTTTATATTTATATTTATATTTTTTAGAGCAGCCCCCCTCGCCAGCTGCTGCTACTGTTTCGGCCGCGAGCACATGGGATTCTGATCTCCATCACCACAGCCTCTGTTTCTCATCAGGGCTCCCAGAGTTCCACCTACCATTATAGGTATCTCTGTGGAGTGGAAGCCCTATGCACTGAATGCCCCAGAGCGTGGGATGGGTGGGGATTCTTGCAGCTGCTGGGGGACCTGTGCAGAAGGTGTACGTCCGGTACTCTGAATTGCAACTTTGACTCCATGTTCTCCATGTTTGACAAAGGTTACGATGAGGTTTCAGGCACACAAAGGGTTAAATGGGTGTCTGTGGGCCGGTGGCTTGGGTGTGAGGCAGAGATGGAACAGAGGGCTCCATAACCTCTTGGAAAAAAAGGGCTCAAATTCCAAACACCTGAGTTGCAGATGAACTCAGGAAGCATGAGCTCTTTATGAGCTAGGGGCTGCCTCTAAGCCACAACGGTTCATCCTGTAATTTCTCGGAAAGTAAACTTCAATAAGGAAAATAATAAATACATGTAAACTAAAAAATCAAGAGTCAGAGAAAACAATAACTGAAAGCTCAATTTGATTAAAAATGCTGTAAATTTCTTCAACATGAGATTTAGAGAAAGGACATTTTTTCTTATAAAAATTTTAAAAAGTCTATTTTGTATAACTTATTTTCTTTTTCAGAAGGAAAAGGCCTCTTGATCTTTTCTTCTCCCTCAGAGCAGAGAGTATTTCATTCTCTTCCTTTAAAATGTAAGATTTGATTCCCATGCACAATGCCTGAGTGTCTCTTTCCTCAGACTCTTGCCAGCTCTGCCTATGACTAACGTTAATTTTTTTTTAATCTGCTAGGTGAGAGGTGATATTTGTATTTCTACAACAGTTTGTGAGATTGGACAGCCTTTTATATCTTTATTGGTGATTTATAGTGCTTCTTCTGTCCATATCCTTCACCTGTTTCTGTTTTGGGAGTGTCTTATTCTTACTGATCTCTGTATGCTTTATGTGGAACTGCAGTTGTGAAACTCGATTGCCACGTAGTCTGGAAATGCTTTCCTCAGTCTATTTTTTGTCTTTTGACTTCATTTATTTATTTTTGCCTTAAAACTAGTAATCGAATATATCTCCCTTTTCCTTACGTCTCTATGTGAGAACCTGGAAGGATATTCCTGATATATTGCTAACTTAAAGAAAAGGCAAATTGCAGACCAAAACGCAATGCATGGTCTTGTTTGTGTGAAAAAGAAGAGTAGGTGTTTGTAAAAACAGACGTAAACATTTATAACTATATATACATGAAAAGTTGAGAAGGACCAAACTGTTTACTAGTTTGGGAATGAGACTGGCAAGGTGAGGGTCCCGTAGGAAGATTTTTTTTTTCTTCGAACTTTCTGTAGATTTAAAAAGCAATGGCAAGAAAAAGTTTCACAAGGGTTAACATATTTCCAAATGAACAAAATCACTTGCCCTGAGGACCCTCCCCCCACCCCTGGTGTGTGAATGGAAAAGGCAGCCGGTGGGAGAAGCTTCTATTTATCACTCTTTGGGCCCCTCCATTAACTGTGGAGCTGAACCCAGGCCTCACGTCACAGAGACAGTGAGCCAGCTCTCCAGGGCAGCTGTCAAAGGACCCGCGGCAACATCCCACTTCAGAGGAGACAGTTTAACCTCAATCTTGAGTTTGCTTGAACACCAAGAGAAGAAAGCAGGACATAAGATCTTCCAGAATTTTACAATGGAATCCATTTATAAAGTCTCCAGGATACTGGTGAAAGGATTTCCCTTCCCGTAATGAGCACAGACTTATAAAAAATGGAGCTGGGCTAGAGAAGCCGACGGAAGGTAAGATGGTGAAGTGGGAAGCAGACCAGCTAAGGAGTTTCTACCCCAGTCGGAGCAAGGCCTGCGGGGGGCCTCAGGCTCAGGCTCAGGCTCGGCCTCAGGCTGGCTCTGCCGAACTCCAACCGCCCAGCACAGCGCGGGGTGCAGATGCAGAACAGAGCACCGAGCAGCGCCCCCACTTACTTTGTGCAAACGCCTCCTGAACGTCTCCCCCGACCCCCGTGAGGGAGTCCTGAGGGGTGTGCGACGGGCTGGAGCAGGCAGACGCGGAGCGCACCGGCATGGGGATGGGCCTGCTGATGGTGTGGCTGGGGGAGGAGCGAGGAGAACCTGCCCCCTGCGTCTGGAGAGACAATGCAAGTCGTTAACGTGTTTTCCCCGAGTCTCCCGCAGAGGTTAAAAACTGTAACCGTGAGGACTCGCAAGCCGGAGGACGTCCTGGCTAATGGAGATGGTAGTCTTAAACCTGAGCTGCAGGTGCAGATAATTCAGGACCTTATTGCCTATGATCTGGAGTTTTGGTTACATATTGGAAGCTAAGAGGATTAGTAGAGCGCTGTTCTATAGGATGCAAGACGTGTGCCCATGTAAGGGGGCTACTTGTTAAGCAGTGATCATTACAAGGTGTGTCTGTTTCCTCTTCGAGGGAAGTTCCGTGTAGAATAAAAAGACATTTCAGGACAAAGTTTGCAATATAAACTAGGAGACTACTGGGGATCGATGTGGTCTATATAATTCCTAAATTATCAACCTCTCTGTCTTGGCATGATCTTTCGAGGATAATTTATAGGCCAGATCACGCCATGTAATATTGTGCAGATTGAGTCTCAAATTAAGAATCAAATGAGGTACAAATTGTTTAATTCCTATTTTTGGGTAAAAGTTCACTTTGTCAAATTGTTCTGGGACTCGGATTCAAATGGGGAAGAGAAAAAAGAACTCTCGGTTTCTAATTTTTGGCTACTGTAGGGATTTTGGGCTACATTTCCTGTAGGGAATGTCCTTCGTCTATGAAAAAGCAGTTATTTTAGCAATAAGAACAGGGAGATTAAAAAGTGAGTAGAGGAAAAAAAGTAGAAAACAACTAAAAGTCATTTCTGTCTGTACTACAATCCTAGGCATGAAACCCTTCACACCTTGAATTTCACAGCTTTGTTTCTATAATGAGGTTTCTTGGAAATATTTTCCGTGTTATGATAATTAGTTTACAAAGGAAGCCAGTCATGAGTAAAAAAATGCAGTGCGACCCTCAGATGCATACTCAAAGGTTGGGTGTTCACATAAACTCCATTCCAGTCTTTTGGGTCTGGCCAGGAAGAGGGAGGACTCTTCCATAGCAAGACCCAGAGATTGAGCATCAACCCATTCAGACCCAGGGACATGCCCCATGAGAGCAGTGCTCTGGAGTATTCGATTTAGACTTTGCTGTAGGGTCTGCTTGCAGTTAAAACACACAACATCAGTCCTGTAAAATGCCATGCTATTAGCTTTCTGGGGCTCAGCATCACACATAAAAGTCAAATCTATAAATTGAGAAAAATCTAGAATTAAAAACGAGGCAAAAGAGAACAGAGCAGAGCAAAGAACTCATGTGATGACCAGTGGGCTGGGAATGCCACTCTTTCACTCTCAACAGTACCTTGAATGGTCTGTCCGGGCCCAAGGAAGAGAAGTTTGCCTGCCGGCATGATGCTTGGCAGCCTGTGGCCCCAGCCTGCTCAAGGACACGTCTGGTTTTCCCCAGCAGACTTTGCCAGCGCAGTTCCATTAACCACGAAACCTCTGCTTCTGAGCTACATGGTATCCTCCTGTTCCCCACACTGATAAGAAACCACTTCCCTTTTGCGTCGTGCTTTGCCAGGTAGAAGGGTTTTCATGTGCCTCCCCACTGACTTCTCTCCACGACCAACTGCAATAGGTATCATTACTCTAAATGTGCAAGGGTGGATCGCAGTGCTCAGAGAAAGGAAAAAGGATTGCTGGGAGGTGGGCGGGAGAGCCTGGGCCAGGGTCTGAACACAGATGTTCTGGCTCCCCTGGGCTGCAGGGGGCTGGCTCGGTTTGAGCTGCTGAGGGTCCCTCAAAGGAGATCTGCTGCTCTGAGGGCTGCCTCCCCCAGGGAACCCTTCCAGGCAGGGCCTCCGTTGGGCTCCTTGCTCTTCTTACCCGTCCTTTTCCCCGAGGACCCGTCACACAGCAGGGAGGAGGGGCTGGGATGGGAACTGGACAGAGGGGTTGAAGGAAGGAGGCTCCTCTTCGCTACGCAGCTGGGTTACTTCCTCAACTCTGGGGAGCCAGACTCTCTTCTGGGGTAGGAATGATAGTTGCTTCTATCTGAATAGCAATTTGCAGTCTATAAGGCAATTTAACCCCAATTATTTCACTTCATCCTCCTAGCAACCATATAAAGTATTATGTTCCCATTTTTCAGGTTAGCCAACTGAGGCTCAGAGGTGGGTTACTCGAAGCTTCGGAGCTAGAGAATGGCAGAAACAAAGTGGATCCCCAGCCTTTCCTCTGTAACCCCGGGGCTTTCCCACAGCCCCACAGCTGCTTCTGAGGACCGAAGGCATCATGAGCACCCATTGCAGGCTTCACTAAGGAGAAAAGTTTAGCAGCCTGAAGGCCAAGAAGGTGCAGGGCCTGGACCCATTAGTGAGTGGTGCTGGAGTCGCAGCCTAGGGTTTCTGGCTGGGCTGGACGGTACCTTTCAGTTGCTGGGTCGTGGTGCGCAGTGTGAATGGCCCAGGAGGGAAGAGCCTGTGGACTGCTTATCAATCACTACAGAAATGCAAGTGCAAATCTCTTATCTGCAAATCTGAAATCCAAAAAGCAACGTACGTTGTTTCGTAAGGGATGTAAAGCTATGTATATGCTCTTGGCACTGCACGGCCTTCCTAAAGCCTGAGAGGTTCTGAATCCTGGAACATATCTGGAGCCAGGGACTTCAGATGTGGGGCTGTGGGTGTGCGTTTCAGTGTTTTAATGGCAATCCTGGTGCTGCTTGCACTGTTCGTTGGGCTCTCCAGTTCAGGGTGCCCGTGGGGCTGCCCCCTCCCCTTTGGGCACTAACCTGGTCCTTCTAACCTCCCTGTCTGTGAGTGTCTTACCTCCGCTTCTTCTCATGCCCTGAGCTCTGCTGCTGACTGTGTTTGAGGCATTCCCACTCCTAATGCTCCCCGCTTCGTACTGCCTGGTCTCCAAAACCAACTTACCCCACTTCTTTCCGCCTACTTCCTTCCTTCAAAGCCCCTGCTAGTGGTTCTGTGTTAAAAGAAAAATAATCGGCCGTAGTTATGTGTTCAGGGAAAAACAGTGGACTGAATCGAAATCACACCACTGTGTGAATGATGGATAGCCACCATCTCCTAAATGAATCTCTCATTGGTGCAATTTCAAGCAGTCCGATTACGCGAAGACTTTAAGTGGAGATTCTGTGCTGGAGGCAAGAGTCAGGGGCATCTTCCGGGCAAATGCCCAACACCCACAGCGTGTCCAGACTCGGGGGCGGGGAGGGTCCTGGCTCCCCGGGTGAGCCTATCTCTTTGTCTGGACACCGTCCAGTTTGATGCATTTCCTAGGACCTGCTGCTGGGAATGTCATCTCTAGCCTTCCTTCTGGATCCTTCTTTAGGGTCATTAGGAAAGGGGAGTTGCCTCTTGGCACTGGGGTCGATCAGTGGAGATATCACTGGGTTTCATTTTTAGGAGACGACCCCTGTAGATGGTGGCCTCTGGCCTGGTCATGAAGTCTGGTCGTCTGCTAACAACTTCAGAAGAGTTAGAGTGAGCAATCTCTGTGAGCATCCTTTCCTGGAAGTTACTTGATGATTAATGGAGAGAAGACTTAAAGGACAATGGTCCATGCAGATCAATATAGAGATCTAAAATTCCTGAGAGGACAGTTGATTTATGGAAGAAGGAAAACATACGTCATATCTGGCAAATTTAAAATAGCTCGCTTCCTAGCGAATAAATGAAAAATTCATTTCTACACTCCATCCTCTGAGTCCATTCCACTTGCTGTTGTATCACTTTTTAAGAAGTCTGACAAAATCCATACATTTTTCTGATTCTTTTCCAGGAAGTATTTTGGTTTCCTCTCAGCACCAGAAAGGAGGGAGGCTGCAGGGAAAGGACCAAATGTGTAATCGCTGAGACAGCAGTGCTTGGAGATGTGGCTGAGCAGATGACCATGAGACAGGGGTGGACACAGTCCCCATGACTGAAAAGTCTGCCTCTCAGGTTTGGGTGGGAACACAGCCCTGTCTGCTTGGTTTTCCTTAGCAGCCTGAGAAGGTGCAGCCAAACAGCGTTTGGCTATGTTTGACCCTCTTTTCATCCTTTCTTCCAGTGCACATTCACTGAATATTCTCGTAGGGATTGCTGTGTCCACAGTGCTGTGGGGACACAGATGAGGTGACTAATTCTGACAGGTCAGGCAGGAGGCATCACTTGACTTGGGTCTTAATAGTGGAGATTTCGGGGCAGAAGAGAGGACGTATTGCCAAGGAGAGAAGAACATTCCAGGCCTCAGAGTGTCATGAGCAAGGCAAGGGAAGTGTGAGGGGACCAGGATGGTGGACATGTTTGTTCGTTGTGGGGAATGGAGGAGACTAAGGCTGGTGAGGGGTGGTGCCAGGTTTGGGGGTCCCTCATGTTATAAAAGGGGCTAGATTTGATCTGAACTAGAAGGTCATCTCCTCAAGTAGAGAAATAATTTTTACTTTCCTAGAATTAATGGACTAATCCCTAATTTTAAAAAAGGTAGTAAGAGAGAGAGAGTGAGAGAGTCTGAGAGGATGTGTTTTGAACACTAGATATTAGCCCTAATATCGCAGTTGATTATTTATGAGACGAGTTCTCCCCCCCAACTCCCCTTTCCCACTTGTGATTGCGTCACCCCTCTCCACAGGATCCCCACTGGAGAGGATGGGCAAGGGAAAGAATGGAAGGTGAACCGATGCTGGTAAGACTCATCATTTCTGGCCTGTTCATGTTCCACAGTGTGTTTGGGAGAAGTAGGAACCTGAGAGATCAGGATTTCCTGAGTTCACAGGGCCTGCAGTTGTAAAGAGAGAAGAGAATGGGGGCAGGAGATAGGATTTGAAATGTTTCACTTTCCTCCTCTGACCGAGACACTTAGTTAACTGGAAGGAGGAGGAAGGAATATGTGTTGTGTATGTGCATGTGTGTAAAATATGGGTCCAGTTAGAAAAGTTTGCATATTGTTGGACACATGTGTATACATCTATATGCAATTTTATACTAGTACCTGACATGCATATCGTATTTTACCAAGTGCTTTCGCATCCATTATCTTTGAAAATCTATGCAACAACCCTCTGAGCCATGTGATTATCAGTGTATTTGAAATAAATTCCCGGGAAGTTAGTGGACCTACTCAAGATCTTACATGTGTGATAGAAGAGCGGGGACCTCTGCAATCAGGTCTAACACCAGATATCTCTCTACAAAAATTTTTATTGAGACCTTACATTCTGAACTCAAAGTTGGGATATCTGGTTTTAGATTGGGATGTGATATTTGCACTGGAAGTCTACCAGAAACTGAAACACACTGTCACTGCAATGACACCCCAGCTGCCTTCAGTATTAAACTTTTTACGAGTGTTCTTTTTATGGTTCCTTCAGTAAATCTTAAAGATACACAAAGAAGAAAGAGGGTAGGATAATTTTGATGCAAGTTTTGTAAAAAAAAAATTTATTGCTTATGATACCATAATCATCATGTTATATTACAGGCACTATTTTTTTTAAATTCATGTTCTCTCCTCAAGGGGAATAAATTCATGCATTACCTCTAACAAGAAACAGTATAAGTAGGAATTATGTATACCAGTATCATAAAATACATTGAACCACACAGACTTATGATAAAGCAAGTAGAGGTTATTAAATCAAGCACAATTTGTTGTGCGCAGTGTCTGAAATCTGATTTTACAAAGAGAATGTCCCCAAAGGGGTAAGGCTCATAAATAAAAACAGAATTTAGAAGCAGACGCCAGACTAAAACCTCTAAATTCTCTCCTTAGATCATGTTATACCAAAGGAAGTCTATATATTTGGATGGCATAAGTTCATTTCCTTCTAGAACCGCCTGCTCCAGATCGGGCCAGACAGGGTTCTGTCTTTAATTTCAACTGAAGGTCAGTGTCATAACCAGCCACTTGACATGTGTGGCTGCATTTATCCGTTTTATTACTTAGCGTTCCTCCTCTAAAGCTCTGAGGGAAGACTTCTTTTTTATATTTCATGCGTACAGAAATTTTGGTCCCCTGAGAACTGGCATTTCGGTTCTGATAAAACCACCAATTATGTTTTTCTTTTTTTTGCCTCCTTGCCAAAAAGCTCAGAGGCACATGCTTGTCCCTTACGATGAGCATATTGGCATTTTCTTTTCTTTCGTTTCTGATTTTTCTGGATTTATTTTATGAAGTCATTGTCGATGACTTATTGCAAGCTACCTCGGGTACTTTTCAAGAAGAGGCTTGAGTGTACAAGCAAATCAAAGGAGTAAAGACAAGTAAATGGGTCTCCCCATCCAGACAGCGCATTGCTGCCGTCTGGATGTTGCCCCTGCAACATCTGCAGCAGGACCTTTAGGACCTCTGCCGCAGGACCCCGCGGAGGGCTGCCTCTCCGAGCTGCGGAGCCGTGGAGGGCTCGCTGGGAGGAGTGGGAAGGCAAGGGGGCAGCCTACTGCTCTATGTGCTCAGCTGTGCTTTGGCTCTGGGCAGCCATTTGTTTGTGCACCCACTGGTCCGCTGAGCTTTTCCAGAACGGGTGGCCTGGGAAGAGGCGGGAAAGGGGTCCACGAGGGACCTGGCTCAAGGGAGGCTGACTGACGAGAGGATGATTGCCCTCTCTCCCCACTTGGTGGAAGAAGGTTATATAGTTGAGCCTTTTTTTTCCTTTTTCTGTGCACATGCTAAGTCAGAGACAGGAAAGAAAAGAGGCTACTGCGAAGAGAAGCAGCACGGCAAGGCATTTTTCTCTAGCATGATCTAAGTGTGTTGGAAGTATAATAGCGATACCCTGTGTGTGGCTTTACGGGCAACAAGACAGGCTATACGTGTTTGTCCTTCACCCAGAGCGACTCTCTCTCTGTCAGATTTGACTCTAGTCAAGTAAGTTTTTTCCACAAAATACAAAATAGTGTAGTACATTGTCTTTATTGTCTGACATTACAGATTAGTTTTACACTTTCCTTTTTTACAGACCGTGGGAATGAAGGGTAAAAATGTGTCCAGCATTTGCAAACATTCTTTGTTACACACAAACACACACAATGAATAATAGGAAAGAGAATACAGAAGAATAAAAGGTACGCTGAAATCGGACAGGCTGTGGTTCTAATCGATCCCAGGAAATAATGTGAAACTTCCTGCTAACACTAGCAAGAGTACATGCACTTGACATTAAAGCTGCTGTTATTTTGCTTCTAGTTTGTTATTGTTGTTTTTTGAGTCTGCTACTCCCTCTGCTGGTTCTGGACCTGACCACAGGGTGAGACATAGGGTTCCAGTTTAGACTACGGTTAAGAGAGTCACAGTGCTCCTGCTTCCAGAGAAGACGTATGTAATGGCCTTGTGAACTCTCAGAGCAGAAAGGTTCTTGGTGATAAGAAAAAGGTGGAAAGTTACCTATTCTTTTGAGATTATTATGAACCAGTGGTAGGGATCCTGCCTGCAAGAACTAAACAATGAGAAGTGAACACTTTGCTGAATACAGTGTTTCTCTTAGATTGAACACATTTTGGTGACCAGGAGGACAGGGCTTAATAATTATGTAATGAAAAGAGATGCGGGTGGCTGACTTTTATACAAAGAGGTTCCACGCCTTTCCATTAAAATGGAAACTGAACTAAATGGTCAACAGCATGAGAGGATGTAGAGGGTAGCTTGAGTGCTGTGGACTTTTCCTAGTGTAACTTTAGTGGCGGTGGTAGGCATCTCTCTAGTAGGAGAAGGGTCTGATCAACAACCCGGAAAAGCATGAGACCGGTTTGAAATGTAGACTGCTGGAGATCTAGAAAGATTCCACCAAATTACAATTTTTTTCCCCTCTTCTAAAAGATGTAGTAGCTCTTGTTTTGATGCTGAGAGTAGTAATAGTTATAAAAAACGCTAAATTTTATGTGTCCGTTCAAGCACTACATTGAAAAGGAAGCAAATTAGTATGATTTTTTTTTTCTCTTTCCAAACTGAAGCATGAACATACATTAGAGGCAAAAGCAATGAGAAAAACAGCAGGATGGCAGGCCCCTCCACAGTTAGTTAAGACCTGCAGTAGGGAACATAACTTACTCCCTGCTTCAGTTCTTCTTCCTACAGAAAGATTGAATCAATAACAGTTAGGTTACCCAAGGTTCCAGCAAGAGCATGTACACAGTGTGAGGGAACGCAAAGTGGGGGAAACATCAACATGGCTTTGATGGCTGCCTCCCCTACCTTGGTGACTTTCAGTTCCACGTCTCTTTAGGTATTTGAGACAGACCATCTCTTTCCTCCCTATGTCCATCCATCTTTCAACAGAATCTAGCCCTCTCTCCTGGTGTTGATAATCCGGGTAGGCTAGGTGGATGTCAAGATGGCTGGTGGTAAATGGACCCCTATCCCATTGCTATGGTGACAGAAGCTATGGGAATATAAGTAGGGGGGTGTTTTCAAGGTTTCCTGTCATTCAGTGAAGGGAAAGATGAGATATACCCTCTTCATTTGGTTTATTTGAAAAGGAAAGCAGAAAGAGCTTTTCTGGATCATCCAATGAGATACCAGGGCAGAAACAGTAAGAGGTTATTAATTATCTAGTCCTGTCTTCATATGTACAGTACAACAAAGACTGAGTTCTATGCTTTATGTGTCTAATACACTGAAAAGGAGATTTTGTTTAGAGAAGATAAAGCATTCCCAACACTGATGGCAGGAAAAGTTGACTAAGGAATAATAATAATAAAAAAGAGCAGAGAAAACAAAAGAAAGAAGTGTCACACTTATATCCATGCCAGGACACAGGTTTCAGCACATATTTGTTAAATAAATAAAAGAAAGGAAGAAAGGAAGAAGGGAGAGAGAAAGAGGAAAATAAATGAAAGAAAATGAAGGAAAGAAAAAGAGGAAGGGAGAAACAATAAATGATGGTGTGTCAGGGATGCGGGAGACCCAGGGACTGAAAGTAGGGATGTCTGTCTCACAGGCGAGCTGCCTCAGGGACCTGGCCTTCCTCACTCTATCAGAAGTTTCAGTTCCTGCCTTTGGCAAGTCCCAGTACCAATCCACAGTGGTTTCTGCTTTTCTACAGCAGGCAGGATGACCACATAGCATGGACTCCTCTACTGAGCCAAGTGTGGCCAAGGGGCCATGATTAGTCTCGTTGTGACTTGGAATGTGATTTAGTATGTACTGGAGAAGGGAATAGGGATTTATGAAAGGAAGAATGCTACTTCCCGGTGAGAATAATATCACAGCACTCTGCAGAGGACCTCCCTAGGTCATCTTATTAAACCCTCTACCTGCAGAGAGCAAATTCCTATTTACAGTTTGCATTTGAGACTCACAGAAGTTACGTGACTTGCTGTTAAAGCCACACAGATAAGATAAAATATTTCACTGAAATTAACAGTTACTCATCTTAATAAAACTATAGTCACCCCCCCAAATTTCATGGCTAGATCTTCATTTTCTGAGTTAGACGTTAGCTTCTGTCCACTTTATTCAGAATTATTGAAGCTATTAAATGTAAAATATTCCTAAATAAATCCAGTTTTATTATTTTCAAGGACATAGGAACTGGAAATAAGCCAAGAAGTTGTCCTTTGAAGGTCCTCAGTGGTCAGGTTCCAGGAAATGGATAAGAATGAGCCTTGTCATTGACTGCTATCATTTGATGTATCTAAGAAAAGATCCTGTATCTGAGACTGAAGTCAGATTTTGGGGTTAATTACATATAGTCATTGGAAAAACCATTGCACATTATGTGTGAAAGATTTTTACAAATGCCATAGTCAGAGGTCTAGGAAATATTTATTTGAACATCTTACCTTTAGTAGCTTCATGAGACCTTCTAACTGGACCATTAGCTCTCTCCGGCTCTCCTGGAGAGCAGACATTCTCTGTTCCAGCTCATCCTTGCGCTGTCTAAGAAAGAAGCAGTTGTCATCAGAAAAGCATTCAGCCCACTGAGCTGATCACATTTCTCAGTCTTGTGGCAATAGTGGACCACCAGGAAAAGGGCATCTCTGGATCTCTGACATGGTTTCCAGGCAGGGAGATGTTGTCAAATGAATGAACACGAGGCATACATGTTGTTTGTTAGAAGTCATACTAAAACAGAATTAGAATCCTATTGGATATTGCACCCTCCTTCTACCTTGAATCAACCATTTCATAAAATCTTTTCTGAATGCTTCCTATGTCCTGGGTTCTGGGCTCTGCCATTGGGCTCCCTGAGGCTACAAACAAAAACCAAACTGCCACTGAAAAGGGTCAATCCCATAGATCCTTCAAACCCAGGGACCCTTTTGTAAATCTCAAAGGAAATACCAATACCTTAGTATTAGGAAATTGGATTTTAAAAGTTTATTTTTCATTTCTTCCATTCTTTGTATGCAATGCTGTGTCTTTCAGAGGTGAAATATTCATAGTACAGAGTTTTTATAGTCAATTTAAGTTTTCTGCTTTAGGTTTGACTTTATATAAAGTAAAGTCAAAATGAAGGCGTTCTTACACAATTGTTCTAACTGAAATTAACCTTTAAGATCTGTGTTTGTTAATTTTGTTTGTTTGGCAGAACTTCTATTGAACTGTCAGCAAGAATAGAAACCACAAAGGACAATCTCTATCATTTATATTGACACTAAGAGTACCAAAAATACCTTTGAAAGAGAGAAAAGAAATGAAACAGTATGGGAAGAATATTAATGGTTTATATTTCTGATGTCTATGTATACTTTTCAAGTCAATTTCAAATCTATTATTTTATGATCATTAGTGAATAATGCATACAGTTTTTTCCCTTGCCCCAAAGGCTTCTGTCTGGGTTTGAGATATTGGAACTTTATATTTTAAAAATGTGTGGATGCTTTAACCATGGGTTAATGTATGAGTGGGTATGCCCAGTTCAATGGCATAGGCACAATATTTAGTGGAGCTCGAGGAGAGACTCTGAAATGAAAAATTGACTATATAAAAATGTCACACTGACATAACTCAATGACTTATCCAACTGAAAGGTACTTTGTGAGAGGACAGGTTATGGATATTAATGAAACATTTCTAATTGCTTTGATACAGGCTTTCTCTAATGATTTATGAATTTAAAATTTATAAACATGTCTCAACTCTTTTTGAATATATTTGTATTTTTGGCTTTTACTGCCACTTATGGCTTTTTGTCAGAGCATTCCTTCCTTTGATTATCTTTACAATTGCCTCTTTTCTGAATCCTGAAGGACAAGGAACATCATGATTTTATAGACTTTAATGGTATCTTGTATTAGTCTTTGTCTTCCAGGGCTACAACATTCTAATTTTGAAAGCCTTGATCCATTCAAAAATATTCTTCAATGACAAATCCACTGGCTGTTTTATCTTTGACCTTGTCTGCACTTCATGTTCCAAATATACCCATGATAGGGCTTATCCTTAGAAGGATAGAGAATGTTTCTGATGTATTTCCAGTTCTCTTCTAGATATTGCTCTGTAATTTTTGAATTTTTGGTCATAGGAACACTTTGTGAAGAGGGCTGCAGTAAAATTCCAATATTGTAGGTAAGAAATACTAAGAAAGGCATTTGAAAACTACAAGAGAAAGTTAACTGGTATTAATTTAGAATTAATCAACATTAAAAAAACCTTGTTTGTACTTTTTTCTTATAGTAGTAATCTTTCAAAACATGACATCTACTCTTTCTTTTTTTTAAAAGATTTTATTTATTTACTTATTTGAGAGAGGGCAAGAAAGGGAGAGAGAGTACGGAGGGAGAGGGAAAAGCAGACTCCCCACTGAGCAGAGAGCCCGAGGCAGGGCTCTATCCTAGGACCCTGAGATTATGACCTGAGCCAAAAGCAGCCACTTAACCGACTGAGCCACCCAGGTGCCCCTGACATTTACTCTTTCATGCATTTGATTAAACTCAAATTTTTAAAAAAAAAATTCACTCAATAATGTCTTTATTTATTTATTTATTTATTATTATTTTTTTTTTTAAATAAATCTTTATTTTTTTTTTTTATTCATTTGACACAGAGAGGGAGAGATCACAAGTAGGCAGAGAGGCAGGCNTATTATTATTATTTTTTTTAAATAAATCTTTATTTTTTTTTTTTTATTCATTTGACACAGAGAGGGAGAGATCACAAGTAGGCAGAGAGGCAGGCAGAGAGAGGAGAGAGGAGGAAGCAGGCTCCCCGCTGAGCAGAGAGCCCGATGTGGGCCTCGATCCCAGGACCCTGGGATCATGACCTGAGCCGAAGGCAGCGGCTTTAACCCACTGAGCCACCCAGGCGCCCAATAATGTCTTTATTTAATCTTCTCTATAAGTGGCTACCAAATGTGGGTCTGATTAACAAATTTGTGGTGTAGCTTCTATGGTTCCAAATAGGAACAAGAAAACAAGGACAAAGTAGTGATTTTATTTTCAATCGAGCTTAACATATTACAACTGTAAAGAAATGTCTTTTATTCTGAGATTCTGCTGGATTATTTCTAATTTCGCATATGTGTTAAAACCTACTTTCTCTTGGGACATCTGGGTGGCACAGTTGGTTAAGGGTCCGACTCTTGGTTTCAGCTCGGGTCATGATCTCAGGGTTCTGGGATGGAGCCCTGCATTGGGCTCTGCACTCAGCGTGGAATCTGCTTCAGATTCTCTCTCTCCCTCTCCTTCTGCCCCTCCCACTTGTGCTGTTTCTCTCTCTCAAATAAAGAAATAAAATCTTAAAAACAAAAACAAAAACAAAACCCAACGACCCTACTTTCTCTTAGGACAGTATTGGGACAACAGGTCAAATTTTAATATAGATTGTCTATTAGATAATAATAAACATCAGTATTAACTTGCCTGAATATGATGATGGTGCCAAGGTTATATAAGAGAAACATTTTTACCTAGGAAACATACACAGGAGTACTTAGGAGTAAAGGGTTATGATGTCTGCAACTTACTCTTAATGACTCATCAAAAATGTGTATGTAATTGTTATATATTAACATATAGAGGGAGATAGAGAAGGATGTGGTAAAATGTTTGCAGTCTCTAGGTGAAGTATAGAAGGGCATTCACTGTGATATTCTTACAACTCTTTTCTAAGCTTAACATCATTTCAAAGTAAACAGTTAAAAAAATATACTGTCATTCATGAAACTGCTATGAGAAGAGACAATGGTAGTTTTAAAAATATATCGCTTTGTGGTAAAACAAAAAGTACTTAACTTTATGTTGTTTCCCAAAAATAATTAAAAAATTAAACTGGTCTATTAAATTAAACTCTGGAACCCACGGACATGCAGCAGAGGTTACATTTTCCTCTTTAATTAATAGAACAAAAAAGGTCACCTTATATTAGCAAGTTTTCTTCAAGAATAATTTTATATACATTGAAAAGAATATAATTTTGGAGGTATAAAATAGAATGCTTATTTTTTTGGGCAAGGTATACATATAGAAATTACACTTTTTCCCCTTTGAGATTTGTAGTGTGCAGTTAGTTGCTTCACAGTTTTAATAAATGTTTTCTTCATCCTACAAGATAGTATTGTCTCTGCAAATACAGTTCTTATCCATTCATCCCACAAACATTCATTCAGCACTTTTGTTTTAAGACATGGTAAATAAAATAATGAGTAGGATATGGTTTTTATCCTTGGGTGAAAGAGGAGGAGAAATATATAAGTTCAAAACAATGATGGTGAGCATACAATAAAAATACGAACAAATTGCTATATATGGGGATACCAAAGAAGATGTCCAGTTCCAAACGGTGATGGAAATTTAAGGAAGGCTTGCTACATAAACTTGCAAAATTTCCCTCAAAAACTCTACACAACTGTAGAAGGGAAAGACTTCAGGGGCCATATGGAATATTCCAGACCATTCTCTGCTTCTTCTGTGCCTCTTGATTGCCTGTATTCTTTAAGTTATTAATAAAACTCAATACTGGCATAAGATCTCTGATTCACGTGAGTCTGACTACACAGTCTAACTCACCATATTGGGTCGATATGTAACTATTATCCTTCATGGCATCCTGTTGTAGGATTAACAGCAATATCCTCAAGATGGTCTGTGAGGCCACACAGCATCATGGTCTACCTCTACCCACATTTTCAGCTCCATCTCTTACCACACACCCCTTCATTCACTCCATTCTAGGCCTATCAATCTTTCAGTTCCTAAAAAAGTGCCAGATTCGCTCCTGCCATTTGGTCATTGTACATCTGGTCTCTCTCTTCCAGGCGACCCTTCATCAGCTGTTCCATCCCCTCTGCCACCCTTAATCCCCATTCCCTATGTATTCATCTTTCATACTTCAACTCAAACAATCCTTCTTCATGGTAGCCTTTTCTGAACAGTGAAGAGCAGGTTTGATGATTGTGTCTCTCTTTAAAAATAAGATTCCTTATAGCACTTTTCTCAGTTTATAATTATCTTCTTATTTGTGCAGTTATTTGATTTATGTCATTTTCCCACTGGACCACACATTCTGTGAGACCAGGACAGTATCTTTTTCAACTCAATTCTGGGCATACTGCATTTTAGAAATATTTGCTGAATGAACTAAATGAATAATAAAATGAGGAAAGACAAATCTGATAGCAATGTAGATGGACTAGAGGCCAGTAATCAATTGAGTAATAACAGCTCAGCAGGAGACAGTTAAGACCCAAGAAGAGGAGATGGAATCCACATGTAACACTCACTGTGTAGGATCTCAGGCAAATTATTTAGTTTCTGTGAATCTCAGTTTCCATAGCTATAAAAAGAGTATAATAATAGTGTCCATCTCCTGGCTTTGTTATAGCAATTACCTGGGACAGTGTTCACAGAGCTTAGTGCATAGGAAGTGTCAGATTAGCACACAGAAATGCCCATCATTTAATCCCACTCAGTTGTCAGATCTGGGTTGCAAATATGGCTCTCAGGTTTTGTGAGGCTAATGTGAAAGTGAAATATGATTATTTAGAAAGGTCATAGTGCTCTTAAAAATAAACTACGTGTTCCTGAAAAGCAGAGCTCTGCTCCTTTGTCCCCTCACCTGTTCCCCAGCTGAAAGAAATTTCTCCTTTGGTTTCTCAATAAGAGACCCAGGCAGACTGCAGTGGACGGAGGAGATCTCTATCAAAGAGTTCCCGTAGCAGCTTCATATGGCCACCCCTCAGGGTGAACTAAGGCCAACGTAACTGTGCAAGAGGCCATTGTTTGAGAGTCTGAAATGTCTAAAGAATAAAAGTTAGAATACTCGAAGAAGCTCTTTTAACATGGGATGTCAGGTTATCTGTGAAATCCCCAAATTGTGCAAGTGCTTAGCATGGAATAAGTAGTTTAAAAGTATCTAGAGAAATGTCCAAGTAGAAGAAATGTGTAGAATATGGAGACAGGCAAGCAAATCCATTGGGATTTAGGTGTCTCAGGCCTCGGGGCTGTGGCCACAGGTACGGGCCAGCAGCTAACAGTGAACAACCCAAACACTGAAGTTTCTCATGGAGCCAGACTCCTTGGCATAGGTTTGGGCTCAGCTGGGGCTATGGGAGCGCCCACAAGGCAGGACTGGGAGGGTGGTTAGAATTATCAGTGTATTTCAAGATAGCAACATCAAGGAGGGAAGAAATATCAGTTGGAAAACTATCATCAGAGACTCAGGCACATCAAGATACCTTCCCAGACTGCATCATCCAAATGGAACCAAAGACTTTCAAAGGCAAATGCTAAAGAGGGGATCTGATAAAAACATTTATGAAAAATTCCTAGCATCATGCCTCCAACAGAGAATGGACAATCAACAGAAGAGGTATAAAGAACATTTCATGCAGAGACAAGTTACCTTGACGTGTAGATGAATGATTATTCTAAGTTGGTTTATTCAGTTACATTTCTGTGTACATTAGACTTGCAACTTGTGAGCCCAGAGGGCCTACATAATCCTATTAGGCAAAGATTCTTTCAAGTAGGCATTTACTTTTATATGCCTTTGAGGATAATGATATGAAATATCACTTTTTTCCTTCTTTCCATGTTTATCCCTTCTGGGAGATGATGCAGTGGGATGTGCAAGGATTTCTAATACATCACCCTGAAGGCGGGACAAGAGATTCGATCATTTGAAAAGGAAGAATTTCTGATTCTTCCATTATTTTGTTGTTTGAAAGTAGGACATGATCTCTTCACATCAAGCAGCTCCCGCAGGTTGCAGCTTCCACAGATCTCCTTTCTATGACTCATGCCTTGGGCGGGCCTGCCACCTCACCTAGCCAGGTGCATGGGGCCTGGGGAGAGCGAGCATAGAGTCTTGCTGACAGCAGGCAGGGCTGCAGCCTGCAGTGCCCTGATGTGAACATATCTGAAGAGCTGGACTGGGATGGAACCCCCAGAAACATGTATGGTAAAATCCACACGTAGCCATACACAACCTGCTTAACGTAGTTGTATGAAGGAAGTAAACGGCAGTCTAATTCTGACAGGGGTTTCTGAGAAGAGGCATCTGTATTTCCTATCAAAGGTATGCCACAGAGTTCCGTGGATACCTGGAATGTACCCCGCTCCCAAACTGGAAGATGGAAAGAATGTCATACTTGCTAACTAAAAGTGCCTCATGAAATATGACATTTCTATGAGGCAATGGCTCTGAATTATCCTTGTGTTGTTTGCTGCACAAATAGGTTTGTGTATGTGCCATAGTCAAGGCATGGCGCTAAGCCAGCCTGACCGGAAGCCCACAGCGCCCATCCGTTCGCACATGCGCACAGTGGGAGGCGCTGCGGTCCTCACTGCGGTCCTCGGTGCGGTCCTCGGTGCTCTGCACCTTTCTGACTCCGAGCAGTGCACTGAAAATCAGGGGTAGAACCAGATGACCTTCTAAAGGGGTCCTTTCAGTCTCAAGTGTTTTCTGGTGCCAGACTAGACAACACCAGGTGTCTTAATTCATTTGCAGAGGAAGGAGCTATGAAGTCTGTTTTTTAAGCACGTAAAGCTATTACAGACCAAGATTTAGAGAACATCAGACTCCTTTTTATGGTTCTAGGTAAATTTTTAAGTGTAAAAACCTGTGATGTTTACTTAGTTGTTTATGCGTTTGTTTTGTTGATCCCTTGTATCGTAAACACGTTGTCGACAGTGCAAATAACGAGTTGAGTTCACCTTTTTTCCACTGAGAGATTTTGTTTCTAAAGAGCGCTGCTTTCCCTTCTCTGCGTGAAACGAAAGAATAAAATATAAACAGCATCTCCTTGAAACTCCCCAAATACCAGCAATGAGGGACGTGCTATTAAAAAAGAAAAAGCACACATATGTCAGCAGCTATGGTGGCTAAGCACCCTTCTCTGGTTAGATGCTGTCGGACTTTTTGAAGACCCCAGTCACTTGCTCTCCCCAGGAGGCCTCGGGCTCCCTCTCTTACCTGAGGAGCCGGAGTTCCGCCAGCAGAGTGGGGTTTTGCTGCGCCTTCTCTGGGGTGGGCTGAGAAGCTTGTTCGTGCTCTAGTCGCAGCCTCTGGATCTCCTGTAAGATTTCTCTTGGGAGAGAGGAAGAAGGTAAGAAACTAGGGTCAGTCAACTGCTAGGACATCCAGGATACTAACATTGGGGTGGGGTCATCCCATGTTTCGGAGCAGAAGCAAGCCTCCATGACCTGTGGCGTTGAGGAGCTGTGGCGAGGCGGGCACTGATGGGGAAGGGGGCGCTGAGCTCAGCTCCCGCACCTTCAGACTCTGCGCATGTTGCTGGAGCCTTCAAGCTGAGTGTTCTCTCTAGTAAGTAATGTAATGCTGTGGTAATGTGTTCAACTTTGAAAAGTGCACTGCTTCGGAGCAAAAAATGTATCTTCTGATTATTGATGCTCACCGTGTGACGCCATGAAGTACTTGCAGCTACCAAGTAAGAGGCGCTTGGAGGGAAAATAAGGATAAATGGTGTTCATTTCACAAAACTAAATAACCCCATTGTCTCACCAAGAATGAGAGTCCTCTCACCAGATTTATCTGAGAAGCCCCCAGTTAGGCGAAATTCTTTTTCTTTTTCTTAACATTTTCTTCCTTCACAATGGATCTCAATGAGGGCAGCCTTTGAAGGAAGTGCTTTTAAAAGGATCCGCTGTAATTGAGTGTGTGACATAGGAGTGCTATTGGCGTGACCTCTGTCCGGGGTGAGCTGGGTCAGTCTATTATTGATGTTGGAGTCCCGGCTGCCCTGCACTGAGGTGAACATTAGGCCGCCCATAAAGGATAGGTGACCTATGCAAGGCAAATTATCCCTAAGTGAGTTAGAAGCCATTACGCTAGGTTACAAGTCACTTATTCTTGGGGGAGGGGTCAGTCTCCCATCCAGCCAAATGCACAAGAGAGAGACAATAAGAACAAAGCACTAAGGAATGGAAGGTGAACTTGGCGAGCAAGGGGGATGGCTTTGCATCTGAAAGGCCGATTTACAACTCCCTGCTTCACAAACACCCCAGAGTTAAGAAGCTAATTATCAGTCACTACACCTCTTGTGGGTATAGTGAGAAGACTGAACTAATATTCAGTTGTTTCCACCTTTTTCTGTTCCCCTTGGTGTTCCATGCTGGAAACCTTTCTTTAAGAGAAATTTTCTGTGGAAATTCAAAACATCAAAGGGTTAAAAGGGAGCTGGTCTGGTGAAAGAAAGGGTGGGCCCTGAGCTGTAAGCCCTTCCTTCCCCCTCTTCAGGCACCTTGACAGAGCTCCTGGGTCCCACAGAGCTCAGCCTGAAAATCAATAAGCTGGGATTTCAAGAATCTCCTCCAGGGCTAACATCCTGATATTCTACAACTCCCACTAGTTCTCCCTGTTGGTTCCAAGGACAGAAACATGATGTAGAATTTAGCTGAAGGAAGAAAGAGAGAAGCTGCTCTGATAAGGAAAATAATGGTAAGATATGTAAAGAGCATTAGTACTTAGTCTCTGCCCAAGAATGATGCTCTCTTCTTTCATCTTATTTTATTTAATCCTCAAACGAATTATTTTTTATGTGGGTACTGCTATTATCTGTTTCATGAATAAGGAAATCAAAGCACAGACCAGTTAAATGACTCATCCAAATTCAATAACGAATAGGTGGGAGAGGTGATGTGAATTCAGACTGTTTGGCTCCAAAGCTTGTATATATCTGACTCCCTCCATCTTTGGTACTTGCTCTGACCAGTCTGGCCTATGCAGGCTGTGACTTACGCAATATAATACAAAGAGTCCTGCTACTTCTAATACCAATACCAACTGGCTCCTCCAAATGTGCTATGAGGAAGCATTATCTTCTAAGGTCATTGCTGAAATGTCCACTAGGGTAGTCATAAAGTGAAATGAGGAACTCTATCCTCCCCTGAAGTTCAGAGATCTGATTAGTGGGTTAATTGTCACCTTGGAGACCATGGGATCCCTGGGGTGAATTCCCACGTTGCAGGAGTGGGACCTAAAGAAGTTTCTGGCACGTAGTTCTGGGGTCTTTGGAGGGCGTGAGGCTGCTGGTTTAGTGAAATGTGTTCAGGGTGGACTAGCTGCTCTTCAGACATGGGGTGGGGAACGCTATGGGCCATGAAAGGACTAAGGGACGGGACGCCCTTCTCTTTCTGCCATCTCTTCTCACTTCTACTTCATTATTCTCTCTCTGGTCCTACAACATGCGTTCAGAGAGTACAATATCCAGAAGCATCTTGGAAACAAGCAGTGAGAGTGGTAACACACAATAGCCGGGGCCATTAGGACATTCATCGTCCTTCTTGCTGATTCTAGAATCCCACATGGTGGCAGATATTCCTGCCTGGGGTATTTCCTTAAAGGAGGTCCTGACTTCTCCTCGTGCTGAGTGGAAGCAGAGTACTGGAAGGGAAAAGAAAGTGCCATGGAGAGGTGGGACAGCAGGCGAACACTGCAGCCAAGGTAAGATATTTGTGGGCTTGGGAGTTTTCACTTTAGTCTCTCTTTCCTTTTAAGAACATGGAAATGTGCCAATCAAGTTTATAACTTCCTTTAAATTCTTGTCCATAGAACTTCTTCTTCTTCTTCTTTTTAAGATTTTAATTATTTATTTGACACAGAGAGAGCAGAAACGGGGGGAGCAGGAGAGGGAGAAGCAGGCTCCCTGATGAGGAACTTGATCCCAGGACGCTGGGATCAGGACCTGAGCTGAAGGCAGACACTTAACCAAGCCACCCAGGTGCCCCTATCCATAGGGGCAAAAAAAAAAAAACAAAAACTTTGACCCTTTATCTCCAAATTCTCAGGTCAAACTCTATAGGCATGAAACAACGATCCCAACCTTGTCCTCTATTCAGTTTAATCTCAGAAGTGACATCAGTGTCTAAGAATAGGATTCAGTGGTCAGATGCTTTGGTGTTCTTCTAAGAAATAAAGAACATACAAGTTGCTTCCATATTGGACTTACTCAGCGTTGAGTTTGAGATCTAACTCCACTATTTATTATTTTCTCACTTGGTGAAGCACGAGAAAGTATTTACTGAGCTTCTACAACATCCTAACCATGGTTCTGGAACCCAGGGGCCATTTGGCATGGCCTCTGTTCTCAAAGAACTTCCACTTCAGTCAAGGAAGACAGACAATATGCAAGGAAGCAAACACATAGATGCAATTGTTTCTGATAGTGATCACACACACACACACACACACACACGTGCAAAGCTGTGATAGGAAAGCCGTTTCTGGCATAGGAGGTCATGGGTAAGATTAGATGGGCGGTTTTGTGAGCAGAGATCTGAATGATGAGAAGGGCCCATCCATGCAGAGACTATAAGGAAGAGCTCTGTACGCTGACAAAGCATTGAGTACAGAGGCTGTAAAGAAAGAAATAAGCAGGAGGATAAGCATCAGGGTTTGCTGAGGCTGGAAAGGTAGGCAGGAATCAGGCCCGGTCAGACCTTGTGGACGATGGTAAGAAGGGTGCATTTTAGAGCGACGGAAACCCATCAGAGGGTTTTGAACAGAAAATAACCTGATATGACTTGTGTTTTCTATAGTGACGTGCTGGGTTGGCGGTAATGGCGGAAATGGAGCAGGCAGTTTGGGATGTGTGGTTGTGGTGAGCTGCGAATCAATCTGTGTTGGATAAAGAAAAGCCTGCTGATGGGCAGGGGCCTCTAAGTGTTTGGCTTGAGCAGCTGCGGGCCCGTGATGTCAGTCTAAATGCCTCTTTTGGCCGGGGTCCTTACAAGGACCTTCCCTGAAGAGCCTTCCATTCATCTCTGCACCAGCCTGCTCCTTCAGGGAAGCAAGCAGGTCAGTACAAGGGAAATGTGGGGCTCTAGAGAGAATGCACTGATTGCACTGAGATCTCAGAACTACGTATATAATATTTATTGTCGCATGAAGCTTGCAGAAATCTAGAGACCCACTCCTCAGAAGCCCACATCCCTGACAAAAGATGTCATCCTTTAAAGAGGCACACAGCTAAAACACCTGGTTATCTTAAAGTGTTAACTACAAGCTATCAGTGAGCACACACTCTGATCCAGAAAGCCAGCGTGTCTGAAGAGCCATACCTGTTCTTGTTTTCTAGCTCTGCGATCAACTGCCTCTGCTGCTTGTTTGCATCAATGGTGAAGGAGATGTCGGGAGCACCCCGCTGTTGAGCCGGCTGCTGTAAAACACGTGGTGGGCTATTTAATGTTGGGAAGGGAAACCATGTGTGCTCCAGAAGACAGGGATCATGAGATAGGCAGATGGGAGAGAAAAAATTATCTCTATCAAAACAAGAAAAGCAGATACGTGAAGTTGCCATTCATCTCCTCTATAGAGATAACTTCAACTTCTCTATAGATCTAGAGGACACCTCCGCAAGGAAAAGCAGAACAGCATTCTTTCGCAGGCAAATACATAAAACATAGGAAAAATAGTTTTGTAGCTTTCTTTTTTTAAATTATTTTTTTACTTTTACTTTTTTTTTTAAAAGAGTTTTATTTATTTATTTGAGAGAGAGTGAGAGAGAGAGGGGTGGGAAGGGGCAGAGGGAGAGGGAGAGGGAGAGGGAGAATCTTAAGCTGACTCTGTGCTGAGTGCAGCCCCATGTGGGGCTCGATCTCATGACCCTGAGATCAGGATCTGAGCTGAAATCAAGAGTCAATGCTTAACCAACTGTGCCACCCAGGTGCCCTCTGCCCTTTTAAAATATTTATTTATTTATTTGAGAGAGAGAGAAAGAGAGAGAGGGACTACAGGGTAGGGCAGAGGGAGAGGGAGAGAATCCTCAAGCAGACTCCTTGCTGAGCGTGGAGCCTGTTGCAGGGCTCGATCTCACGACCCCGAGATCATGACCTGAGCCAAAATCAAGAGTCTGATGCCCAGCTGACTGAGCCACCCAGGTGCCCTTGTTTTATAGCTTTCTGACTTGAAATCTTTGGGATCTATTTCACTCTTGTCATCCTGTCCCCATTGTGATGGTTCTCTCAGTATATATAGATGGGTGTAAAAAATATTTCCCTACTGAGACACCTCTCTAGAATTACTGTTCAGTCACTGTAATGTATAATTAAAAATTTCATAGTTTTAAAATCCTAGTTACTAGGACTTTCTTTTCTTCTTTTGGTCAACATACTTTTAGCATTTCTTTATTCATACAGGTAATTTTACACTGATGGATAGATACATCCTTCCTCCATATTCATGCCATGCCATCATTCTTGGTCATGCAGCTGACTTTAACAACTGGTATGTACGCAATCATAGCTTTCGCCATATATATACACATATACATATATATGCATACATACACACAAATTAATCTTAACAAATTATATGTATAGATATATATACAAATTAACCCCTGACTAAATACTCATATACAGAAAACTATGGTATGTGATTATATAGCATATACATACATACATACATATGTATATTTATATGTGTACTTTTTGTTGTAAAATCAAAGTCCTATTTTATTAATAGGAAAATATGAACAATATGAACAAACAATATGAACAAACACCTCTTACAATTATTAGAGGATTTTTTATAACAAGGATGGTCTGATTTTCAGATTTCCAAATAGGAGTCAACTTTTACATATGTATGCACGTTTACATATGTATATACGTGTAATCACATACTGTATTTAAATATATGCATGTATTCGAGTGTGGATTTAATGAAGGTTTAATTTGTCATTGTTTTATAAAAACAGGGTCAGATTATATGTAGTTCCCTGCCCCTTGCTTTTTTTGCTCTACAGTACACTGTAGAAATTCCTCAATTGGTTTTTAAACAAATTAAAAAGATCACAATTCATCTTTCCACTATAGAATGCCAAGATTTTAATATTGGCACTGACTGACTAAGCCTGCAAAGACATGGAAAACCTCAGCCTGCTTTTTCATGTCCAAATACATGGCTGTAGGAAAGGTTAAGCTTGGTAAAGGGTCTGGGTTTTATAAAGCTTTTCCATGATTTTTTAATTAGCATTTCTTTTAACAAAGAAATGATCTGTGTTGCTAATGAAGGGATTTGCAGTCCTAGGTTTTATGTCCTAAATGGCTTCCTGTAGCTAAGTCTGGCATGTGGCAGCTTTGACCTGTGATCCAGGTTTTCCCTCTGATTTCATTACGTAATTTTTGGTTTCTCTTATCTATTATATATTGATAAAAGTAGAAACTCTTCTGGTGCAGTTGTGGATTGGAGTCATCGCTTTGCTCTTTTTAGTCGCTTATCAGGAATTATCCAGAGAAATCAGGGGGTGGGCTGGTGTAGCAGTGTTTTAACTGCATATCTGAAGCTATGAATTTTGCCGTACCAGAACCGTAGCTGGAGAGGGACAAATGGAAGTAGTGGAAGGCTCATGTGTGGGTCCTGCAGGCTATCCAGTAACACCTCCTCAGCCCTGCCATCATAGCCCCGACCTCCAGGATAACAGTGAACATGAATGATAGCCTCTCACTCAGACTACTTACCGAGGAAGTGGACTCGGCCGCCAGTCTTGCCGCGTACCTGGCAATCAGCCTGTGTTCTTCATCAAGCCGGTTTGAACTCTCAAGCATACTATTGAGAACAGTGCAAGAAAGAGACTGTTAGGCAATGAGAAAGACTGATATGTTCCTATCATCGCCAGGGGGGTTTGCTATTTCAATTTTTTGATGCAAAAATTTGAAAGCTCTACAAAACCCTGTTAGGTTAATGATCTCAGACTTGGATTCATGACATGATCTACTATATGGCCAGGAGGTTTCATTAATAAATCCTGTCTTCAGTCAATTCAATGTCTCACTAAGAAAACTCCAAAGAGGAGTGACTTTACTCACCAATATGTCTCATAAAAGAATATTTTCTCTTTAATTTTATTGCCTGTAATATTTTTATTTATATATCAGAAAATATGGAAGAAAGGCACAACCCCACTCTCCCCATTTGTGGGGTGCCTGAATGGCTCAGTCTGTTAAGAGTCCAACTCTTAGCTCAGCTCAGGTCCTGACCTCAGAGTTGTGAGTTTGAGCCCCACATTGGGCTCTACACCCAGCACGGAGCTTATGTAACAACAATAACAACAACAACACAACAACTGTGGTCAGCCTGCAGTGATCACCACCTCCTCATATTCACATTTGTGTGTAATCCTCTTCCTTTGGTATAGGCTGGGCTTAATGGCTAGCTTTTAATGGATAGAATAGAGCAGAAGTAATGGAATGTCACTTCCAAGATTAGGGGATCAAAAAGGCCATGGTTTCCATCTTGAGTATGGTTTCTCTTTCTTTCTTTTTTTTTTTTTTTAAAGATTTTATTTATTCATTAGACACACAGAGAGAGATCACAAGTAGGCAGAGAGGCAGGCAGAGAGAGGAGAAAGGAGGAAGCAGGCTCCCTGCCGAGCAGAGAGCCCGATGTGGGCCTCGATCCCAGGACCCTGGGATCATGACCTGAGCCGAAGGCAGCGGCTTTAACCCACTGAGCCACCCAGGCGCCCTGGTTTCTCTTTCTTGAGCTCCTTTGGATTCCTTGCTCTATGGGAAGCTAGCTGCCATGTCATAAGGGAGCTTGTGGAAAGACCCATGTGATGAGGAACTGAAACGAGCCAATAATAACCTTGTGAGTGAAAGCTCGTAGGTAGAGCCTTTAGATAAGATAACAGCCCTAGACAACAGCTTGATGGCAACCTCGTGAAAATCCTTGAGCCACAGGCACCTAGCTGGATTCTTGACTCACTGTGGGATAATAGATATTTGTTCCTTTAAGCTGCTAAGTTACTGGATAATTTGTCATGTGGCAACAGATAACTAATACAAATAGTTACCGATAATACTCAGGAAACTTGCCATTTTATATTTACTTCTAGAAAAATGGAAGTATAGCAGTGGTTTCTAATGACATTAATGGGAATTGTTTATTGTCTCATAAAATTATAGAATTTGTTTATAGTAGAATAAGAATGATCTGAGTCCCTAAAAAACTAAAGCAAATAGAAGCATTATCAACTCTCCCCAATTTCAGAAGTCCCTTCCTTCAAGACTAAGTTTTGCATGCCATTAAAACAATTCCATGAAACATACCTGTAACATTAGTCTTATTAATGGACTAGTTGATTATAGTTTGGTTTATCAGTTATTATGGTAAGTATTGGGTCAGAATCAAGATTAGAAACTGATTTCTCTCATCCCTAAATATATTCTCCTCCATTTATATTTCCTATCTGTTATTCTGAAGCCTGTTTCTTAAAGAAAAAAAATCAATACTCATGATTATACACTGAAAGTAATACACTTCTATGCCAATATTAAGGTTGTAAGAATTATCCATTGCAAAGACTTGAATCCATATAGAATAATATACACTTATATTATTTATATGTGTAGTTACATATAAAGTAAATATGCAACATAGTCTTTTAACCTTTGTTCTAAAGTGAGAAGATGAGTGAAACCCATTATGTGCTTCCAGAATATTGGCTATGTCGCTTCCAAATAGCTTTTCCCTGGCTGGCTGAATCCATTACTATAACATTTTTTTTTTCCTGTCATTCAGAAAACATTCCTGTCTCCAACATCTCTGCACCAGTCTATACTCTTCACATATTTGAACTATACCTCTTCTGATCCTGAATACTTCCACTCTAGATTTACCCCTTTTCTCTGGGCTACAATAACTACCTAGAACATTCCTAAATATCTGCATTTACTAAGTCAATTCTCCATCCTCAGAAAAAGTCTTCTCTTCCTTTCTGCTCACATGTGATAATGCATGTAAAACACATCAAGTTAGTATGATGCCAGAACACATTTAGTGCTCAAAAGTCAATTATTGTTATTTTGCCTCTTAAGTAATCTGCTCAGATTCACTAATGATGCAGGTCTCCTTCAAAATGTCATTTCCCATCTAACAACCATGCAGAGTAGGGCTTCTCAAACTTTAGTTTATGTACTTATCACTTGGGATCTTGTAAGAAATGTAGTTTCTCATCTGTAGTTGGGGGTGACAGGGTAGGTTGTGGGGGACAGAGTCTGACTGCATGCCTAAGGAAGCTTCCAAGATACATTATACTGCTGGTCTAAAGACAACCTTGAGTGACAACGATCTAGATGATCTTGAAAATAAAATGGAAAATCTCAACACATGAAATAAATCCCAAATGCAAACCATAGACAAGAAATAATATATTTGACTGATATCCATATAGCTTGTATGACATTTTGTAAACATTCTTTAACACAGAAAATTCTAGGTTTCCAGGCTCACTTATGTGTCATACCAATCCCCATAGATTGAGATTTCAATCAGCATATGAAAGACTTGGAATAAGAAAATAACTGTAATAACAAAGGAGTTAGTTCTGGAGAACTGATGCTTTAAACCAGATGTTTGTCTCTAGAACGCAATGTCTGCCCTCTGCAGTGGTTAAAAATAATAACTGAATTTCTTGTTACGCCTTTAATAAGAAAAAAAAAAGTTACACTCTCTTTAGTTTAAACATAAATGACTCCACAAAGAAACAATTTAATTTGATTTTAATATGTTTATCATTTCTGGCTGGTATTAGAAATCATATGCCAAATTCAACACAGTTTGTGTAGACAACAGAGCCCATGGCTCTAAGCCCTGGACAATGATCCATTTGCCAGAAAGTGACTTTGTCAAAAACACTTGTGAGTGTTTTGACAATTAAATAATAAAAAAAAAACTTGATAAAAAACCTCATGATAAAAGTGTCTTTTATCATGAATGACCAGCAAGTATAAATAATGTAAAGGTTACATAAAAAAAGCCTCTTGGAGATGTAAGATGTGAAGTTATGGGATCCTGTCTCGTAAGCTATAACTCATCCTTCCACGCCTTTCCTCCCCCAGCCCTGAGTGAATGAGGGGTGGAGTGATACATCACCCCTTTGTGCACACACACGATTTATGAGTCCACATGTGCCATTTCAGTATGTTCAAATTATCCAAGGGTGAATGAGGCATTCCTCTGATAAATTCCATTATTTCAAGACTTCAATTACAAATAGTTGAAAATGAATGGCCAATAATCCCTAAATCATTAAAGAAATACTGATTCTAACACTTTCTCTGTCTCTGGCTATTCATTTCAAGATTTTATAATCAGTAATCTTGCTACAAGACCATGATGAATTAAAAGTGGCTGCTGTGTAGACCGCATTTCAGAGCAGGGAAATCTATTATTTTGAAAGCTCCCCACTTTCTACCTTAAATGCATGGCCAGGGTGTGTTGCTAGTGATTTCAGAATGGCATTCTAGGCAACTCAAGTGGCCTCGGCTGAGGCAGGGCTTACTAAATTGTGATTTAGCAAAGATTTCTGAGAACCTAGGGTGTGTCCACATTTCTTTGGTTTCCCTGTAAGCCTGTTCTGACTTCCCAGGTGGGACAGTCAACCAAATAATAATGTGGTCCAAAGGGCAGTGGAAATACTTTCATGTTTTCTCGTAATATTTTGCCATTTGTCTGAATGGGTGAAAGGAATTTTATCAGTAGAGATTTATTTTTAAGGTCATTAGGCCTTTTGTACCCCTCTTCTATTAAAATGCAAGCAGCCAAGAGGAGGATTACTACCTGAGAAGGAATTACTACTTGCACTGAAGTGGAGGATTACTCTATCAGGTTATTTCCTATCTTTTTCAGTCGGTTGAGAGTAGAATGCTCTGGCAATGGAGCCTTGTTCAGGCCTTCAGGGGTCAGTGAGGAGAAGAGAGTCAGGGTGGAAAGGAGCAAAATGATTCTGGGGCCCAGGATGTGATTTTATGGGACTGAAGAATGAGGAAGGGAATGAACTAAGTCTCAGCTTCAACTGTTGACTCTTGACTGGTTTAAAAGGAAAAGACAGGAAATCATGAACTGGCAATCTTCCTGGGTAATAATAATAAAATTTATCATGATAATGGCATCTCTGTAGGGATGCCTTCAAACTCCTTTATCAAGACCCTGACTTTACCAACTCATTAGGTTATAACACCAAGGCCATGCATTCCACCTTCTTCAAACTTGCAAATTCCTCTGTTTCCTTCTATTCCAAGGGTCACTGATGAGCTCCAGGCCACTGTCATCTTATCTGGAATTGGCACACAGCCTTCTCAACAGGTTCCTCTCATTTTAGACTTATTCTTCCCTCCAATTCATTTTGCGTCCTGTAGTCAATGATCTTTTAAAAATGGATTTGGCTGTAACATGCATAGAATCCTTCGATGCGTTCTCATTTTTCAAACTCCTACCTAAGGCTTAAGAGGTCCTACATAATCTAGCTTCATCCTTTACTACCCTCCCACCACCCCCTTCCGCCCCCAGTACTCTAGAAGCCTTCCCCAGTTGAGTTCCTCAAGGAGGAGTCCCACATTTTCTCTCTGCTCTGAGCAATCTCTCTGCCTCCTCCACCCACTTCCACTTGACCAATTCCTCTTCATCCTGCTGTTGGCTTTAGCGGCCATTTCCCACCCTTGCCTCTGACCTCTAAATTCAGGTTATTGGTTTCTCACATAGCCCATAGCACTCTGCATTGTCTGCCCTTCCTGTACCTGGTACCCTTCCTGTTTTAATAGCCTTTTCACTTGTCTTTCTCCTTCACTAGACTGTAACTTTTTTGAGGGAAGAATGGTTCAATCTTTTCACCGTTAGATCTTGAATGTAGCACAGAGCTTGGAACACAGCAGGACGTGCCTAAGCATTAGGGGGACAAAAGAACAAATACATGTTAGCTCTCTTTGGCTCCTAGTGTCATGGACTTTGGCCCACATCTTCTATATCCTTCTTGGCTCTGCACGAATCCTCAGCACTGACAAAATCAGAAGGGTACAGATAAAACACAGCCCTGTAACACTAGCCATGCTGTCTAAAATCACACAGAATTACTCACATTTGGTAGAGTGAAAATCAAGATACACTCAGTTGTTGCATGTGGATTTCTTATCTGCTCTTTCTAGGTGCTAAAGTTCATAGAAATGACATAGAAATGTCATTACACTCTTTCATATTTATCCACCTCAGATTTTCCCCACCCTCAATCATGGAAAATTCTCTTTGGTTCACATTGTATTGTTGTTTTAAGATCAGGAAAGCAGATGGTATCTGGAAAAGGTAAGCTCCCATTCAGAAGAAATGCTTACTCTTAGGGATGAATACAGGTAGGAATGTAATCTAAGGGTGGGTGTGAGGTGGGACTGGATCATTTCTGAATTCACAGCTTAGCCCTCTGAGGTACTAGCTGTGACTTTGGGCAAATCACTTAACCTCTTTGCGCTTCAGTTCTCTCACCTATAATATAGGGGATACAGTGAGCAGTGCCAGGGCACACGGTGAGATGATGTAAGTATTCTTTTTACTTTTACCTCTTCTCCCCCCACCCCAAAGATTTCATTTATTTATTTGAGAGAGAGAGAGAGAGAATGAGAGAGAGAAAGTGAGCGGGGCGGGGGGGGGTAGGGAGAGGAGCAGAGTGGAAAAGAATCTGAAGCAGACACTGTGTTGAGCACAAAGCCACACGTGGGGCTTGATCCCACCACCCAGAGATCATGACCTGAGCAGAAACCAAGAGTCAGACGCTTAACCGACTGTGCCACCCAGGCACCCCTATTTTACCCCAAATGGTGTAACCATTTTTGCATCACCATCTCCTTATCTACAAATTAGCTTTTGCTCAAACACATGTGATTGCTTACTAGCTAGTATCCTAGGGTATACCGAAAAGAAGAAAGCCCCGTTAGTTGAATCAGTGAAGGGTTTTACAGAAGCTCTAGGGGAACTTGCCATCTCTGAATTCCTAAGCAAAAGGAGGAGTCAGCTAACAGTGACAGCCTCCTTTTCTTTCTCCAAAGATGCATACTGCTGTTAATTTGTCACCAAATGTCCTTTTCACACAATATATCATTGTATCAAGCAACATGTGAGAACAGGCCCCACACTAAATTCTTTATTTCAGCACATTTGGAGAAAGCATACTCTGAAGTTTATCCATTTAACCATATTGGTGAACATCCACGAGCTATCAGTTTTTTCTATCATAATATAATGGACAGGTTTTACAATTTGAGATTTTAAAATCTATTTATTGTATGCCTTTCATCCTATTCAAAATCAAGCAAGGAACGAATATTGTGTTATTCCCATATGTCTGGTACTACACTAGTTCATTTGCACCAACAATCTCATCAGATTGGTAGTGTCTCTCTTGTTTCCCATGGAAACTTAAAATGTACTAGAATCTACCACAGAGAAATGAACTCATCTTAAAATCAATTTCTCATCTGAGTATGCTGAGTAAACCTCTGTGGGTACAATGCAGCCAATGCAGATATGTGCACTGGTGGTGTGACACTCTTCAGATTCATATTTCTAGAATCCTAAGGAAATAGTTTTCTCAGAAGTCTAGTTTTAATTTTTTTTTAAAAAAATTTTTATTTATTTGACAGAGAGAGAGATCACAAGTAGGCAGAGAGGCAGGCAGAGAGAGAGAGGAGGAAGCAGGCTCCCCGCTGAGCAGGGAGTCCGATGCGGGGCTCGATCCCAGGACCCTGAGATCATGACCTGAGCCGAAGGCAGAGGCTTTAACCCATTGAGCCACCCAGGTGTCCTTAGTTTTAAATTTTTAAAAAAGATTTTATTTGTTTATTTGAGAGAGAGAGAGAGAGATCAAGAGAGCAAGCACATGAGCAGGGGTGAGGGGCAGAGGGAGAGGGAGAACAGACTCCCTGATGAGCAAGGAGCCGGATGCAGTACTCGATCCCAGGACCCTGAGATCATGACCTGAGTTGAAGGCAGACGCTTAACTGACTGAGACACCCAGGCATCCCAGAAGTCTAGTTTTAGAACTGAAACTCCTAAATACTTTACAGAAGAAAAGGAACAGGGTTAACAAGGAAACAAACTCATAAATAAGAGACACTTTAAGTGAGTGTAGGTAATATTTTTTTTTTTTCAACAGGTTATAATACATTTACATTTTCCAAATCAACCTTTACTGAAAAGGGTCAAGTTTCAGCCTACACATTACAAATATTACAGGCACACAATTTGGTAGATTTAGTGTTGAAGTGGGTCATGGATTGAATTGTGTCTTCCCCAAAATTCATGTGTTGAAGCCCTAAGCCCTAGTACCTCAGAATATGACTATATTTGGAATTAGGGTTTTTGAGGAGGTAATTAAAGTAAAATGAGGTGGTAAGGGTGGGGCCCAAAGCCAACATGACTGGTGTCCTTATAAGAAGAAGAAGAGAACTAGGGGTGTTTGTGCACAGAGAAAAGGCCACGTGAGAACAAGGCAAGAAGGTGGCCATTTGTGGGCTCATGGGAGAGAGACCTCAGGAGAAATCAACCCTGCTGGCATCTTGGTCTTGGACTTCCTGCCTCCAGAACAGGGAGAAAATAAATTTCTGTTGTCTAAGACGCACAGTCTCTGATATTTTGTTATAGTGGCCCTAGCAAACTAATACACAGTGAAGGAAATCAGAGAACATTCAAATAAAAAAAAATTCTTTCCCAATACCATTTTTAGTTTAGTTTTTCTTTTTTTGACCTCCCCCCCCTTCAGTTGCTTTCCCTATGTCAGTGAATTGCTGATGCTTATCTTTATCCAGGTTTAACCACCGTTCTCTATGTAAAGCTTAATATTTTACTTTTTCACCTACTTATACCCTGCATTAAATGTCCAACCTAAGGGGTAATTTATAATAGGTGATTTTTTTAAGTAGCAAAAATATTTATTTTACTAGTAAAAAAGATTTTCTGAGATGTCCTAACAATTTTGTTTAGGGTGAGAGGGAATTTTATACCTATAGCACCATCATTATCCTATGACATCAACAGGTATTTATTTTGTACCTACTGTGTGGCAGGCACTGTGTTAGGTGCCAGAGATATGGTAATGAACAAGTTAGAGAAGCTCCCTGCTCTACAGAGAAGGCAGCTGGTAAACCATTCTACCAACCAACTGACCAACGAATGATTACACTTAGAGTAAGAATGAAATAAACATTATGCCATGATAGAGACTAGTATGAGAGTCCTACTTGAGGAGATGCCTTTAATCTGAGTTTGGAAGCCAGAGAGGCAGCCTTTACACACATGTACAGGGAACCAGTGCACACACGTGTGCCTGGACAGGGCAAGGGTAAAGTGGGAAGAATGTTCTTGGCATAGGGAAGAACTAATATCATGGTCTTGAGGCAGTTTTAGGAACTGTTTTTAGGACTGATTAAAGTGGATCCTGCTAAGTATTGGGATTAAGTGGGAGAAGCCCATGAGACGGGGCTGAGATAGGACTAGGCAAGGGCTGGAGTATGCACAGGGTTGTAGGCCTGATGAAGTGTTTGGTTTAAACCAAGTGCAGTGAGAATCTATTGAAGGGTTTTAAGCAGGCAAGCCAATAAAAATTTAGACCTTATACATGAAATCTAAAAATGTCATCAAATATATAATTTCTTGTACTTGAGAAAAACATAAGAAAAACAAATTTTAACCTATTTGTATGTGATCAGGGGTCTAATAACTAAGTGACAGTAATTGATCATGACAGCAAAGAATGGACAGTAGCCTTCAACTGTACTCCCTTCCTCCCTTTTCACAGGGGTGAAAAGGGTGGTCTTTTCAGAGCTGAGAGCTATATGCCAGAATCTTATGAATATGGTAAGTATCAAGGTTATGATTATGGGTACAGTTAGAAGTTCTGGGCTGGTTTCTGATCTTTTTAGTCTGCCTGCCACAATGGGTTCCTATAAACCTCTAGCAAGCCCAGTACTTGATGAGCCTTAGGGACAGGCAGAAAAAGCCCTCACCATATTACATTTTCATACCCTTTCTCCCCCATTGGAGAAGATGGTTGAAAACCATTAACGCTTTTAAAACTTCACTGAATTAGGAAGACAGCAGGAATTCTCCCTTGAGCTACAGTGAATTTATTTGACTTATTTGACATCCGAATCAGCAAGGACATGGAAGTGTTTCTCTAATTTATCAGTAGACTATTTACAAATGAGTCAGTTTCCCACTGAATTAAGTAGTTAATATGGGGAAAAGTCTCCCACACAGAGTTAGTCAGGAACATATATGAATAATTAACAAAAACAAATCTTTTAATTAAGAACAGCTATTAGGTTCCTATTTGTAGACCATCTGATGAAGGATGTAGAGACAGGGAGCCTGAGGAATAGGGTGGAAAACAGATGGGACCCAGTGTCAGAAGACCTGTGTGCAAGCCCTCACTAGCATGTGACCTTGGATAAGTCTCTTAACGGGTCAGACCTAACATTTTCTTATCAGTGAAATGGAATTAATAATATCCAAACTTACAGAGCTTTGGTGAGCAAATAATGTATAAGAAAGGGCTTTGTAATTTTTGAAGCACTTTATAAATGTAAAATTTATTATTCATATTCTGGCTGCCATGACGAAATACAGGAGACTGAAGACAAAATTCTTGCTCTTTTGAAGATTGTAATTAAAACAGAAAACCGCAATGCATAGACTAAATACAGAAATGGTAACTTTAACAACCACCATTCCTATTACTAGTAGGCACTCAAAATATCTGTCAAAATGAAATAAAAATAATATAGTAGGATTTGCAATTTTGGGAAACAGATATGTGATAGATGTAATGGGGAGTAGTGTCCAGAAAATCTTTGTAGAGGGCACGTGTTTATGTTGGTTTTATAATAGGCAATGTAGCATAGTGATTAGGAGTTTGGGGTCCAGTTAGATAATGGTTAAAGTCCCTGACCCACTGTTTCATAGCTATGTGACTGTGGGAGAGTCATGTAAACTCTGTAAATTGATACTTTTATTTATCTATAAAATGGGGATGAGTGCATTGACTCTATGGGCTTACTCTAAGGACTAGGGGAAATTATGTAAATAAAGTTTTTACACAGTGCTTTGCACTTTTTACAAAGTGCTTTGCTTTGGGCGCCTGGGTGGCTCAGTGGGTTAAAGCCTCTGCCTTCGGCTCAGGTCATGATCTCAGGGTCCTGGGATCGAGGCCGGCATCGGGCTCTCTGCTCAGCAGGGGGCCTGCTTCCTCCTCTCTCTCTGCCTACTTGTAATCTCTCTCTGTCAAATAAATAAATAAAAAATCTTAAAAAAAAAGTGCTTTGCTTTGCTTTTTTTGATAAAGCACATGCACAGGAGGCATGTGCTTTAAAAAATTCTAGCTTTTATGATTATTACCCTTTCATATGTCACCAGAGTTGAAGGATGATAAAGCATTATTAGCTATTAAGATGACAGAGAAAGTGAGAGGTCACTACACCACTTCCATAATCATGGCTGGTGTAGAGAATGTTAGGACCTAATTAAATACACAGGAAAACAAGAAAAATGAGAAATTCAAAAGAGAAGTTGGAAATTTCTAAGAACAGAAAAAAGCATAAAGAAATATGGAAGGTAGCACCTCTTAACAAGGAGCCTGCTTCATTGATCAGCCTTAAATTCTGCTTTGTTTACAAAATAAATATCACCTCTAGCTTTCATCCAGTAGATGTGAGGTGTCTCTGCGGAGACAGTTTTACTGTCTTAAGTGACCATCAAGCCAATACGATCAATCACTTGAGTAGGGAAAATGGTTGGTAGCAATAAACTGGGAGTTTTTCTCTTTGGAGACTTCTTTGTTACAAATATAATTAAGAAAATGTCAAAGAATAGTGGGAGAAGTAACTGGTGTGTGCTCAGAATTAGGGGGGAGAGGACACGGTATGAGACCACAGCTTTGCCTTCAGACATGATTGAATCTACATCGATAATACTCTTCTTTGAGGAATGTCAATACTTTTTTGGGGGGTGGGTGGGTAATTCAGTATTTAGTTATTTAGTTCTGTTGTTTCAGCTACCATATAACATTGGGGATCCAAGCTCATTGGGAAGCAACCACTCTTCTCACTTGTAGTTTTGAGAGGATGAGAGGTAACAAAGAAGAGGAACTATTGGATCTATGAGTTTGGCAACTTTGAACAAAGAGGTGGGGTCAGCTGAAAAGAGGCTTTTTAAAAAAGATTTTATTTATTTATTTATTTGACAGAGAGAGAGAGAGGGAACACAAACGGGGAGAAGGAGAGGGAGAAGCAGGCTTCCCGCTGGGCAGGGAGCCTGATGCGGGGCTCGATCCCAGGACCCTGGGATCATGACCTGAGCTGAAGGCAGATGCTTAAAGACTGAGCCACCCAGTCAGCCCCTGAACAGAGCTTTTTATTTTTATCTTTGTAAAGTGTAGGATATAGTATAAAATGAAACTAGTGTGCTGGTTCTATTTTTTTAAAAATACAAATTAAGATAAATATGTGACTACTAATAGACATTCATCAGTGTATCACTTAAAATCATCTCATGTACTAATTTTGCAAGAATAGTTCTACACATCAGGTGCAGGAAACAGCCCAGGGAGGGGAGTTCTAGAAACAAAGAAGTGGCTAACAATACCAAGTGATGAAGGAGATGAGGACTGAGTAGTGGCCATCACATATTTCAGGGATGCTTTTAGTGAAATAGTAGGGGAAAGGAGGCAGGCTATTTTAAAGGGAATTCAACCCATAGGTTCACTTAGTATGTATAATGGAAAAGAGAAAAGCAAAAACAAAAAAACAAAACCCAAAACAAAACCATTAGCCCTTAGTTCAGAGAAAGTTAGAGTTATTAAGCAAAATTCAAGTATTTCTAAGGAACTGGTTTGCTAAACATATTTGTAAACAGAGGAGTCTAAATTAGACTGAAACATATGATAAATATATAGTCTGTCCACTTATTTTCACTCAAATTGCAAATGTACACTTATTATCAAAACCAAGTAACTTCAACCAATGGGAGGAATCTCCTAGGTCACAATTAAAACAGAGAAAAACTTTATGAATGCCTTTATGCAGGGCTATCAGAATTCATACATTTAACACATCTGGATGTAAGCTTTGCATATTCTGCCACTTGAAAGCAGGCTTTAGAGGATGGCCTCCAGAAATACTGGTAAGTCAGAGAAGAGTTGAAAGACAATTTCTCCCCCTGTTATCATTAAGGAAATGATTTCCATGGTATGATCCCATCCCATCACTTTTCCTCTTTTCACTTCTATCTTAAATTAATAGAGCATTGTCCTCCAACTCAGCAAAGACATCCACGACCTTGGAATAAGACAGATTCTTGCATCACTGTTGTGTGGTAATTCAACATGGCCCCTGTAACACAGAACAGACTGGTGGGACCCAGGGCCCTGCATCCAGTGAAGGCTAATATTTAGCACGGCCTCCACGTACACAAGTTTTCCCCTTAAAGCTTTGAGTAATTCCATGGTACATGAATGGGAAGTATCCAAACTATGGATGAAATGAAAGACATCTTAACGGGATCAGTTCAAAAGTGACATAGTGACACCTGTGACCATTTGCCCCTTGGCTGAGACTTCTTGTCAAGGGATCAGATTGTTACCCTCCCTAAGGACAGTCAAGCCGCCAAACCTGCACTAACCATGATGGGTTGTTCCGGAGCCTGTCGACATACAACCCGATGAGAACATGTTCATCAGCTAGCCTGTCTGCCACATTCAGGCTGTACTGTATCCTGAAACGGGGCAGGAGGAAGAAAAGGTGTTGGTAGGAGAGGCCAAAAGAAGTAAGCAGAGTAGGCAGGAGTGAATTTGTGATAGAAAAGGCATTTAGAAAACCAAGCAGGTAGAGGAAAAAGTAAGTGATGTTCTATGAAAAATCCAAGCAATGAAATACACAGTTCCATTTCACTAATTAAAAAGAAATAAAAATTTCCATTTAGGTAAAGGAGCTTCTAAGAAAAGAGATTTGCATTCTTCAAGCCACTAAAGCCAAGAAATTTATCTGTACAGTAAACACACTGATTGGGTTGCAAGCAGAGAGTAAGTATCCTTTGGAAAATCAAATCTAAAGTTTAGTCATAAAAAAAAAAGGAAGTCAGAGAAAGTGAATAACACAGATATGTCTACTCCAAAGCACTACATGGTACTGTTAGTGGGGTTATAGAGCTGCTTTTACTAAATCAAAGATGGTCTTTCAAACGCAAAGCAATTTTGACACAAGAAATCTCTATTTTTAGTTTAGTTAATTCAGGCTTCCAGTACACTCTGGCTTTAACTTACCCTTTGCCCTTCAGAAAAGCCGGAGCAGCCCTAGCCAGCAGTTTGTTCTGCTCTACTTCACTGTCCTTGGGAGGAGAGCTAGTTAATAAGATGGGAAAGCCAAGAAGAGCGTAAACACGGCAATGCATTCAAGAATAGAACTGGCTACAGAAACTCCCAAGTCTAGATCCAAGCTCCATTTGGAAAGCTCTCTTGTTATTTTGAAAGGTTCCAGATGTTTTCAGATTTCCACAGAGTTGAACTAGGAGTAGAAACCTGGCCTGAGAACCATAATTGCATTTACACAAGCTTCCATGATCCCTGATTTGACCTCGCTATTTGCTTCACAAATAGACTGCATATGCCTGGATGTAATGAAAATTCATTCAACATTCATTACAGACTATCGTGTCAACGGCCCAATAGTTCACTAAGTGCTGCCAGCCTTCAGGTTCCACTTGAAAAGTATACTTCTCCAGCTTTCCCTATATTTTCCAACTTTCTGAGTTGAATAGAGACTTTAGAATTACCTAGAGACTGCGGTCATGTTAGAAGTGCTTTACTATTCCAGGTGCTAGTCACCTGACCCTTGCTGAGAAGCTGCAAATAAAACTTTCAGAAAATTATAAATATATGTTCATATCCCTTGTGTCTATAACTGGTGAGTAGAGTCTTATCAATAGAGCAAATTCTTATCATTTTAGGTTCATTATGAGGAACACTCATTTAGTAATTTAAATGATAGTTTTAAAAGTTTGAAGTGTGGTTTTATTAAGTGACAAATAGAAATCGCAATAAAAATTACTAAAGTGTGGCCAAGCAAAAGTCACCCAGGATCTACTGAGCGTGCTTCATTGCGAAATATGGAATTGATCCTTAGTAATCCAATTGTACTTGTAATGCGCTTAAAGGGAGCCTGCTCCTTTGTAGGTTGAGAATTTTCCCTCTAACACTGGTGGACCAAAAACTATGCTCCCACCCTTTTCACTGAGAATACAAAAATTAACTGTCTCTGTTTGATGACCAAATCTTTAATTTCTGGGATTGAAATTATGAGGTTTTATCACAAACCTTACCAACAATTCAACAAGTTCTAAATGTATGTATGTATTAAGATGGCTTATAAAGTAGTAAAATCTTAAAAACTTCAACTACAAATTTTAAGGATTTACTACAAAGTACCACACTTTTAGACCATGAAGTACAAAGAAAATACAAATGGGAAAACCAATATCACATTACAATTATGCACGTTGTAACTAGAATTCTTGTTTTATAATTGTATATACTAAGAGATTACTTAAGCAGTGAGGTCTCTGGAAAACTTAAAATCAAATTTGATTTGTAAAGAAAATGTCTAGTAGAGAGTAGCACTCATGTTTGTTGAATGTATGACCTCACTTAGCTTTTTAGGAATGCTCCTATTACTTAAAGAGTACAACTGCACATAAATGAAACTGACTTTAAAAACGAAATGACTAGTGTTCAAGGAGAATTGAACTTCTTGATGAACATAATGAGTTTTTTCCAGTATACTGATCTCCACCTTTGAAGACAATGAAGCTGCCCATCAGGATGAAATAACCACCTTAAGCCATCATAGTTGGTATTTTCCTATCATGCCACCAAAGCAGCATTCCAAACCTTGCCTTCTGAAGCATATCCCTCTGTATTCATTATCCAGTAACTACAGTCTCTGCTGCCCAACTACCACCCTCCCCAACTTTTTTCTTTTAACTCAGGATAGATGTACCTACTATAGAATTGATTTCAGATCCCTGCAAAACCACTCAAAACATGGTGTGAAATTGTCAAAGATTCCTCCCTCCAAACTTAAATATTTCCCTGCCTTGTTATGCATTTTTCCCCTCAAAACCCAGAGATTGTGGTGGTATTTGATTCCTTAACTCTAAAACCTAGTGGTTGTGCAGGTACAGCCTCTGGTGCTGAATGCACAGGAAGAAAGGATGGACTAGCAGAGAAAAGAAACACAAGAGGCTCAACTGAGAGGACCTGTTTTCGACCAATTATGCCAGAGAAGTCTTACAGGTGGAAGGTGATGAGTCAGTAAAGTCCTAGGAAGGCATCGTGCTTCTGGGTCACTAGAGGAGACCTGCTGGCTTCAGGAAGGGAACAGAGGTCCAGATTCTCCTTTGGTGGCCTTATTCTTTAACTCCCAATTCTTTGGGCCCCTCTTTCTTTCCCCTACTCCATTTGCCTGTCTTTCCTATTCTCTTCTTTTTTCTTCCTCCTTCTTCCCAAATCTTTTCCTTCTTCAGAGGGAAGAGGAGCAGACATTCTATTTGTATCCATTTCTTTTCATTTTGTTGTCATTTCCTTTGCATTGGCCCTTGCCAGTGTCGGTTGAAGAAATCATTTAAGTTCTTTTATGTTCCATCTGCCTCCCACATGAATTCCTGGGAAAACCAGTTCTTGGAAAATATGGAAATTACACTCTCTGCATTTATGAATTTGTGGAAATACATTATTTACTTCATTTAGTTACAGCTCTTAGTATCTACTGCCAAGAGGATTTCTGACTTTTGGTACTCACTGTCCACATAGTTTCTGGACTTCCTAGAACTAGTCTCAAATTCTTCTCCTCATCTATATTTCTGGGAAGCCAAAAATACGACCATGTATAGAGGAAGCCAAGTTCATGATGAAGACAAGAGTGGATCAAAATGAAATAGATAAAGAACTTAAGAGTTGACAGGGGAGGCAGTTTTCACTTAAAACTTGGGTCTATAAAGATTTTTCAAGTGAAGTATCTTCACTAGATTTTCTTTTGCGGCTCTCGAGGAGTTCAAAGAAGGAAAGCGAAGTGAAAACCTTTTCTCCTGAGTTCTTGTGAAGATAAGCACAATATGTATGTAGTTCATTATCATTTCTTCAAAGCAACATACACTCACGATACTTTATAGAATATATTAGATGTTTAAATTTTCGCTTGGTAGCTTGGTCATTTGCACGGAGAAGTTAGGTGGTATTTCCAATTAGTTGCAGGATTTGGGATCAGGCACATGGGCACCTACATTCTTTCCAAGAAGCGACATTTCTGGAATGTCCGTGTGCCGGAATGCAACAATGGTTGGCATATAACTCCAGCTGTAGAAGCCTCCCCTTCTTCCACATGCACGGTTTTAAAATCAAAATGCATTCTTCCTTTTACCCTCTGAAGCTGGGAACTACCTGGGGCTCCTCTTGACCATCTGTGATCAATCTTTTCTAACCTGAGTCCCAAGGAAATTCAGCAAGGTCACCATCTCTAAAATTGTATGTACTCATCTATGTTACTTACTGGTTTCCCCCCCCCCACCAGGTCCTTGTCATTGTATAAGTTCAATCCAAGTTCAATCCTCTGCACATATACTAACATGAATGGGCATGGGAACCATCATACCCTGAAGGGGAGGACAAGGTAAATTTTGAAGTCTGTGTGTTTGGCTGAAAGAAAAGATGTGGGAAATATTCCTTTAGATTTTATTTTTCCTAAAACATTCTCTGTGTTCTTACCAATTGCTTTTGAGACCTCTGGAAAAGAGCAACTTTATATAAAGATAAACGTACTTTTCCCAGATTTTTTTCATACACACACAAGCAACGATACAATGGGTTCTGGAATGGTAGAGCAATTTCAAAATGCCTCATATTTATTGATTTAAAATTCACCCTTGGTTTTGAAAGGCAACAACTAATGTCATATGTTTTGCTTAAGCGTAAACATCTTTGGGGTGTTCTAAGGTAACAAAATCACACACAAATGCTCCCTGGATTTTTGCTGAAAGCTGAAATATAGTTTTAAAAGCCATTCTTGTTTATGCTGTGTTACTATATTAGCTCTGGTCAAATTTTTTTTTTGATTAATTCTTTTATTAAACATGAAAATAAAGGATTTAAATAAATGTCCTGGAGGCAGTCTCATAGAGCAATAGTATTATATAAACAAATTACGTAATGTAAAATAACTATTACCATAATGGTTAAACAGAAAATGATATTTGAACAATGGCAAATTAAAAACATATTTTCATTTTTACTTATTTTAAATAATTGACAAACTTGTGTTTGAACTGGTAAAGGATGCCTCGTAAAGTTGGGTCCCTTCTTAAGTGACTATTAACTGTGAATAAAATTTTGCTTCTTATGTATGTATGTATGTAAATACACACATATATATGTGCAAAGCCATCATGTATGTATGTGTATCCATCCACACTTAATGAAAAAATATGTTCATAATACATATGAATATATGTTCATTCACATGTGTCTATAGATGTATGTACAACATATTTATGTATGTCAAAACTTGACCTGCACACTTATTTTAAATACACTCGTTGAGTTACATATCAATTATATCTCAATACAGCTGTTTTTTATTTAATTGCTTCTCAGTATAACTAAAACAGGCTAGTAACAAGGTCATTAAACTAATTTAACTAATTTAAAAGCAATAAAAAAATGTCCGCAAGTTGAGATAATTTCTGGAAAAATTCTGTTTTCCTTTCTTTTTCTAGTTTTCAACGTCTGATATCTGAAACATAAACTATCTGTCACATGCAAATCAGCAAACAGACATAAAAAACAGCTCTGTGTTTTTCAGTGGGAAAATTAGCTGTCATCGATTCAGGCTGGCATGAAAGCTGAACCATCTTTTAAGCAGGTACCGTGGAGGAAATAATAAGAATTCTTAGGTCACATTTGATTCACTACATTTACTATGCTGTCCCCCAGATATCATTAAGCCGTGCCAATTGCATTTTTGCCAAGAGAGCATCTAGAAAACTTTGCTGGGTACAGGGCATGCACAGAGAAGAACTAAAGCGACTCTAGTAAGAGAATAAAGGTTACTGAAGTGAAGAAGAGAGGTGACTGGAGTTTTAATTATGCACAAATATTTCAGTATAGGAAACAGAATGGAGAGTGAAGATTAGTTTAATTCAGGTTTGAAAAAAACTAGCTTATTAGTGGAGCTCTGGGGCTACATGGAATAAAGAATTAACTGTAAGGAGTAATTATTTCAAATTTCATGAAATTTCAGACAAAATAACCAGAAAGTGTGAAAAGAGTGAAGAAATCTTCAGGGTGGTTGATTTATAAGTTTACCTATTTTATGATGTTTACTATAAATTTATCTCTTTTCCTCACAAGAGAGGATGGTTTTTAATCTTACAAAAAACTTAACCATGGGGAAAATGTCTGTTTTCATAACCCAAGGTTGAATTCAATGCCTCAATTTTATTTCTATTTACTTTTGATCACCAGAGCGCAAATGCTTAAAACTTAGTTTGAATGTTTTAAGTCTGATTAAAAATCTCGGTTGTTAGGTAAAGAATCTTTGGGTAAGCAAAGTGTTTGAAAAAACTGAAAAAAGATGATAGTGAATTAGTTTTTCTGTGGTTAAAAACCCAAACCAATCAACCAACCAACCAGTCAACCAATAAAAATCTCATAAATGCTGCTCCAGTGGGAAGAATCAGGATTTGGAGAGTCCTTGGGGTGAGTGGTGTGCCTTCCCAATATGTGCTACTGAGTCAAATACAGTATTAGCTGTTAACCAGATGGCATTGTGACAAACCAGAAAATAGCCTATTAGACTGTTCGACACACTCTATGAATCATAAGCAATTTTCTGACATTTGGAAGAGTGTAAGATCTGGCTAGATATTATATATAATAGCCAAGTGATTCCTTTTGTGAGTAGTTACTACTCTAGAGGTTCCATTTTGTGAAAGTATCTACGAACCTTCAAGAGATGGTTCTAAAATTGGGGGTAAAAGAAAGTAGCTATTCTAACATTTACAATGTCCTTATTGTGGTAGTGAAGATGATGGCCATATTCAAGAACCTTATTTTACATGGGATAGGACTGGTTAATTTTCTCACATAAGTGAGGCAAGAATTTTATCAAGATAATTAAGATTTTACAAAGGGGGCGTGATGCCAACAAAGATAGCAGCTACGCAGGGGTACTACGCTGAGGGCGGTGAAGGGGAGAAGGGTCCTTTGGGTCAGTCCTTGCAATACTCTTTGCAATATGATAGGCAGTCTTTCACAGGCATACATAATGTTGCTGCCACACCATATGTGGACCTTGGAGATCTTTTCCCAGTGGTGATGAGAGACTTCCATTGCTCCAGCAATTTTCCCTGTAAATTTATGCATTTATAAGAAAATAATCTAGGTTTAGGGGTATAGTTATGATCACAAAAATGAGTGAAGTGAATTAGTCCATGAGTTGTGTTCTCTGACCCACACTGTACCTAAAAGCACACACAGGTGTGCACACACACCCACGAAGCCTTCCAAAGTTTAAGGGAGGGTGCCTTTGATAATTCATTCCCTCTTTTCATTTAAGTGGTGGTAACCAGAGCTATACACTCGTAAATCTGTGTGAGGTAGATTGCTAGGGTGTCAAAGGACTTCAAAGATATACCCTAGTGGCTTTTGAAGATCAAAGTGGTATGCTTGTAAAGGACTTTAGGTAAGTAAGGCCAGGATCTGAACTGAGGATTCTGGAGCAGTGATTTCAATTCATCTTCATTTTGCTTTATCTTTCCAAGATCTTTCACAATACAAAAGACCCAAAACTCACGCTAAATAAAATATCTGTATGACAAACCCTCCTACTTTCATGATGCTGCCTTAACACTGACCAGCACCATCTTCGGCTTGTTTAGGTTTTAGATTTCACCAGATTATTATTTATTTATTTTTAATTTTTAAAAGAGATTTTATTTATCTATTTGACAGAGAATGAGCAGGGGGAGGGAAGAGAGGAAGCAGACTCCCTGCTGAGCAGGGAGCCCAAGTGGGGCTCAATCCCAGAACCCTGGGATCATGACCTGAGCTGATGGCAGACGCTTAACTGACTGAGCCACCCAGGAGCCCTGGTTTTATCAGATTTTTAAAAAGGGCCATTGGGTTTGGGCAGGAGTGAAGGGCAGAGCTCTAGGTCATATTTCTTTGGCCCAGTTCCAAATGTAGGAAGAACAGGACCTTTAATTTATGCCTGCGTTTGGAACGATGGGTTTCCGTCAACCTTTGTGTATGGACACGGTGAAGAAATAAACAGTGGGTCACCACCAGCATTATCTAGTGACAGAAGTTAAGCACTGAGAGTGGGGAATTGGTTTTGAAATTGCTCCTGTAATAGGAATCAGACTGCCTTACCTGGGGGAAAAGTGGCCCAGGCCTAGTGGGACAGGAAGGCCTAAATTCTCAAGTCCTTTACCACAATGTGGCAGCCGAGGGATCTTGTCCCGGGCTTACCCTGTTAGTGCTAAAGATCAATCACTCCAAGAGGCTCTTTGATTCAAGAATATAAGAAATCACCATCTGGGGTCTTGCAGACTCTACCAAAGCAGATACTCCTCCAAAGAAGAAGATCCATCTTGGTACTCTTCATATATCTGTATCTCAGAGATACTGCTCTGAGACCATGAAGTCAATAACAGAAGTGGAACAGAGAGGAAAGCGCTGAGAAGTCCAGCTCAGGTTGAACATTCTCAATGGAATCTCATGAAGCCCCAGAAGATGTCGCTATCTCTACTGAGACATACTAGAAGAGGATTTTAGTGATGGAGCAGGATGGCCAGCAGTCTAGCTACGGCACTATGAACTACAATTAGTGTTTCAGAGCTGGGATACTGACCGTGGGCTGTGGTCAAGCTGACTGACATACAGCTTTATGAGCGAATGCTCGTCAGCCCCAGGGCTGGATGCACTTACCCCCTCAGGTAACCTGAGGGGTGCAAACAATGAGACCTCATTAAAACCCTCCATGGACAGAGCAAGGCTCACTCAGAGAGGAAAGATGTTCAGTGTACACAGCTTTATTGAACAACACCCTTGAAACAGAAACCAGAGGCTAACCTCCATGGTGATAGATAGCAAGGCCCGCAAACTTTAAACAACGCATCTGTGGTTCACAGGGAACATTCCAAAAGGACTGAAAATGGGAAAAAAGGGAAATGATCATAGTTTGGGTTAATGGGTACCACGCACCCTGGAGGAACCAGAACAGCTCAAAGTATTATAGGAATATTTTAGAGGAGAGGAAGCCATGTTATCCATCTAGACGCATCCACCATAAGCACCGTCCGAGCTGAAATGATATAAAACGACCTTCAGTAAGGATGGGGTCTAGCTCTGCTTTGACATTTGCAGAATGCAGGGTCTCCTAATAAAAGCACATCTTTCTTAACATCATGCCAGATCTTCCCTAGACAGCGGTAGGGCCCGTGTCCCCTGTAGACTTTACAGCAGAAAAGATGGTTGTGTTTGCTGGTGGCTCTGTGAAAGAGTGCAAAAAGGAACAAACTGCGGGCCTAGACCCCGTCATTTCACCCTGGGTGTTCTGCAGTTCAGTTTTGCCTCCTCACTTCCACTTGTTACAGACTCGCTTAATCTATAGGGCGGCAACACCATGAACAGCCGCATCTTATTTTGCTAGTTACAGTTACGGGGAACATCTTCAGCTCACATTCTTGCTGATGGGCAAATACAGGAACTCAGGGGAAAAAAAAATCAGCAGTGTTCTGAGTCTCATTGTGTGCAAATCCTTACTTGAATGTACCAGGATGTTACCGAGAAATTGGTACCTCAGAAACCTTTCCGGGGGAAAAGACTGATTATGTCTCTTTTATGAAACGTGAGGTTGTGTTTTGTTTTGTTTTGTTTTCTGCTGAAAGACATTTGAAATCTTATGTTCATTACTCACTCCAATTTTCCTTACCTTTGTTTCTGCTTTCCTGTGAGCCTTCTCCGTGTATTTATAAAATAAGTCCCTGGTATTTTATTCACGAGATTTGATCAAACAATTTGGAGCACCTCTTGACCCTGCATATTTATCAAGCTAGCGCTAAGAGAAGTATTTGCTTCACCTGTTCTTTGCTCACATGGGGCTGGATCTTTGTATGAAAATAGGAGGCACGTTCCCCTTTTTAAGACGTTCTTCTTACTATCCCTGAAATCACTTACATGAAAACTATACTTCCAAGTTTGGTCATCAGCCTCTAGCCTCAGGAACTCCAAAGCTCACCAAATTATGAGATGAGAGTATAAGCTGTTTCAGAACATACTTAATACATTTCCCATTGCATCTTGAAATTCCAATTCTCTCACTTAAAGGGGCCATTCCAAGTGCTATGAAAGTGACTTTCTCAACAACATGGAATACAGGTGTGTCAGTCATAAAACTTAAACACACCCCACATTCTTACTGTGAGGAGATTGTAAATGCAAGTTTCCATAAGTGACATTCATCCCCAAAGCCATCCAGCCATTATCAAAAGCATCCAAATGAATGAAAGTGAAAACCTACGAGAGATATTTACAAACCAATTTCTAACAATAATCTTCCACACCTGGCTTGCGTTAGGATATTTTTCTTAACACAGAATCAGGGGTTATTACCAAGGAGAGGACTTATTTCATAATAAGACTGGAACTTACCTCCTAGTAATAAAAGGACTTCCTGAGGAGGGGACAGAGTGGGAGAAGAGGGTGTCATTCATGCTGGTTACAGGTCTGGGCGGCCTAAAACGAAGGACAGTGTGGGTGCAAAGTTAAGACAAATAGAAGTCACAAGTTAAAAACTATCCACCCCCTCTCCAGGAAAGGGGTGGGATCAACACAGAATTTTATATCTTGCAATGAAATTCTTTAAATGTTTCAGGAAGTTACATTTCCTTAAAAATGTGGAATGTTCAGCAAACGTTAGGAGGAAAATCACTGGACACCACAGGCATGTTTATCCATGAGCTTTGAGCCTTGGTGTTTCCTAGAGTCATATTCTTGAATGGAGCAAGGACTCTGAGGCAGCTTCACGTCCACTATCTTCTCAGAGGAGAACCTCTGAAAAATTGATGATAAACACAGTTTATATCCTTTCAGAAAGCAGAAGTTCCAGAAACTTCTCCTGTGCTCCACATGACAATGGCTCTTTCTCAAGACACCTGGCCTGGAAGGAGCCAGTTGCAAAATCACATTGAGCCTGACTTGCTCTTTGTTCTATGCGAAAATGCAATCAAGTACCCCAGGATTTATTGAGTGTCTGTTATCCAGATGTTCTATATAATAGGGCACATAGTGCAAGGCATCCCCTACACTTCCTTTCATATGATGAGAGAAAGAAAATCGGGTTCAGTATTTCTCAGAATTGTGCATGGCCTCACACTCCAACTGCATGAGGTCTGTCATTCCGGTCGTATTTTTCATTTTAGCCTGTCATTCTGTCCCTATCGCTAATGTCTTAGTTCAGGCAAAATGATAGAGCTGAGATGCCTATCTCATCTCCAAGTGGTTTTTAGTCTTATTTTAGGTTCACTGGAATATGTCCCATGAGATGGGATTGAGAGTTCAGAATACGGATAATGAGGCAGGGCATCACTGAGTGGAAATTCTGGTCTCACTATAGTTCTATATTTGAGTTTGCTGGGGCAGAATTTTTGAATGCCAGATATTAATCACGGTAGCCTACAGTCGTGTTGGCTTGATCAAGAGACAAAGTTTTAATGGCTTAGTTTCTACCTTAGGGAACCAAAGTTGGTTTTGGATTGCACAATGCAGAGATTCTGAGAAAAAGGTAGACTTGTTTATCCCAGTGTGTTTATGAGACTGGAAACGATGCTATACAGGTTTTAAAATGTCAGCACTATATGAAAAAATTCATTGAAACTTTTGGTTCCCAGTACTTGGTGCTAAACAGCGTTCTAAGATTTTTACAGACATTATTTGTTGGGGGAAGTCGAAACAGCAGCCTCACTATTTCATCTACTCGAAACGTATCAGCTGACATTCTGAAAACTATCTGAGTGTTTTGTATTACTTACCTAGGATATGTCTTTGACACATGAGGCTAGTTTAAAACTAATTCTCCCTTGAGCACTACACTTTCACCTTGTAAGCAGGTTGCTAATTTTATACAAATGTCCTCTGTGAATTTTGAAAAGTTAGGTAAATCAGATGTTAAAACAGTAAGAAGAATGAAAGATCTTTATATTAACTTTGCAACAAGTGGAAACAATCAACTTGACCAACATTTCTGGTTTTCTTTTGTCTTTTTTAACTTTCCCATCGTGCTCTAGCTCTAGGAAATGAGAAAACAATTGGACTTGGAATGCTTTTTTAATTAGCCTGGTAAATTTATTCTATAGAACATGGTCACTGCCAAGCTGAAATTGCAGTTTCTTAGTAAATGGCTTCATGGTTAAGGTTCATCATGGAAATGTTGAACTTGGGACACAGGATGACTAACCTTGGCACCAAATGGTGGCTTTCAAGGGACTGAGGTTCTTATTTCCTCTATCATCAAATGGGAAGTTACTTTATCTAATAATTAGGTCACATTAGGAATTTTAAACATATTTATTCTTGTGAGAAAGAAATAGCTCCACTAGATAAAGTCACAGAGATCTAGTGCAAAATTTTCCTTGTGGACAAGACCTTCACAGAGGACATTTTATTTTTAAAAGATTTTTATTTATTTGACAGAGAGAGAGACAACGAGAGAGGGAACACAAGCAGGGGGAGTGGGAGAGGGAGAAGCAGGCTCCCCACCAAGCAGGGAACCCAATGTGGGACTCGATCCCAGGACCCTGGGATCATGAGCCAGAGATAGACGCTTAACAACTGAGCCACCGTGGTGCCCTCACAGAGGACATTTTTATAAAATTGGCATTCATCTTGTGAATGTAAAGTATTCAGCTTAAGGCAGAACTAGTTTTAAACTTCCATGATGTTACTTGTTTTGTGTCTCAAACCACTGATAATTATGATTATACATCTTTATAAGCACACAGGGGACTATAGAACTACTTACCAAGTGTCACTTTTGGCAGCAAGAAATTGAATAGAATAGAGACTGTTAATCGTGGTAAAATTAACAAGAAATAGGAACTAGGAACAAATGCCAAAATACCAGTATGTCACCACTTAAGTGGCCTTACATACCTATGATAATTTAGAACAGCTACATGAACGGCATACTTTAAAATTAGAAGTCTGAGCTATCCCCATCCAAAAAAACAAAAGAAAAAGACATGGCTATCTGTTCAGGACAAAAACATTTGAATAATAAATGAGAGAAAAATTTCTAAAGCTAAAAATAGAAAAAATTCTGGTCTAATAGAGATTGGACATTCTGCATGCAGAATTTCTTGTATGTTATTTCAATAATTAAATATTTTTCACAATTTGCATTTTAAAATTAAGACCTCACCCTGAAAAAATATATTATCCATGAGTATAGACCACTAGTTTGACTTGAGGACTATTTGGAGAATCTGGTTAAATATATGGAACTTTTCTCAGAAAAAGGCCCATTGGTGTAGAATTTCAAGGGAATCCTGAAACTCTGCATGTAACTCAAATTGTGTAGAGAGTGCCCTCAGTGAGTTCAGTGAATAGTACATCAGATCAGATTGCCACTATACAGGTAAAAATTTGTGTACTCATTGGCCTATTAAACACACACACACACACACACACACACACACACACACACACACACACACACACACACACACCAGCCAGAGCACGAATGCGTACAGGCCCTGCACTAAGTAATATTGCAGAGTGACTGACCATTAACTTGACTTTTATTTCACTCGGTCTCATTTCCTAATTTTGTCTCCAAGTGGGAGGAAGCATCCTAATTCTGTTCTGCTGCAAAGCTCTCAGAGTCAGGCTGTTCACATCTACTCTTGCTCTAGTTTCCTTACACCCATCAGCTCTGATTGAACATTGTTCTCTGGGCTGAAACTCCCAGCTGGGCTGGTAGGAAGTGACTCCACAGCGGAGCTCAGAGAGACTTGCTCTCAGTTAGCTTTGCTCATTTATTAGCAACGTAGTGATTGTTTCCGGCTGGGGGAAAAACAGTTGAGACTTTAATAAGAACAGCTCATATGAGGTTGTTTTCTGCAAGCAACTGGCCCTCTGGGATACTCCCCAGATTTATTTATCCCTGGTTTCTTTTAAGGCTTATTTTTAGGGTCAAAACTTCCAAAAATAAGTTAGCCACATTCTCCAGAATTGGCTTACATTAGTTTTTTGGATGCTTAGCCCATGCCAGCAACACAAGCCTCCAGGCTGTGTGTGTTGCTGAAGGCAGTAAACCGTCCACGCACACTTGGGAGCAAACCAAGCTGAGCCCCGTAGTGTTTATACAAAGCCACAGACATGACACAGCACAGATCAGTTGATGGTATTTGCTGAGGTCCATCAGAGGGAAGAGTGACTGCTGCCATAAAGGTCTCCGATGCATCACGCCTCTGACGGATCACGTTCTGAACTGCCTGAGGCATCAGCTTGGTACAGGGGGATTTCCAGTACGGACAGGCCTGAGCCGTCTCTGCATGTCAGCATGCAGACTGAGGCCCCGAGGGCGGCAGGTCCTGCTGAACTGCACAACACAAAAAGCGGTTGTATAGAGGGGAACCACCTTTCCTAGAGTCTTTCCGAGGTACCTGAAATGACGTAATTCCTAACTGGGCATGGAAGCAGATGACGAACTTGTTTCTTCTGAGCTCAAGATAGTATCCAGGAAGAAATACTTTCTTCGGCCTCAGCTTCCCCTGTTGTCTGGCCACCCAGGCCTGAGAGGGGCTCCAGGGCCTGAGGCTTCTGGGAGGTGGAAGGAATGGGTGGGAGCGCCGTTTCCTCACACATCCCCCTCTGTGCACCAAACTCATGTAGACTTTGGAGAAAGAATTTTTTAAAGTCTGTTTTTGGATGTTCTGAGGAATTTTGCCACCAACCTCCCCTTTCCACCTTCCCATGTATGGGCCGTGATTCTTCTAAAGTTGTGCAGTTTGGGATAAGACAGCAACGAATTTTAGATTTGTTGATATCTTTACGATGACTGGTTTTGCAGATAAATGAAACAAAGAGCTTTTATATTTGGGACTCAAAGCACATATGATATTAAGGTACAGTGTACTTTAAAATTTTCTTATTATGGTTAATTTCATTGATTGTTAAAGTCCAGTTGTAAAAACTCTAATAACATCTGTATTTTATAATGATGTGTTTTGAGTATTTTCTACCTGTAGGTGAATAACATTAGTGTAGCATCAAGGCAGAAGTACTGCTTACCCCCACAATAAAAAAATATAATCACATTATTCTTTTTTTTAAATTAAAATTAACACTTGGATCCTAGCAACTGATATGAAATTGCCTTTGTATGGATGTGAATATGCACCAATGAAGAAAAATGTCTTTTCCTCTGGAAGGCAGAGATACTCACACAATGTGGGCCAAGTTGAGTGGCTTCTCGGGCTGGTCAGGGAACATGGGGTGCAAGGGTTCACGGCTGGAAGCACAGCTCAGAGACTTGCTTAATGCATTAGTTAGCTTCTTAGCAGGGGATTTCTGGAAAGAAGAAGAAAGGTAGAAGTGATAAGAACTAACATTTATGTAACATTCTAGGAGATGATTTGCTTTCATGATAGATATTCATTCATTCAGTCATTCATTTCTTCATTGATTTATCCATGAGATCTTCAACTATCTACTCTAAGTCAGGGAGTCTGCTCAGAACTGTTCAGAACTAAATCTCTGGGACAATCCCCCAGAGTGCCTGCCTCCTGCTGCTTAGTGTCAGCAAATGCTGTGATAAATGGAAGCAGTCATTGTGCATGAGGCATCGGAGCTGGCACTTAAGGAACCAGCAGGAGTCCTTCTGACAGTAACTCAGGAGACTGGGAAGGTAATTCCAGATGCAGGAAGAAGAAACCCCATTCTGGAGAGGAAAGCAGAGGGCAGACCGTTGAAGTCCTTATATGCCACATCAAGGACCTCGGTCTTTATCTCAAATGCAGAGGGAGACAATGAAGACTTTAAAATCGTAGAGGTGACAGGATCAGATGTGATTCTAGAAGGATTATTCCTGCTTAAGAGCAGGAAACGATCTAGGAGGTGACAAGAGTGGAAGAAGGTGAGCAGAAGGTTTCACAGGCGTCCAGGTGTAAGATGTTTCAGGCATGGCTGGATCCATCCAGTTGAAAGTGGAAGGGGAACTTCAATTGGAGTCTTTGAAGTTTAAAATTCATGTTCTTTCCAGAGCATCATGTTATCTCTTTTTCATTTAGACGAGTGGGATATAGATCTTAAAATTTCACAGCCAAATCTATCAAAAATAATCTACCACATATAATAAATCTTTACGCCAGCTTTTCCTTTCCACGAAGAGTCACTTACAATTTTGTCATTTCCTTTTATGCAGAAAGCCTGTAATTGGCAATACAATGAAGTGACTTTCATCCTCATGATTTAAAAGCTTTAGTGATAGAAGCATTGCCCAAGAAGTCCGTCTTTGGCTTTTGTTAGGACATATAATTCTTAGAATACCTAAAACACAGCCACTGTGACAGCTTTTCGCCCCCATAAACATTGGAGCCTCTTTATCCCCTTTAGGGGTCTGATCCTATTTGTAAAGACACTGCCGTGCCATAGAGCCATAAAATTTTGAGTCCAGAACCTCTAAGAAAGAGGCTCCTGAACTGACTTTAGCATTTACATAAAACAATCATTAAAATTGCTTAGTTTTCAAACACTAATCCTCCAGAATGTGATAGAACAAGAAAGCGTTTTCTCCTATCTTCTCTACTAAATAGTATTTCATGATCTGTGCTACTGTATCCATGTTCAGCCTGTGACATAACCACCAGTGCCAGGTGGCATCTGTACTGGCCCAAAGCTCTCAGTATACGACACCTTAGTCAAGAACTGCTATTCAAATTCAGAATCTGACTGATGCTGAAAAATTAACACATTTACACTGAATGCTGGTTCCCAATAATCATTCCTAGAAAGAATGTTCTGATTTAAAATGCATTTTCTAGGAACACCTGGGTGGCTCGGTCATTAAGCATCTGCCTTCAGCTCAGGTCATGATCCCAGGGTCTTGGGATCAAGTCCTGCACCAGGCTCCCTGCTCAGTGGGGAGTCTGCTTCTCCCTCTACCTGCTGCTCCCCGTGCTTGTGTTCCCTCTCTCCCTCTCTCTCTGACAAATAAATAAATAAAATCTTAAAAAGATACATTTTCTGAAGACCTTTTTTTTTTTAAAAAAAGAATAAGTTACTCTTTAAGTAAAGACTGCAAGTTAATTGAAATACATGAACTATAGAAAAAAATTCACAATAAAAATTTGCATTTTCTTGTGTAAGAACTACTCCAAGAGGCATTGGCAGGCCTGATGGTACATCCCAGAAAGCCAATCCACACATAGAGCAATACTTTCACAGAAGCACAGGAACAACCTCAGGGGACCTGATCTTTGAGCATAACTGAGACCTAGGTCAGCAAACTAGGTCAGCTTGAACCCCGAGCTCACTGAGTCAGATTCTTCCCAAACTTGCATCAGGTGGACAGAATCTCACAGGTTCCCTCTGGCAAGCTGGTCACTCACAGTTTACAAAAGGATGATTTGCTCATAGAGACACAACCTCCCCGCCTCCAAAAAAGGAAACTGGAACAACACCACTAAGCCCACAGGCTCACACATCTTCCCTTTTCCGCTCTAGCCATGCACTTAATGGAGCTCCAGAATCTGAGAGCAAAGGAACTAACGATAACTTTGAAGCAATTCCCACACCCGAAACAGAACAAAACTTGGAGAGAACCTTAACTTACTGTGAAAACGACATTATGTCCCCAAGTTGCTTGTTCGGTTACCTAAACCAGTACTGAGCCGTCTGTGTCCCAAGAAGCAACAGAGTGCAAGTCTTCCTAAACTCTAAGTTCTAGGACACGACACTGGGTTCAGANGGGGGGGGGGGGGGGGGAGAGGGGAAGGAAGGCGTTGTAGAGTACAAGACAGGTTTGCCCCTCGATTCTCCCGCCATCCTTGCTGTTGCCTTGCGTTCTGAGTGACACTCAAACATCTCAGGTTAAGTGCTGCCTGGACCTTGCCTTACCCATGAGGTGTACTCTTTCATTTGGTGCTGGTTGCTATGGGAACCGCCGGCATGTCCCCTCCAGAAGCAGTCTTGACAGAGCTGGTAATTGTGACACTGTTGGCATCGGTAGCGGAATCCCATCATACTCTCACTGTGGCAGTAGGAACATTCAACCGGATGGAAGACTACGGGGGAAAGAAATGGAGAAAAAAAAGAGAGAGAGAGAAAATAAAAGTCTGAGCCAGAATAAGGAAAAATGCAGCCGAACGGGAACTGCGTTTTTCTGCTGTGTGCCATGATTTCAGAGGATAGTCAGCTCTGGCCGAGAGGAGAATTGTGTTTATTCCTGGGCTCTCACCACCCTTTTCAAGCATGTGTGTGGAGGTGGAGGAAATGAAAGGGGATGGAGGATAGGTCTTCTTTTAACCACAAATTTCTCTCTCCACTTCCAGCTCTTACACTGTGAGAATATAAATTACCCAAACTGACTCGTCTTTCCCCCAAACTGCTCCCTGTCTCCAGGAGACCAGCACAGCTCCCTAGAAGGCTCAGAGGCACAACAGATGAACACACTTGACTGTCCATTGGATGGAGACAAATGTTAGAGAAATGGAAAACGGGGAGAAAAAGGGAAATGAGGGAGAGTATGAAAACTGGATAAGAGAATTGAATTATTTTGTTAAAAAAAAAGGAGTAGCTAATGGACTTCTTTCATGAGTAACATTTTTTTTTCCTTTCCTGAGAGACAGATGGACCGGGCCCAAAGAGATGTGTAAATGATGTGAATACACTTCTAAGTCAGATAGTTTGAGAGACACTTAACTCTCTCTGACAGACAATTTGAATTATAAAGCACGCAAGGTAAAATACTTGAGATTTGAAGCTAACGTATAATCAAATCCAAGTAACTGTCTACATGCTATGAGCCAAAGATATTAAGCAACAACAATTCTTGCCTTTGGTCAAGTTATTCTTTACGTAACCACAATCATTGAAAGCTTCCATTTGGAGCATATGACTGAAGATTAGCAAGGTACCATAATCTAATTTTTTCCTCCATCTCCTCCGCCTGTTCTTGGCCAAGTGCCTAGGAATGGTCAATGCCATGTACACCAATACTGGAAGTTCAGACCTAAAAATAGTCCTGGAAAATGTCATATTCATTATTGAGATTCTTCTTCTGCTGAAGCAAGTCTACAGCCCCACGTGACTTGTAACTGAGAGACACACGGTGAGATTTAATAAGTAAGTGTAGGGAATCGACAGTCCTAATTTTGCAGTGGACCTCGAAGGCCTTACCGATCAGGGAGAAAGGTTCTTTCAAAGCTCAGAATTACTAAATGACCTTGGTTTAATAACTTACACTTGATAGCCTACTAATTTTAAAAACTGCCACAGCTCAGAAGTAACTACTCACCGTTTTCCACATTTGCCAGACGATGCAGAAGGGGCAGCCAGACCAGACACTGGGGGGGAGGGTCGGACATGAGCGTGTCCAAGAAACCATTTAAGGTGACTTTTTTCTGTATCAAAAAACCCACAAAAATTTAGAATAGAAAATAATTTCAATTGACCTGCTATGTAAATACCATTTGAGATGAAAGACACAAGACGTTCCAGGAACCTCTACCGTGTGAAGAAACAGAATACATTCTGATAGCTAAAGAACCTTAAACTTAAACCCTTTGGCTGCTTTTGACACTTCAACACACACAGGACTGGGTTATCTCCATTCAGGCTGAATCCAAATTGCCAGAAGGAGAACAGTTCTGGGAGGGGTGCTTTTGTGTACGAAGGACAGTATGAAAGTGATGAGGAAAGATGAAGGGTTGCTCTGTACAACGTGACCCAACCATGTGTCATAGACGGGCCACAGTTCCCGTAGCAGGCGGTCCTCCCCATCTGCAGAACAACTTCCCTTTCCAACTCCCTCCACTGCCCTAAGTCCTACATACTTCATGGTTAATATGAATGGTTCTGCCGTACAAGATCAGGAGGGAGTCCTGTCAGGAGGGAGAGATCCTTCACTGTGAGGAGAGAACCATCCATATTTTTGAAAATCCTTTTTCTCTTTATAGATCTTTCCTCTTAACTCGGTCTGCATCTGTTCGCACTATCCTGGTCCTTTCCAATGCAGAAAAGGAATGTATTATAAGTTTCCTTCAAAATGACAAAAAATAAGAAGTTATAGGAGTACATGATATTATAACAGGATGAATGACAAAAAAATGACATGTTTTTATGCAAAAATCACTATTTTGGAAATTTTGAATTATAATATCAGGTGGATGGGGTAGGTTTTTGTTTTTTTGCTTTTTGTTTTTAAATTTTATTTTAATTTCAGTATAGTTAACCTACAGTGTTATATTAGTTTCAGGTGTACAATATTGTGATTCAACAATGCTATACATTACTCGGTGCTCATTGAGATGAGTGTACTCTTAATCCCCACCCCCCCACAAGCTCCCCCAGGGTAACCATCTGTTTATTCTCCATTAAAGACTCCAAATAACTAAAGCAATTTTGAAAACAAAAACAAAAACAAAAACGAAAAACAAGGCTGGAGGTATCACAATTGTAGATTTCAAGATATACTATAAAATTATAGTAATCAAAACAGTATGATACTGGCACAAAAACAGATCAATGGAACAGAATAGATAGCCAAGGGTGGTTTTATATCTTTAGACAAGAAATCAGTGGTGAAGAGCTATAGTATCTTTTCAAGGCACCTATGTTAACACTAATCTTTGTCATTTACTCACAAAATATTTTGGTATGCTTCAATTAATCTTTTTTATCAGCAGATATTTATAATTTTAGCTTTTCCTCATAATACTAAATAGCTTAAGTTTTATAGGATTGATAGCAACATCCTTCTTAAAAGATATTTTATGTAAAGTATAAGTAATGAGACATTTTTGGAAAAACTACCACAATTTGTAGCATCTAAAATAATACTGTCTTTCCAATAATTACTTGGAATGGCTTGTACTTTTTCCAACGAAGCAATGTAAACAAATTTAAAATGTCATCATTCAAACTGCTGTGATAGTCAGTTTATGAAGGACAAAAATAAACTGGTCTTATTATTTTTATTTGTGTTGCCTCTTTTTATACTTCAAATGATCTTATCCATTTTGATCATTCATCATACTGGCTAAAAATCACTTCTGGCAGTTTCCAAAAAAGGTATTATGATTTTAACATATACATATTTCTCATCACTGAGGGTATATAAAAAATTGTATAATAGGACAGTCTACAAGATATTTCAAAAGGAATTTTGAGCAGTGGTAACATCATATATAATTTTTATTGAGGGGCACCTGGGTGGCTCAGTGGGTTAAAGCCTCTGCCTTCAGCCCAGGTCATGATCTCGGTGTCCTGGGATCGAGTCCCGCATCGGGCTCCCTGCTCGGCAGGGAGCCTGCTTCCTCCTCTCTCTCTGCCTGCCTCTCTGCCTACTTGTAATCCCTCTCTCTCAAATAAACAAAATCTTAAAAAAAATTCTTATTGAACATATAAGTCCTATGAATATAAAAAGATAGTTATCAAGAGAAACAAAAGCAAAAACAAACTATTGGGACTACACCAAAATAAAAAGGTTTTGCAGGGAAGGAAACCATCAACAAATGTACAAATGTACAAATAAACAAACCCAGACGTAGGGAGATGAGCATGGAGGTTAATACAATAGGCCAGGCAACAGATGAGGATGAGAAAAGAGATCAGAGAAACATTTAGAAGGGGAAATCGGCAGGGCTTGAGGACTGATGAGAACTGCTGGGTGAGGAAGTTGTCTGGAAGGAGGCTGAGGGGAATGGAACCATACTGATGTTATCAACTCAAAGGATAAATATAAAGAGGAGTGTGCTTTGGCTGGGGGCAGAGATGAGGGACCTAAGCCGGCCTGGGTTTGGGAGAGTGGGAGGGGTCAGAAAGGCCTTCTGGATGAGCAACACGGAGTATATCCAACTATCCCATCTCTTATTAGTTGTATGGATACCGTTATGATTCTACATCAACCCATAACCCACAGGGATGTCTAAGGCACTTTTGACCTTGTAGGTCAGAAGGAAACAGACTGATGGAATTTACTAAGTGAGCAGTTAAATGCAGCTTTTCAGGGGCTGCTATGCACTGATTTCTTAAGTGAGGGATCCTTTTAGAGGATATTCCTGGTTAGTACGGATTTTTAAAAAATTTTAAGCAAACCTTCAGTTTACGGGTTTGTGAACTATCACTGCACTGTGCTGGAGAATGATGCCAGACATGGGGACTTCGTACGTGACCGGGCAGATGCAAACATGGAAAGCCCCAAGAAACTCAACAGCTTCTCTGGGCTAACTCGTACCACCACCAGTTAAAACATGTCACTCTGAACCCCGAATGTATCACGTCGCGGGGTACTTAGGCAGCCGTGTTTGTCAGACGTTTGGCATATGCTATATGATCCCTTTCTTGCTTCCTTTGCTGCACATCGGTGAAACTTGGCGCCGGCTCAGACTTCTGTTTTGTGTGAGGCTGAGGGACAGTTCAGCTCTTTGGATAGGGCAGTGTCGTGACAGCAGTGATACCGAGGGTAGAGGGTTGTTGCAAGGATTAAACTAGACAATGCAAGAAAAGCTTAGCATGGTGCCTAGCTCATGGTCAGGAAGAACCGCTGATTCCAGGTATGATTTCCAGGTCTGTTGATTCGAGTCACTGACTCAGGTCGTTTTTCAGAGGCTGGGACACACGACAGGTTATCGTGAAGAGGAGTCTATCTATGTGGTGACTTGGTGTAACACACCGAGGGACACACTGTGTGAGAGCCATTTCCTTTTTTTTCCTACCTGTTGAGAGAAACAGGACCTTGCTGACTGCTCTGTGTAACCAAATGAAGGACCTTCAAAAACGGCTGTGGGCAGTTTGAGAACTTCCCGCAGGAACTGATCGTATCGTGCGTAAACCATCACCCCGCTGGAGTCAGAAATCATGGAGAAAATATCTGATGGAAGGAAAAGAAAAGATATTTACAATCCCACGAATATATTCCCCACAATATATTCAGTGAGATATATCTGCTGCAAATAACAAAAACTGTAGCAGAGTAAGCAATTTTTTATGAAAGAGTAACATAGAAGTTAATTGTTATGTGGAACTATTCCTGGCACAGTGTTGTCTTTGGTGTCTTTTTGTTGCTGGGTCTGAAACGTAGCCTTCATTTGGGTAAAATTAGCATATTTTGATAAGACAGAGAACATCACATTTTTATTTTGAGGTGAATTATAAGCTCAGACATGACTCAATGGAAGGAATCTTTAAACACGTGAGGAAAATGCTGACCTCATTGAAACACACAAGGGCTAGGTGTTTACCCATCCTCATTACCACCAAGATCTTTGAGTTTTGGTTTAAGATACTGAAAAATGAGGGTGCCTGGGTGGCTCAGTAGGTTAAAGCCTCTGCCTTCAGCTCAGGTCATGATCTCAGGGTCCTGGGATCGAGGCCCGCATAGGGCTCTCTGCTCAGCAGGGAGCCTGCTTCCTCCTCTCTCTCTGCCTGCCTCTCAGCCTACTTGTGATCTCTCTCCCTCTCTGTGTCAAATAAATAAATACAATCTTAAAAAAAAAGATATTGAAAAGTGAAAGACACAATGGAGATAAGGATGTAATGAAACCACCTGATTAACTTCCCACAGAAGCAGAAAACTTTCTATAAATCATCATGTTCCAGGTGGAAGGCACTTGATTTACAGGGAAGGGTCTTTTGACTCATGTGGTTAAGGGGAAGCCTGGCCTTGGGGAAAATCAATGAGGTAGTCAGAGTCCTGGATAGAGTCTGTGTCTTCATTGAACCCCTGTTCTTCAGTTTCTGCCACTATGGGCACTTAGTGAATATTAATAGCATAATTTCTCAGGGTACTTTATAATTCCTCTGTGGAAGTCACTACGGGAACAAAAGCGTCTGCTACCATACAGTTCGTCACTACACTAGATTGTAACTAGGCCGGCACAGCTGTTGGGATAAACTGTTGTAAATTCAATGAGCTGCCTGTGTTCATTTTGGGCTTAGTGTCTCAAGGTCAAAATGCAATCTGGGGACATGGTTTTTACACTGCCAGTCAGATGTTAAGCATATTATAGGCTTTACCTGGGTTATGTTCTGATGATGTGAACTGACTCTCATTGCCTTCAAATATTCCAATTATAAAGGATTCTACTGTGTTTCAAATTGTTTATCAATTAGGAGGCTAAAGAAATTTTACCTAAGCTACAAAATTAATGTTGTTCTCATCCACCTTCACAATTGTTAACTTGGTGAATTTTACCTCTTATATTTCACTATAACTGGTCACAAAAAAAGAGAGAAAAGTTGCCAACAGCAAAAAACTCTTATGTAATCCTATATATAGAAATGCAAGAATTCCAATAAAAAGGGGAAAAAGGAAACCCAGGAAAAGTAAATGGACTTTCTTATCAGAGTTGCCATCTTGTGTGTTTTTAGGCAGATTGGTCAACTATAATTGAGTCACCCTGATGATCTTCTAGCCAGGACTTTTCTAAGCCAGGACACATTTTGAAAATGTGCCTAGGCCTTTCAAATCTCCCATGGAAAGAATTTAGACAACAGTTTAACTAGAGCAAAAGCTGAAGGAGTACTAACACTGACATCTCACAAACTTGGAGCTCCTGTTAAACTTGTGTGTGTTGATGAAGCTTTGCTAAGCAATAGCCAAACTAGGGCTAGGTCAGTGGGATCAAAAGGAAGGGGCTGTTAATGGCCACTCTGGTTTTTCAAAAGAAATGCAGGGACTCTGAGGAAGCTATCAAAATGATGTGTGTACACCAGTTCTGGGCTCTCGTGTTCTATAACCACATACATATACACATATGTAATATGCTTATAATTTGTAATATATGTATATGTAATAAAATAGAAGGTATTTCAAAGATAAATTAGTTAATAGATAAAAACATACAGATATAAAGGACACAGAACAGTGCTTGACATTACAGAGTACAGAAATGGGAACTATTTTTACTGTTAATTTCACATCACATTTTTTCTGTTATTTACTTCATATGCTTAGGCTTTGCCTCCCCAATGGGATTGTTCTGTAATGTTCCCAATCATACTCTAAATCACCACTGTATTTCTGACACCACCATACAATGAGAGATATTTAGAAGAATGTATATTCATTGATTCATTCATTTAAAATTAAGTTAGAGCAGACAAAATGTGTAAAACTGTGCTAAGCAATGAATACACAGAAAAACCAGAACATAATTCTTTCTTATATTTATTTTTTAAAGGAATTAAAACAAAATTTTATTTGAAAATATTATCAAACTTAACAAAATAATTGCAGGAATAGGAGTACTACAAAGAACACCCACACACAACCTTTATCCAGATTCATCTATGAACTCTTTATTCTATTTACTTTATCATTCTACTATCTATCTATCTATCTATCTATCTATCTATCTATCTATCTATCTATCTACCTACCTACCTACCTACCTACCTATCTATCTAAATATCTATCTATCATCTATTTCTGTGCATATGTATGTGGGGCAAACATACAATTTTTTTTTCTGAATTGAGACTAATTTGCATATATCATGGCCTTTACCTCTGAACGCAGTCAATGTGTCTTCCCTAAGAGTAAGGGTTCACCCTCTGATGAAGTTACAGAAAGGGCCAGCAAACTTTTTTCTGTAAAGGGCCAGACAGTGATATTTTGGGTTTTGCAGACCACATATGGTCTCTGTCACACACTCATCTTTGTACTTTATAGAACCTTTAAAATTGTGGAAGCTAGTCTCCGCTCACAGGCCATAGCCTGCTTACCTGGGGTTACAGGGCCGTTATCCACCTCGGTATATTTAACATTGATATACCAATTTTATCTAATATTATCCCACCTACTGGCCATATTCCAATTTTGTGAACTGGTCAGTAACAGGACATAGTTCTTGACCCCTGGGAGGTCCCAGTCCCTTGAGGGTATGCACTTACGGAATGTGCCCTATGACATCGTAAGTCCTACCATGGTGGTGTGACTACCAGAAAAGAAGGTACACGGGCTGCAGCAGGAGCTTGAAGAGAGGGCTTCCAGAGTGAGGGAAGACTTCCTTACCCAGGTGACTTCTAGGTCTTCCTAGGTGACAGAGGGGACTTCTAGGCCAAGCGTAAAGGACAATTAGGGGCTAGTCAGGCTTTAAGACACAGAATCAGGGTGTGCACGGGCACACTCAAGTGTGATGCACTCAAGGCTCTTCAAGGACCTCACTGTGCCAGGGGCCCTGGGTGCCCACAAGGAACACCCAGGAGATGAGGTAGAGGTCCGAAGAGCTTTAAGCCTCTACTAAGGAGTTTAGGTGGTGTCCAGAAGATGTTGCAGGAGCTGGAGATTGAAGGGAGGCCAATGAGTTAGAAATATTACCCCGGGGGGTAGGTGTGGAGACAGAACAACCAGTTCAATTATAGAAACCCAAGAAATCCCTGGTGTTGGCCACAAGGCTAGTCTTGTAAACAAAACCAGCCTTCCCCAAAAGTTTTAGCACAGCACCTGACATTCCAGGCTAGCAGCACTGCTTTCAGAATTCCTCAGGATCCTTAGGACTATCTGGGAGCCCCAGGGAAGAAGTATAAACAGATGTCCCAACTCATTATAGCAACAGCTTATAACTGGACCAAGAACGATTTGACAGAAACAGGGTATTTGATTAGGTCAGTCTCTGTTTAGGTCGCCGTGTCCTCTGACTGTGGGGGGCAGCCTCACACATGAGGCTGCTGGAGTTTCCACCATGAACAGCCTGCATATTGGTCCCTGGCGACCCCGAGGGCTGGAAATTGTGGGGCAACACGGAGCTGTTGTCCCTTTTCATGGAATTTAAAGCAGTTGGAAAAATTTAGTTTAACATTTTCTGTCTTACACTTTTTGCCTTCTAAAGTTCCTAATTTATCTTCAGCAATGACTCTTGCCTTGCCCTCTCCCACATGAAGGGGCTAGTTGGAACAAACTAAATACCTCTCATCCTCATGCACAAAAATAGAAAAATTGCCAAACAAGCACAGCTGGCAAACTGGCTTAAAGTGAATTAGAATCAAAAGAAGGGAACACAAAACCCTCAAACACCGAGAAGTTCCACATCCTTTCATTTTACTTCTTCTCAGTACAAAAGCAATGCAGAAAATCATGACTTTGCCTATTTTATCAGTAAGCGCAGCTAGCCAAAGAAGACCAGAGAAAACCCGCACAATCCCACTCATCAAGAGTCAGCCTCTGCTGTCTGTGGGCAGATTGGCCCATATTTATGTATTCAGCTAGTTATTATCACTGAAACCAGAAATATTGGTGACTGAATATATTTATTTTTGACTAACATTTTGGAGAAGTTTTTCCAACCAAAGTGCTTCCAGTTAAATGGTGTTTGCCAAATTGCTCCCAAACGACTTCCCAGGAAACCACGAAAACCATCTTCTGGGGATTCAGTACACAGAGTGACTCCTCAGCGGGAGAGCTGGGGACACATGAGGCTGCGATTCGGATCCACTCCGCTGGTAGAGAGCAATGTCACACATCTCACGATGACATTCTCTGTTGTTGGTGTTCTCCAGAATTTGTGACACTGGAACTGATTTTGGCAGACTGAAGAACATGGTCTACTTCCGGGGAGACTCGAGCGTTGGTCAACTTCTTTCAGTGCACTGATGAGGGTTTGGCCACTAGGTAGCAAGAATGCTTTGCTCACTGAGTGTGGGGTGAGGAGAAAGCACCCTAGTGATAACCTTGGTGGCTCTGAATTCCTGGACATGCAAGAGATCTGCCAGGGTTTTGATGGTTGGCAAAGTTCTGCTCAGAAACTTAGTTATCTTGAGCTTTATCACTCTGCAGATATGGTTCCTTGCTCAACTAACAACCATCCCCTTGGTCTTTATGGGCCCCCAATTTCTTCCTGGGCTAAGAAGGGAAAGCAGTGGCGTTTCCCAGCCCAGGAGGCAGGAGTGGGTTCCCCCATGCCTATCGTGGGCATTCCTTCCTTGTTTCCGGTGACTGGTGTAGTCCTGGTTAATGGCTCTTACAGGCTGGGGGTCTCTGGAGTGAGCGGTGACTCCTGAGATTGCCAGACCACTTCTCGCAAGAGAGAGGGAAAATCTGACTCCGATGAAGCCTGAATGGAAAGATGGAAAGCACTGTGGTCCTTGATGGCACAGAATTAGTTTGGTTCATGAAAAGCTCCAAGGACCCCCAGGAAGGTCAGAAAACTGGTTCTCTCAGTTTTCCAGAAACTTATTTTAATATGGAATCCTTTTATCCAGTCCCTATTAATGCAACATTGACTAAGTATTTGGAAATGATTCTCAAGACTTAAAAACAAACCATGTATCTAATGTCCTCAGCGTAAGTGGCCAATTGTGACATGAGGTCAGCAGAGAAGGCCCTGAAGAGTTTCCTCCTCTGCCCTGGTTTGTTTTGCTCAACTTTCTCTTCCCAGCCTAAACCTAGAGGAAAGGCCTCATGGCTTGCTCTGAAGCTATGTTTTAAAAAAGGACATTGGTTCCACCACCTTCTAATGTAGTTATTATCCTCACTCAAACACTGAGGAAGAGAGTTTTTAATTTTTAAAATATCTTTCAGGTTAACTAAAGAGAAACTAAACTCTCCCTTATAAAGCCTGCTTAGGCTTCTCCAAATCCAAAATGCATTTGGCTGGTCCACAGAAGGAGGTTCCCGAAGTGAGGCGAGATGTGTGCTTGTGGGGTTTCCATGTGCCTTCCACTTATCTACTGGTCCAAAGACATAACTCTGTCTTGGAGTATGTCTGGGGAAATTCCAGAGGAACAAAGAGTTCTTTTTCTGCCCCCTGTATATTCGTTCGTTTCCTCCCTCTTTGTGCATCAAGAAGAAAGAGATCACACTCCGAAGCTGACAGGCAGCAGGTGAGAAAAGTGCCTGGAGACTGTGAATCACAGATGAGTAGAGCTGGGAGGGACCCTCCAGGCATCTAACAAAATCCCAAAATTTGGGATAAAGATGGAAGCCAAAGACTAAGGAAGTAGAGTCACTTCCACCGAATAACTCAGTGAATTAGTCACATGGCTGGGCTTACAAGCTGGGGTTCCTGATTCTCATGACATGCTCTTTCCCACACAGCATTATAACCCAAACTCATCATATTTAAGGGAAGGGAAAGGGGTAAGTGGAAAATTTTCTTTTAAACAGCACCATCTACGTCATTTAAAAATAGTTGAAAATGAAAATTCTCGCCCCCTACCCTCACCCTAGGTCTTCTGAAACAAAAACGCTGGGAATGCGACCCAGAAATCTATGGCTCAAAACCCCTCCAGATGATTTTATATCTCCTAAAATTTCTGAACCACTGGTGTAGAGGGACAGAAAGTCAGGTTCTGGTACCACCTTAGCTATATGATTTACTTTATTCTACCTCTCTGAGTCTCAGTTTCTTTACCTAAAACAAACAAAACTCTTGTGTTTTCTTTGTTAAAGAACTACCACATTTGGTGACAAAATGTACATAAAAGGGCCTACAATCATTCAATGCACTTTAGCTATTATGTTTTTATTGGAGTCCAGTTAATTCTCAGTCTGTAGGGTTTCTATGCAATTCTTATGCCAATACCTTGGCAATGTCTACTTGGGAACCTTTGAAATTCCCAGTGAGTTGAACAGCACTGGCTAAGAAAAATGAAGAAATGTGCCACGAACTTTGACTTTACATTACCTAAAAAAGGAAGATTGCCAAACATGGCCTTCACATCCCTATGAAGTTGGACTCACGCCTATAAGGCAGTATAAGTACAATGAACTTGAAAGGATATACATCTTACTTTAATATTTTAAGAAGTCTAGTTGGTGATACTCAACAGGTTATAGCTCATAATCAAATCCATAAGTAGAAGGGAAACATTCATATCATTAACATTTATCTAATATGAAACTATTTCTGTGATAAAATCCAAAGATCCATGAAGATTATGCTTCAAATAACTCTCACAGAATGAGGAAAGTAAAACGGGCAGCAGGACATGGGGGAAATGGGGAAAGGGAAATGTGGTACACGGGACGGATGAGCGAAGAGAGACACCACGAATAACTTACATCTTAATTTGTCCATGATCTTCCCTCCACACAACGTGGCTAAAGCCATTTTGACAGCAAATACTGAAATTTTACCGTGACCTTCCCTGTTTAATGATAAGAGGAAAAAAAAAAAAAAGATGTCATTTGGAGAACTTCCGGTAATGAGATCTGACGTTTTCTGTTCTGTAGAAATCACAGGACACTGTAGCTGCGTGCATTATGTGAACATATCCATTTTAGAAAAGACCACGAATACAATTCAACACAAATTTCTGAAAAGCTGTCTATTCAATGTTTCCTTTTTTCGAGAGAGCAGAATCTTCAAGTTATTCTTTGTATGAGTCACTTGCTCAAAGCATGAACTAGCGGCTAGAAGGATATGTACTATTTAGCCATGGATTACAATTACAGAACATGATTTTCACTCTGGGTTTCATAAAATAATTTTATGCATGATGATTCCACAGTCTCTATGATTTATTTAAACACGTTTTCAGAAAAAAAATTTTTTTTGGTTGGAGAATTCCTGAATTTGGTTGGAGTAACTATGGGGAATTTTCCATCACACATTTTTTCACCCATCATTTCCTACCCACAAGCTGACTGTGTGTATGTGATACATTTACTTTTCAAAGAGAGTTGATATTTTAAAGGGGCAAAAAAGTAAGAGCTCTGTTAGAGCTCCTTCTACCTAAATGACACCAGATCTGCCAAATCTTCATTGATTCAGGAAGTATAACTAACTTGTCCTTCACAAAATGTGATATAATGGGATATAAAGGGCACACTGTAAGAAGTATAATATTTCAGCTAAATCATTTTCCAGCTGGGATAAACTGTTTATTCTTGTGTTCTTGGAATCAGAAAGTGTATCCCACTAGTAATTCATTTCTTTGATAGTTGCTACTCTTAAGAATGATCGAAGGAGTTATTCAAAATAATCATGTGGCTGAAAGGTAAGAAAAGTCAGTATTGACAAGGGTGTAGTATATAGAATAAATCATTTATATGAACAAGATCCATATATATGACATATTAGGAGAATAAGGTATAATAAATAATTGTGTCTTTGTTCATTACTGGACTCCAGAGACAGATCATTCGTTAATCATCATTATTGCTGTCATACTCAGCATAGGACCTCAAATACAGCCAGGCAGAATGCAAAAGTGACTGAGCCTTATGCTAGTGCCTCTCCCATTTATATTTCTAACCCTAAGTACCAGATCTATATACTTACTTATGAGAAACAATCTTCCCTTGGATACCTCAGGTCACACCAAGTATGTTCAAAGTAGAACTCACGATCTTTACAAAGCCCTCCCATCATACATACCCAACCCACCATTGACCTGCTTCTGGTTATCAGACTTACCATGTACCAGTTACCCAAAAATAATCCCAGGGAAGGAGTTACCCTTGACTTTGTTCTCTTCCCTAATCCCCCACCACCTGAGTAAATGTCTTAGGGACTCAAATATATCTCCCACCTGTATGTTAAACCCATTCCCTGCTTTCCATTCGAACCGCCTTTGCCTCCCCAGCTCTTACGTGAACACTGTAGTCATTTCTTAAATGATGTCTCTGCTTGCACACTCATGTCACAGACTCGACTGTATTATTTCATTATTTAAATCTCTGATTGCCTCTATTTGCCTACAGGATACGGTTACGACTGCACCTGGGCTCTCCGGTCTCACCTGCTACCATTTCTGTTGAACTCCATTCCGCAGTCCCACATTTTATGCCCCTGCCCTTCCCACCACCTTTGCCCACAGGACCCTCTCTCCCACCTATTCGTCAAGACTCGGCTCAGGATCATCACTCACCTGGCTCTGAAATGTGCAGGCAAATGCTTTCCCCTCCACTTTGACCTACAGTTTGGCACCTTTCTCACGGAGTGACCCTAATTTGTTTACTTACATGTCTGCATGTAATGAGACCCCACACTGTGAGATCCATGGGGACAGAGACCATATCTTCCCAATTAGTTGAATTCCTAGTGCCTTCCACTTAGTCTTCCCCAGAATTAGTGAACAATATACTTCTTATGTTAATTAATGACTACTAATCATTATAACAGATGCCCCTAGAATTTTCAATGACTACTCACTTAGTTGTTTGCTAATTTTAGAGCAGGTAGCCGTAAGAAAAATGCAATGATTTTGCAAAAAACCCCATTCAAAATGATTCCTTGAGCACTGTATTCCCAATTGCATGGATAACCAGAAGTATCGAAAATTTTATTTTAGGAAATAATTAGTTCCCTTTCCTCGGCTGAAACATGGTTCAAATTATGAGAAGAGGGAAATCTACCAAGTGTGGAAGAATGGGAGCAATAAAGTGATAAAGTAGTCTTTATAACTCAGAGAAATTGAGGAACATTATATGTGAGACTTTAAGAGCAATACAAGTTTCTTTCAAGGAATCGGAGAGAACAATTTAACTCATGAAAGAGGATAGAGCACAGATAATGTTGGCATAGAGAGCTCTCCACAGGATGAAATGATGATAGCTCACAGATGAATTCTTAAACCTTAGCTTTTAATGAAGAAGATCACAGGGAGATCGCCAGTTCTGTATTGTTCTCGGAAATGCAAGATTAATGCTATTACATCCAGGAGTGGTTGTATCAGAGCTATTCTGCCAAATTGACATAATAAATCTAGATAAATCACCAAGTGGAGGGCAGCTCAATGAGAGTTTTGCAGGAACTCAAGGGTGAAATTAGGCCACTGGAATGTATTGTTATGCAAGCCAGCGTGCCAGATTGCAAAGGTGACCCTTGTCACTAAGAAGGATTCAGGGGGTATGCAGGAATGTAGATCTTGGTAAGCACACCACTGCTGGGTGAGTTTAGACCTTGCTCAGCCCTGGTATTGGATAAACTTTGAAGGAATTTAAGGAGCGAGTGGAAATGAATGACTCCACAATGGAAAAGGGGGACAACGAGGACTTAAATACACGTGGATCTTTTTAAAGAACATCTTCAGTAGATATAACAGGATGAAGAAAGGTGAGGTGTGGGGAGAAAGATTTTCTAAAGGCCTTCGACAAGGTTCCATACCAAAGGCCATTACTTAAGGTCATCTTGGGATCAGGTTTCCTATATCTTTGTGTGTGTGTGTCATCTTGGGATCAGGGTTCCTATATCTTTGTGCGTGTGTGTGTGTGTGTGTGTGTGTGTGTGTGTGTGTGATAAAAGAAGTGGCCTTAACAAAGGAAGCAAGGAGTAGGGAGACGTTGGCACATCCCAAGGGGAGCAGTACAAGAGTTGTGCTCATTGGGAATCATTCCTGACCAGGGCCGTTTGATTCATGAACAGTTTGGGAAGTCCCTTAAGTATCTCGGAAGTGGAAAGTCAAGCTCGTGAGGATGGATAACAGGAAGCTCCCAGGAGTCTTGTGAAAACGAGCAGGAAAGCTACATATTGTTCCAAAATGAGTCTGCACACGCAATGCCTCTAGGAGTAAAGCAGTCAAACTGCACATATGGAATGTTGGCCGTTGGCCACAACTCTAGAAGCAGACCGGCCAAAGCGTGCTGAGGATGAAAAACATAGATTGCCCCTAACGCTGCAGGCCAAACAGCCTTGGAACGGCAACACTCTAATAAAGAGTGCTGGAAAAAGTTTATGCTCTTGTCTTGTTTTTGTGAAACGCTATGGCAACACATCATCTCCAAGTTCACGTGCAGTTCTGAGCGGCACCTAAAGAAAGACGGAGCAGAGCCAGCTGTGTTTGAGAATACAGCGTGCAGTAGAAGGAATATCCACCAGGACCATCCGCTTCCGGGGTGGGCGGGGCCTTAGAATCAACGCCACGATCACGTGAGCTGTTCTTTGAGAACAAGAGTTGCTAGTGCAGTTGATTCTTCAGGAGTGTAAGAGGCACAGCAAGAGATTTAAAATGAAATTTACTATTAGCCTATCATTTTTTTCCTTAAAAAATTATTTTATTTATTTATTTATTTTTTAAAGTGAAAATTGTACTTATTTTAATATTTTCCCTTTAATGTAGAGTAAGAACACAACCATAATCCATCGCTTTCCTTTTTTTTCCACTGTTTGGATTTTGGCAAAATGGAATATATATTATTTTTTAGGCCAGTTTTCCTGAAGTTCTTGCCAATGCAAAGTTCACTTTCCAGTTCTAGCTTGAGGTAAAAAAAAACCACACACACACACACTCAGTTTAATTGCTATACCAGTATATAATTAATACCTTAAAGGGTATTTAAGACACAAAAAAATTAGCAAAAGTACAAACTGAAATTGCTTCATAAGTCAATGTTTCCATAAATCTTTTATTTCCCTTATACTTTGTTTTCTCACTCTGAAAATTTTCAAATTTTCCTAAGAGGTGACTGATTAAAAATGGAAACCAGAAAGCATTACCTTTTGGTTAAAATGCATGCAAATATCTGTAGAGTCTCTGTCTTAAAAACATAAATTACGTTTAAGTTTGACTCATCATAATAAAAAGTGAGTAAAATGCATTACACTGGGCTTTTTTCATGACCTCAAAAAGAGACAAACTGATTTCTTTGAACTAAGAAGGTATTGGTTTCAAGGAAAAGTTGTCCGGGAGGGAAAATCTGCTTTTGACAAGAAGGGAAAACAACAAATTGTTATTGATAGGTCTGGGAGGCTAGGCTGAATACGGGACAGAATGTAAATTTTCTCCAAGTTGCCAAGTGAGTTTCCTGTTTGAAATGATAGAATCCCATGATAAATTTTAAGTCCTTGAAAATGAGATTTGAATTCTGACTGATTCTTTTTGGAACAGGCTGGAGGAATTATTTTTCTATTTAAGAGTACTAAAACGAGAAGCTCTTCTTATACCAACACATTTCACAAAAACATTTGGTAAGCATTTTGATGAGCACAGAACTCAAATTGCTCTTTCTCACACATTTTGGTGGCTTAATTAACTGAGAAAATGGTTTCCTCCTCTGGCTTTCACAACACGCATCTATCATAACTCATGTCTTTATCTGGGAATATTTTGCTCATATGGATCACTGATTTTGTAACTCAACAGACATTTATTGACAATGCCTTGCAGGTTGGGGATATAAAGGTGAATAAGGTAAGGCTCCTACCCCCAGTTGGCTCATAGTCTACTGGAGAAAAAGAGTCAAAACCAGTCAATTTTAATACACATTTTTAAAAGGGTGGGGATCTCAACTTTCTTGTCTTTCATCCCCAGCCTAAAGTGCGTGGCACTTAGCACAAAGCAAGTTCTTAATACATGCTAATTAAATTAATGAATGTACATATGAAAAGAAATTTTGATTTGCCACTTAAATTTTATATTGAGAAATGCTAAACGTTTGGGTGAAATTATAAAAATTGACCTTACGGTACTTAATCTTAGTTACTCTTGTTTTTTGGGTAAGTGAAGTTAGCATGTGAACAGACAGAAATCCCTCAGTGGGCTGTGGCATCTCTTTGGGCTCCCCATCATGTTAACAAAATACTTGGGAAAAGAATTCCACATAACACCTTACTGTGTGAGTTTGCCAGGAGTTTCTCCAGAATGGAAGGGGCCAGAACTTTATGCCTATGAAATTCCATTTGCCACTCACACCAAGTCTAAGTCTGACATAAAGGTGAGTGACATTAATGCTGCTCATTTTATCTACAATTGTGAAAATTCTTTGAAAAGAGATCCTATTTTAGCGACATGTAGGAATCTTGGAACAAATTCTTTTCTACTAGAACAAAATTTTAGCAATTAGAGGAGAATGTTCTGTGGAAATCTTGAATTTAAGATGTATTAAGAAAAAAGAATCACCAACTAGTTAAATATCTAGTTTTAGCCATACAGATAGTAAAAAGAAAAGAGAAGAACATTTGATTTTATAGACCTCTTCTTTGCTCTCACACATCCTCATAGCCTCAAATGTGAACGATATATTTCATTGGTGCACTGAGAAAGGGTCACATACTTTGTAGTACATCCTGCATTAAACATCAAAATCATTTTTAAAACTCCAAAGGCAGAAGGCTTTTGGCAGAGTTCCAGAATATTCTATATCCATGCGTCTGAAATAGCCCTGTGGAACCTTTCGTAGCACTGGGGGTGGGGGAGGGGGGCTCAGCAGTGGGAATGGATGTTCAAATTGCTCAGTGAGGTGCAATATGTCAAGCAGAGAGGAAAATACCAGGATTTTGTATTCTCTGTGAAAGACTATTATACGATAGATTTGGCGTTCTGGATGACTGTCATAAAACTGACTCAAAATCTACAATGTAATACAAGTTAAGTCCAAATATTTTCTTCGCATACGCTCTGTCAGATTGTCTAAATACAGCAAACTGGAAAGGTGAGGAATGTGAGCCTAATAAAAATATCCTGAAAAAGCAGGGTAGGTCTCGTGGGGGTGGGGGACGTACATTAATTCTCATTAAAAAAAGAAAGAGAAAACATGAATAGAGCTGAACGTACCCTGATGCCTGAAACAAAGGATTTTTTTTTTCACAACTCACAGGATGAAGCTCTATGACCTGCACATTGTTTCACCTCCCTGTAATCATACTGTGTCAAACCGGGAGGATTGTTGGCACACAGGAAACGCTGACAACATATTAGCTATTATTACAATTAGTATATTATTACTATCATTGGAGAAGTGGCATTAACAATATAGCTTGACATCATAGGAACATCACTGTTCCTTTTAATATTTATCACTGTCCTACCGTGATATTTGTATGACTGAATATATGTGAAAATATTTGCTAAAAACAAGGCCACTGGCACATAATCCACCTGAGGAGGAACTTCCCTAAGAAGGAAGATTCTAGTGAACTGAAATGAGATGAAGTCAACATACTGAAGTTGTTCATGTTTCCCAGGGAAGTAAGAAGAGAGTAAAAGAACTACACTGAAGTTTTTTTTGTGAAAATAGGACACCCCCACATTAGTAGCCATAGACATTTGATTTCTTCTTTTGTGGAACAGAAGTAAAAATCGAGGTTATGAACCTAAGTGTCAGAGCAAAGCTGGACTCACTAGTCTTGGTAAGATACTAGAGATTTAGGAGGATTTGATTTTAGAAAAAGAATGAGAAGAAATCAGTGTGATGAGCTAAGAAAAATCAATCATTGATTTTTTATTCATTCATTCATTCACAGATTCATTCTGAGCTGGATACTGTCTAAGGTGCTGTGCATATGAAGAGACACAGGAGTTTGCGGGAGGTGGTCATACACACAGTAAGACATGCATCTGAGGAAAGAGCAGAATCATTTGTGAGGAACAGTCGGGCCTAGGGCAGGGGGAGTCAGTTCGGCCAGGAGAGGGGAAGGGCTTCTCAGTGGATCAGTTCTGTGACACCCCCCCCAAAAAAGGCCATTATAGACTTCTAAGAATTAATCTCAAGGTCACAATCATCCCTCCATAAAGCTGTTGAAAAAAAAATTGTCATCTTGTAACTTGCTGCCACGTTGTTTTACTTTCATTACTCTCAATTTCCTTAAAAAAAAATAGTAGCAGTGAGAAGAAAAGCTGCTGCCAGGCTGTCAGCAAATAAGGGAAGGCAGCAGGCTCATTCCTGGGGTGTGCAGAAGAAAGAGATGAGATGGGGAGACTGGCTCAGGCTGTTTCCTAATATCCGTCTTCCCTCTCGGTCCCTGCTCCCTGATTCTGACACCTCTTTTCGCACTGTCCCCAGGTGTACCTGTCCATTTTCCTAGGGACCCTGGAGAAGACAGTGTCTGGGGTGGAAAGATCTGCTTAGCAGGTGGTGGGTAATCGGTGACAGCTTGACTCCTGCTAGATACAGCCATTTTTAGAAGGAAAGTCAGGAAGAACAAAAATCTTCTAGACTCAAGAGCCTGACTATTCAGAGACAGAATGGCAAGCATAAGTAGAGCCATTGGGCACAAATCCTAGCTCCTAACATTCTAGAAATCATCCTGCATATGTAGCTATGCACTTTCTACCTCCTAAGAGGCTGACTTGGTGGAGACATGTTGGAACCAGGAGACTGACCGTGGTCTGCAGCAAGCATGCCCTCGTGAGAACTGAGACCCAGGTGTTTCTTTGGGGAGAAAAGGAAGGAGTGCTATTTTTGGGGAACTATGCTGTGAGAAGGCAAGTCTGGCTCTCAGGGCCACAGACAAGTGCAGTGGGCTTTGAACCTCGTTTCAAGTTACCATTGTCATGGCGGATTCTGCCTCACTGAGTCTGGTGAATTTTAAGACACTGCTAGAACAATGACTGAGTTTCTCTGAATGCAAGTTCTTATTCTCATTCTTCATGAATTTAAATCGCTATACTGTCTTTCTTTTTTAAAAGTATATATAGATGACCTCTTTAGAATGCAGGATTTAATTTTTATTTTAGATTCCCCCCTGGTTTTTACATGTTCATTTAAATTGCAGCAAATGAGAGAAAATCTCCCAAATGTTTCAGTGATTCTGTAACAGCAACAACATATCTTTGATGTACTAAGCCTCATTCACATCTACCAACATGCAGAAGGCTCCCTTAAACACTTGGGTTCTGTCGTGGGATAGGTGGTAGGAAGCGACACCAGATTTCCATACTGGATCTCTCTGGAGAAATAGGAGTTGACTATTATAAGAAATCGAATTGAACACTCATTTTATTATTAAGTTTCTCTTCTTACATTCACTTCTAAGTGAATATTTCTGGTTATATTCTCTTCCCGGTTAGTGATGCTTCCTTATGGCGCACATCTCACAACGTCTAGAATTTCAAAAGCCATCAGATGGAAATGTGAGTATCAGCAGAACTGCCTATACTCATTTGCTATGCCAAGAGAGAGAAGGCAGAAGTATCTGTAGACTGGGGTCTCTATGTGGATGTGTCTCTAGATCTGTAAAATGAGGTTTCTCTATGTGGATGTTTTAAGAAATCTACTACAATGAGGTTATTGGAAGTATACGTCAGGGCCCTTTTTATCTGTAAGGAGAATAAGAACCAAAAAAATATTCCATTTGAACGCTCATGTCAATGGCTCCTTACCTTGGGATAGTCCACAAGCTGAGCATTCATCAGTCTTGAAATAATGATCAGTAGCTGTTTAGAGAACATATACAGCCCATTTTTTCAAAGTGATCTTCCCAATATTTCCAAACAGACGTGAAAAACCTAACTCTATTGTATATTTCTCATAGTATGAGAAATACTGAGGTACAGCCTATTGTATATTTCTCATACTATGAGAAATATTGAGGTACAGTATATTATATCATATAAAATATAAGATATGTATATAATATAGCTCTCATATATTTCACAAAATCCCCCTTCCTTATTGTTAATCTGGCCCCATTTCTGTACTTATGGAGTGGATACAAATTATTTTTTACCTTTGAGCCCTTATGAATCCTTCAGGAATACTCTAAGATTTGGCAAGAATTATATTTCTCCTTTTATATCTTCCATTGTTCCACTTATAACAAACAAGTGCCCTGAAGATGTTAGCGGCCAGTCTGGAAGCTTCCGTGCTCTTGTCAAGGGGGCAGGATGGAAATGCCCTTAGAGCCATTCCATAGCCTGGTTCCATTCTGCCACCTGTCATATGGAACCATAGCCTCCCCTACCTGCCTGCCACTCGGTTACCATAGTGATTAGGCCAAAGCAGTACATCAGTTCTGAAGTCTGCACTGGTTATGCATGCGATCTATCAAGGTGGGCTGCTTGTTTTAGAACTGTTTATTTCAACTCAAAAATTACTCAAAATATAAACATCCCGAGACAATAATCTACACTGGTCAAACCGAGCATGAATAATTCTGTTACCACTCGCGGTTGTAAAGTGACAGCTGGTGACTTTTGTGAGTGGCATAACAACATTAGCCAGGCTGGAACATCTCCAGGGCCAGGCTTCAGTGTTCCCAAGCATTGGACAGACAACGAGACTAAGCAAAATCTTTTGAGTCTTTAAATGCAATCGCTGAAAGGTCAAGTTAGCAATTTTCCTTTTTAATATTCAAAACCAGTAGTGAAATTGGAGGTGTTGATACCATATCTAGACTAGAGGCTATCAGCAGCAAAAGACCTTTTGAAATCTTAGGCTGATAAAGTAATTCGGGGGGGGGGTTTATACTTCACAAGGCTGCCACATATGCCTTGGAAAAGAAATCTTAGCTGAATACATAAATCCCTACTCTGCCACTAACCAGTAGAGAGACACCGGACAAGCGACAGTCTCTTTGTGCTTCAGGTCCTTCATCTGTAAAATGAGAGACTTGGAAGAACAATCTTTAATATTTCAGCCAGCTCTGAAATCTTCTGATTCAATGAGAGGAGATTATAAGATAATGAGGCTGAGCATCAATTGTCGTGTGTGGACGGCATTACATTGTTTTATGTGGCACATTATTGACCAATCCGTAATGCAAGTCATGGCTACTTCCACTAGGCTGGTCAAGAAACCCTTGTCAATTTCTCTCTGTTTGCTCTATGGTCTTGTTACAACACCTCCGAAACAGTGTCTTAGACAATCTGCAAAGAAGAGACTTAAAATCATCCTCCCACTTTATGCTTCATTAAACTGCTCCGTAGGCACGCCATCATGCAACACATTCAGACAACCATAGCTTCTAGGAAGCGTGGGATGAATTAATAAAGAAAGGTCAGCATAGAAAACACAACTGTCCTCAACTGCCTATGGTACTATTTTACTCCCTAGTTTTTCTACATAGCCTTTAAAATGGACCTTCAACACAGAGCGACTTTATTGAGATAAGTATCTGATCAAAAAAAAAAAAAGAGAGAGATGGTTGGTAACTTGCAGAAAATTATTTGGAAGAAAGACCAAGAAGGACAGGAGGAAGGAGATTCAACCAAACATGTGGAGAGGAACAGATATTCAGAGAGAGCTTACGGATCAAAGGCTGCCAGCAGGAAGTTAAGCAGGAGGCTGATGGACTGCTCCACCTGGATTTGGTGAGTGGTTGGCATCCGTTTGTTGAGCTGGTAGAAAATGGTGGATAGCACAGCCTCCAAGCGGGCCACACTGAGTTCTATGTTCGGGTCCAGGTTGTTCAGAGCATTTTCCCGCAATGCTTCTATGACGTTCCAAATGTCCACCAGGTGCACTACACACAGTTAAAGCAGAGGGAACACATCAGCCCCAAATGCAGGGAAAGGTAAGTTCATTACTTTACATGTACCCTCTGTCCTGTTTTGCGAAGACCCCTCACAGCCTTCAAATAAATGTTCGACTTCTGTAGGCGTTGACATAGTCAACGTACATAGACAGTGCCTGAGTTCAAAGACTTGATGTGCAATGTATAACAGCAAGAAAATTATTTCCTGAAAACCACAGTAGATAGTTATTTCCAACCTTCGAAATGACCCTTGCAATACAGCTACAGTCTTTATGTTACATGTGAGAAACTGAGGACCAGGGAAGTTAACTAACAAATGCCAGTGTCCAAGGCCAGTCAATGGCAAAACTGGCATTCAAATCCATGTCTCTCTGACTTTTTAAAAATATTGAGATGTAGGGGTGCCTGGGTGGCTCAGTGGGTTAAAGCATCTGCCTTTGGCTCAGGTCATGATCTCGGGGTCCTGGGATCGAGGCCCATGTCGGGCTCCCTGCTCAGCAGGGAGCCTGCTTCCTCCTCTCTCTCTGCCTGTCTTTCAGCCTACTTGTGATCTCTCTCTCTCTGTCAAATAAATAAATAAAATCTTTTAAAAAAATATTGAGATGTAACTGACATATAACATCGTGTAAGTGTAAGGTGTGCAACATGTTAATTTGATACATTTCTATATTGCAATGTGATTACCACCATAGCATTAGCTAACACGTCATGTCCCATAATTATCATTTCTTTTTCTGTGGTGAGAACATTTACGATCTAGTTTCTTAGCAACTTTGAAGTATATAGCACTTGCGATTAAAATTAACAAGTCTATCTGGCTTGAAAGCATTTTTCCATTGCCCATACTGACCCCTTAAAAGAAAGAGAGAGCAAACCACACTCAAATTCTAGTGTTTGAAAAGATATCGAACCTGCATTTATTTAAAATATTTTCATTTATTTATACACTTTTCATAGTATAAGTTTTGAAATAAAGAAGGGAAAGTTAAGGAAGGCAAGAAGAGAGGCAGGGGAAAAAGGAAAAGTAATCGCTAGAAGGCAGCAGCAGAACTTAGTTACAGATCACTTAACTAACCTGGTCAAGAACAAACAGTATATTTGGCTTTGGCGTATATTATTTGGCTTATATTATTGAGTAGCTCACAAAACTTAAGTCACAGTTACTTTCACGAGGATAGTCAAGAATTTCATTTTTCTTTCCTCCCCGTTTGTCCTGAGGTCTTGTTATAACATTCCAGAAACCATGAGCACAATCAAGATAGTGAACATCTCCATCAGCCCCCAAAGTTTCCTCTTGCTCCTTTTAATCCACCCCCCTCTTCATTCCAAGCAACCACAGATATACTTTCTAAGATGCTTTTCTAGAATTTATATAGCTGGAATTATACAGTATGTACTCCTTTCTGGGGGGGGGCGGTGAGTCTGGATTCTTTTACTTGGTATAATTATCTTGAAACTCATCCATGTTGTTGCATGTAACAATAATTTGTTCCTTTATATTGTTGAACAGTACTCTATTCTGTGGATATATCACAATTTGGTTATCCACTCACCTACTGATGGATACTTGGGTTGTTTCAGTTTTTGGTGACCATGAATGAAGTTGTTATGAACAATCTTGTACAAATATTTGCATTGACATACGCTTCCATTTCTGTTGGTAAATACTTGGAAATGAAGTGGCTAGGTTGTATGGTCGGTGTATGTTTAATTTTTGAGGAACTTCCCAAGTGTTTTCCAACATAGTTGTACTATTTTCCATCCACATCAACAATATATGAGAATTCCAGTTTCTCTACAACATCACCAAATTTAAGGTTCGTTTTTCATGACACCTTTGTATTTGAAAACAAATCTGTTGTCTTTCTCAGTGAAATACTTATGTTTCAGTTGCTGAGAAATGTGCACTCTATATATACTTTGCTACCAACTCCTAAGTTTTAGTTCCCTAGACCTTTGCTCACTTATAACACTATGTTTAAAAAACAACACTAACACATGCTGGACTTCTGGACTTGGGAGTCTTCAAATGAACACTGGACTCGAAGTCCGAAGACCTATGTCCAAATATGGCTCTCCTCCTACAAGTGCATGCCCTTGTAACCTCAAAGACTTGGAGCTTTACTTTCCTCATCTACAAAGCAGGGATGGTATTCCTTAAATGGGAAAAAATCAAGAAGTCAAAAGTGGGAGTGCCTGATACACCGAGACAGTACATTACACTTGAACAAATGAACAATGTGAATCACGTAAAAAAAAAAACAATGACCAAACAAACACAACCTTCTAGCATATCTCTGATTTGGGACAGAAGAATACAAATCACCTTCCAACTGAAATACTTAAATGTTTATTAGATTTGGATCAATTCAGATTTATATGATGGCAAATTTGTTACTTCTCTGTATATCACACAATAAGGCAATTATCTGTTTCTTAATGATTTTGGTCCATTTTTTCAATTTGGCAACCAAGGTACTTCCAAGGAGACGGCATCTATGGTTTGTTTATTTATTTAATTTCTTGAGGAATAAAATTAATTTCTGCTGGAACTGGGATTCCTCTATTTATTCCCTTTATGCTCCATCTATAGATCCTCTGGATCTAGTCCTTGGGGATCTGTGCAGGTCCAGAATGCGAAGATGTTCCTTCCTCAGGAACTAACAGTCAGGTGGGGATAGAGACATGATTCACAATCACACAGATAATCAGAAATGATGACCTAGAATGACAGACAGGGTGCTAGGTACAAAACGGGATTATAAAATGCTTTGTGAAGAGGCCAGAGGAAAAAGATAAGGCTGGAGGTGCCCTGTAGCTCTGGCAGGTCTTTTGGTCTTTATGCTGAAAGTATGAAGACACGGGTTTTAAATAGAGTGACATGCTCAGAAATGCAGTGTACAAATGTCATTTCAGACCGTAAGGGAAGAGAGTAATTGACATGGACAGGCGTGCAGGGCGGAAGTGGTTGGAGCCTGCTGCTGTGGTCCCAGGAGAGACGGTGGTATTGTTTCTTAAAAGCTTCATTTATTTATTTTAGAAGGGAGGAGGAGGGGCAGAGGGAGAGGGGACAGAGAGAATCTCTAGGAGACTCCCCACTGAGCATGGAGCCCAACCCAGGGCCGCATCCCCAGACCCTGAGATCACAACCTGAGTCAAAACAAAGAGTCAAACGACTGAGCCACCTGGGTGCCTTGAGACGATGGCATTTTTGCAGAGGCGTGGCTGTGCACAGAAAAACCGTCATCATGCACATTATACATACTCATCTTCCAAGAGGGACCGAAGGCAGATTTTGTAATCACAAAGATTGAGGTTTCACTCCTGGCTTCCCTAACAACTGTCGAACTGTGGGCAAGTCATTTCTCCTCTACACATTTTATTATTTCCTTTTTAGAAAGGAGGAGAGGAATCCCATCCAGAGAGAGTTGTAGGGAGGAGAAAAGAGAAGAAGTATAGACAAGTGCTGACCACAGAGTTGGCACATAGGTGCCCAACAAAGGACAGCTGTTAGTGTTACAATAATTAAACACCTTCTGATCTATAAGCCATACTCTCTTATTAATTTATGAGATCTGAGACTCCAAATGTCAGCTTCAGCACAGTCCCCTCAAATTCAATAACCTAATTAACATACAGTTTTGCACATATTATATTGGCGCTATAAAAGAAACTTAAACTACAGCCCAGCAGATCTATTCAGTCTGTCATAAATTCTGAGTTGTTGGAGTTTGAATCGATTTTGCCAGAGTTGATGATTAGAGAGGGGTGGGGAAGGCCCTCTTCCATAGAGACTTCTTGGAAATTTTATTTCATTGGAAACTACTCTGGGAGATGCAGATCACAGTGCGGAACTGTGCAGGTTCCTGGACAGTAGGTTTGACCCACTTCTACTGACCTTGAGCAAGTCACTTAACATCCTTCAGTTTCAGTTTCCACATCTGTAAAATGGGGATAATAAGAGTTGCTCCACACAAACAACAAAAAACAGTTGCTCCACTGCTGGCTTATTGCGGGGATCAAATGAGGTAATCCATTTAAAGCATTTCACATGGTGCTTAGTGCATAAATTATTAAATAATAATTTAATATCCATTAATTATTACTGAAAGGGTATCACAAGCCTTTTGCTTAATGAAATAGGAACAGTAAGAAATGTGCTAAGTTGAGAATCATAGGGAAGCTATTAGGAAGTCTGTTTTAAAAGTCTGACAGTTGTATAAACCTGTTGTGTACTCTTGAGCCATCAAATCATTTTAGAAAATGAACATTTACACTGTGCAGTGATGACCACACACCACTAGATGGCACTGCGCACACTTTACTAAATATCCATCAAGTTTTAACTGTCCATCATAAACACCTATTAGGCACAGACCTAGGAAGTGGGGTTTCCTTTTTAGAAAGGAGGAGAGGAATCCCATCCAGAGAGAGTTGTATGGAGTATCTGTATTACTGCATACATTCTATACTAATATACTAGATAAAGCAACAGTTTGTATGATAAAATTATTTGATTAACATTATCCATCTCAAATATAAACATGTATTCTTAAAAGTATTCTTAAAAGTAGTATTTATTACTTCATAAAATCTTAAAAATAGTATTAGTGTAAATTTTGGACATTATTAATACCTGACAGTTTGTATTCATAAATAAATGAAAACAAACAAAGGTTCAGTAGTTTGTCTTTAATCCAGGCAATCTCAGGTAGGAAAGGGCTAAGTCAGAGGCAGGGGTGTGGTGTGTTTGCATGAGGGTAGAGAAGAGTTTGCTGTTCTCAAGTGATGTTTCTTATCTATTTACTGATGTTATGCTATTTTCATAGGAAATGAACTCTTTAGGTCCCAGAGATGACTTAAATGCAAAGTACTCTGGGAAAAGTGCAAAGATACCAAACTCATTTACACCTAAAAGGAATGACTGATGCTATAAACTTTATCAGAAGTAGGAGAAGTATATAAATAGGATAAATATGGAAGAGAGGGCACAGAAAGAACAAGAATATCAAACAACAACCTCAGGAGTTAGTCTCTTTCATTATTTAGTCCAGGGCCAGTCTTCCTTGGACCACATCATCATGGAGATTGGGTCCAGGTCAGTTTTTTTTTTTTTTTTAAGCACTTAGAAAAAAAAGGAAAAAAAGGAAAAAAAAAAAAAAGAAGAAGAAGAAGAGCTTAAGCACTTGGAGGTCTCAAAATTCCCAAGCCCACTTTCTACCACTTACCAATTCCAAAATTTAGGAAGGTGGGAAAGGCTTTTCACAAAGCTCCCCGGGTGATTCTGACAACCACTGATTTATAAAACTTTAGTAGGCTTTCAGAGGGCTGGCAGCTGAGGAAGGTCAATAAACAATCAGAGTGACTCAGCTGTTCATTCTGGAGTGGTGGTTCTCAGTCGTGGCCCCAGGCTGGAAAGCCCTACAGGTTGTAAAACGGCTCCCTGCTGCTGCTGCTCTTGGACTCTACTCGGAGCCGCAAGGCACCACGCTTGTTATGAATGCAGAATCATAGGCCCCCAACCCAGATCTGGAGAATCAGAACCTGCATCTTAACAATATTCCCAGGTAGTTTAAGAATGACAAACATGGTAGAATTCAGTTGTTTTCTGTCCTTGGCATCAAGAGAGCCTGCTATGTTCTTCTTTTTTAATTAAGATTTCATTTATTAGGGACACCTGGGTGGCTCAGCTGGTTAAGCATCTGCCTTCAGTTCATGTCATGATCCCACGCTCTTGGGACTGAGTCCTGCATGGGGCTCCTTGCTCAGCAGGAGCCTGCTTCTCCCTCTGCCTGCTGCTCCCCTTGCTTGTGGGTTCTTTCTCTCTCTCTGACAAATAAATAAATAAAATCTAAAAAAAAAAGATTTCATTTATTTGAGAGACTGTGTGCATGCACGCACGCATGAGAGAGAGAGAAAGAGGAAGAGAGCGAGAGAGCATACAAGGGGGGTGGTAGGGACAGAGGAGGGGAGAGAAGCAGACTCCCTAAGAATCATGACCTGAGCCCAAGGCAGACTCTTCACTGACTGAGCTGCCTAGATGCCCTTGACAGCCTGCTATGCTCTAATAAGTTGAGACATCTTACAAGAAGCTGGTAACTATCAATTAAGTTATGCAGTTTAAGAATGATTTATATAATTATGTATGTACACATTGTTCTAGAGGGGTTGTGATTTACCTCCATAAGGAGGTCACTCATTACATCATGATGTGCTTTCTTGACTGGGAGAAAAGTAATTTGCATTAAGTTGGGAATTGAACATAATCTGTTGGTATGTCACTGGGAATAAATATATATCCTCTAGTGTGTATATGGGGTGTGTATGTGTGTGCACACTCATGCATACACCCTCTCAACCTCCATCCACTCTGGCCACCCACGCTTAAAGTGATGGTGACTGTTTCCCGTGACTTTGTTAGGACAAGTTTTCCAATCTCCAATACATGCAGGTAAAAGTGGGGAGAATTCTGATGTTGACTTACTCATCCAATCCCACTGCAAAGGAGCTAGATTGTTTCTCCGGAAAACGTGTCCAGATCTTCCCTCCCTAGATCTAAGTTCCCTGACTTTCAGGAAAATTCCCAGCATGAACTGCCCATTGTGACCGCTCAGCAGAGTATGAGAACCACGTGCAGGTGGTATTTCTGATTCCTTTATACTGCAGGTTTGATGTGCCAAATTGTGTTCCTTCACACAGTGGATTATTAAAATGTGTTTATAGGCTTATAGGAAAGTTATTAATGGACAGTCATTCTTTCAGTTTTCCAATAAAGTTCTGGTGCCCTTAGCACTAAAAGGTGAGCCCACATAGAAGCATTGTCTTTCTCCTGTGCCAGCTCTCAAATGCAAAGTTCCACTCACTATTCTAAACATCAAGTAGACTTTAAGTGAGAATGCTTTCAAGGAGCTTCCTGTGTGGGTCAGACCACCACGTGGGTAGGGTGTGAGGAGGTGGGGAGAAGAACATACGTCCTTGTGAGTTTCAGCAACAACTTCAGGTTCCTCTTTAAGCTCATTACCTTGCCAGCCCCCTAACTCGCCTTTTTAGCCTTCCATTCCAGAGGCTAACAACTTCATTTCCTTCATAGAAGAAGTACTTATTCAGCCCTTATTATGTCGCAGCACTCTTCCAGGTCCAAGAATTAGTGTGTGCAAGACAGGTCCCTGAACACAGAGACTCACAGGTGGTGAACAGTGGGATCTAGTGAACAAATGCGTAGAGTAGGCAACAACAGTCTAGCTTCTCTCCCAGAGAAAAATGGGCTCAGAGATCATAGACTTGGATTCAGGTGTTTCTTCATTCGTACAACAGGAATGATAATATCTAACTTTCTTATCTTACAGGTGTTCTGGGAAATAACAAAAATTACATGGAAAACAGTCAACTCTGAAGCACTATATACATTTTAGGCATTCTTATTTTTGAGAGAAAACAGGCATTAACATTTATGGTCATATTCAGATAAGACTATAACCCCCCAATTTTTTGTTCTACTCTGTCAGTGATAAAGATGTTTGTCCCTTAATACAAGCTTTCTTCTACAATTTCAGGCTGGTTTTCCTCTTAACAGGTATGACGATGTTATAAATCCATCGGAGACTCTATCACAGCAATGAGTTCAGCTCACATTCAGATCAAACACTTATCTCGAAGTTCAAAGAACCTCAGCTCGTGAGAAGAATATTTCAACGTGTCACTAACCTCCCCACCCTACACGTACTGCACATACAAGCATTAACCTACAGAAGAAAACTGCCACGTATGTACAGAACTGGCAAAGGAAGCAAGAAATGAGATTCCGTCATATTTTCAAAAGAAACGAAATCCAACTAATAACTTTAAAGATTCTACAATACATGATGCTTGATGTTAGGGAGGACTAGACAAAAGACGAGAGCCTGGCCAGGAAAGAGTTTGTAATTCCCATGGGAAAGACATGTTCAGATGCCCTAGCTAAAGTAAAGATCGAGATGAGATACGATGTCATCAAAAGCCCACATCCACTGGGCAGATTAAAAACAACAACAACAACGACAACAACCCAAAACTACTGGAGCTGAAAGTATAGGGATGCTATTGCAGGCTGGAAATTTGGAAGGGTTCAGAGGAGGAGGTAGGGCTCAAGTTGGTTCCTGAATCACAGCAGGATCTCAATACATAAAGATGAGTGGGGGGATACTGTGGGAAGAAGATAATCTAGTTATGGATAGCAAAGAGCAATGAATGAAGAAGGGGGAACCATGTCTTCTACTGATTTGTTGGGGCTAGCAGAGTTTGCTTGCTGGGTGTACTGGAAAGCAGGGTCTGTAACTTTGTAACCTTTTCTATTGGCCATTATTTAACAATTCTCTAATTTTTCATTAATCAAATAGAGAGATGGAGAGTTTGCTTCCCATCAAGTTTAACACTAAATTTCATTTTCGAAATACCATGTGAGTTTAATTCCATCCAAGTCTACAGCCAACCAGTCCTGTGGTGAGAATCAGAAGTGCTCTTTGGAGCAGTGAGAAGGTCTCAAACTGTGGCCTCTGATTCCACATGTCTGGAGTTTGGCTAGGGCACCCCCGGTTCCCCCTGCTCCTTGGGTGATTTTGAAAAGCAAGGATGTTTGAGAACCACAGCTGTGGAGCATGACCTGAAGAGATGAGTGACAAGAAGATCAGGAAACTGATGCTCATTTGAGCTAGAGGAATTTACTTAAAAGATATCACAAGAATCCTGGGAACAAGGATTGTGGTCAAGAAAGCCTTGTGCAAATTGGCCAGTTGTTAAGATTTTCTCAAGTAGATAATTTATTTTAATGCCCTTATTCAGGCCTTCGATCATGATAAAACAGTGTTTAAAAAGTTCTTAGGGAAGAGAAATTCAGTTAAGTGGTATGCTTGGCCAGGGTCAAGAAATGCATTTTGATGTGATTACACTGAAGAAATTAGCCACATTGACCAAATACTGAGTTGGGAAAGAAAATGTTAATAAAATACAATTTTTGTATTTGATTTCCATTCATGAGCCATGAGCTAAATCTTTCAAAATATGAATCAAAACAACATCTGAATAGCTCACCAAATTATTTTATGCTTCCGAGGTCAACACTCCCTTGTACCCACAGTGTATACCTTTATCACCAAGACTGCTCTCCGTGCTAAGGATCCTTGCAGAGAAGCATCATCGCTTACAAAGAGGACATTTTAGTTTCACTTTAATTTCCTGGGTCAGATGCATGATGGAATAGAGCTTCAGGAAAATGTCTACAACATATTTTTGGTATAAAATCAAATAGGATATCATGCCAAATCCTCAAAGGCCCTGGCAGTACATGTATTGCCCATTAGGAAAAAGTATTCAGTTTTTCTTAAATTGTGTTTGTAGACCAGCATCATTATTCAAAATGAGGTATAGTAATTGTTGGCTCAATAGCTGTCATACCGTAAATTAAATTTAACTGAATTCAATTGAATAAGCATTTATTAAGCCTATTATTTTCCAAAGTATTTTACCAATGATTATAAAAATAATAAGAGAAGGTAAAAGAAAAGAAATCTGAACAATAACTAATTTCTCACTGCCAGTGCTTAACTTTGCTCAGAGTACATTTAATGGCTTCAGAAGCAAGAGGATCCTGTATCTTATCTCCCCTCTGGGTAGTCATCTTAGCCTTCACTAGACAGTTTGTATAGGTTTCTTCAATATGTCTTTAGCATTCCCTACATTCTACTGCTCTGCATTCTAGTGCTCTAGTTTGGGCTTTTACTGCTTTCTACATAGATTTTTTTAAAAAAAGATTTTATTTATTTATGAGAGGCAGAGAGAGAGAAGGGTGGGGGCAGAGGGAGAAGCAGACTCTCTCCAGAGCAGGGAGCCCAATGTGGGACTTGATCCCAGGATCCTGGATTCATGACCTGAACTGAAGGCGGATGCTTAACTGACTGAGCCACCCAGGTGCCCAAGGGAAGACAGTGGTGGGATTCGAACCCATGTCCCCAAAGAGACTGGAGGCTTAACCCAGAGCCTTAGACTGTTAGGCCACACTACCTGCCAAGTGTATTCTACATAGATTTTTACAGTAAGCTTTCTTACTCATCTCCAGTTTCTGCCCTCTTCCATCTGTCCTAAGAAATGGTTTAAGTCCCAACTCTGGCCATGCCATTCTCCATTACCTATTGAATAAAACCCAAGCTTCGAAGCTTGAAAACCAATGTTTGGACTCCAGTCTCCCAACCTTATTTACTGATGTATTTTTAAATATTCATTTATTTGAGAGATATATAGAGAGAGATTATGAGCATGAGTGAGGGGAGGGGCAAAGGGAGAGAATCTTCAAGCAGACTCCCTGCTGAGTGCAGAGTGGAGCTGGGGCTTGACTCAGGGCTAGAATTCACAACCCATGAGATCATGACCAGGGCTGAAACCAAGAGTCGGAAGCTTAACTGACAGAGCCACCCAGGCACTGGTCCAGTCTCCTGATCTTTAACCTCATCTCCTACTCATCTCCAGGTTTTTCCAAGAATCTTATGCCCCAGCCACTTTGGGCTTCTTATTGCAGAATACGCGTTTGGCTTTCTTGCACTGATTTATTGTACTCTTCAGCAGGTACGCTCTTCAGTTGACTGTCTTTCAAGATATTATACTCATGTACGCCCAAGGAAGCCCTAATACCTTCACGTGGAATTATGCTCTCCTGTTTGTTGCTCCCAGACAACTTCATTTATCAGATCATTTATGACACTCTGCATTTCTGAGTTACTAATGGTTAAATTGTTCCACCCACTTTTTTTTTTTTTTTTTTTTTTTTTGGATAAGCCCTTGACTGAACTTCAGAGGAGAGGAGGGTCTCTGAAATGATGAACTAAATTTTATGGTTGGGGTCATGTGTGTGTGTGGAGGGAAAGGATCTGTGACTTTCATCAGATTCTCTCAAAGATGCATGAGGAGAAAGGCTTAAGAACCACAGCATAAAATTATAACTAACTTGGAGATGTGTAATATGTCTTGTTCATCTTTGTATTCCTCATAGCTACTTGCATATGCCTTGTTCAAACTGGGAGCTCACCAATGCTGGGTGAATGGAATAGGGTAGAGTGCCGACTGTTTGCCCGTCACGATATATAATCTCTAGATTTCCCTTTACCTCAGTGTTTTAGGAAAGCTCAATGAGACTCATGGGGCATGGCTTCCCACAGTACTTTCATTATTCCTTACACACTATGACTTGAGCAGATGGCCAGAATCCTAGATGCCAGAGGCGACATTTCAAGAGAAAGAGCATCCACAGGGCTGGCAACTGTGAGGAACTGCTTTCCAGTTTTCCTTTACAGCTGTTGCTCTCAGGGACGCTGTACCATGTGCCAATCTGGCCCCAAAGAACGCTGACAGACGAAGTACACAGGGCCCCTGAAGAATAGGGCAAGCAGCAGTCGCGGGGAAATGTCACTTTTTCCTGCACTCACTCTGTACCATTTATGTTTAATTAATTGTCTTTCTGCAATAAGAGTGAAAAAAATAGGGATAGACATTGAAAATACATTTCATTCACCCATTCAGAAAATAGTTATGGCTCAGTTTCCTAGTGCATAGGAAAATTGGGAGATAGGTTAGTGTTTAGGGTGAAGCGATCTCTAGAGGGCTAATCAGCAGATTATCTGTGGGTATCTTAAGTGAGGTTAAGAATATGAGAAGTGTATCTTCTGTAAAAAAAAAAATCTTTTAAAAGGCAGTAGAAAACACCAATGAGGAAATGCCTAACACAGAAAACCGAGGTGCACAGGAGGCACTGTTTCAGACCCCTATTTTGTACCTTTTCGAAATCTTGGCTCCACCCCTTTCTCTAGCCCCCTGCAGGAGTGACGGGCAAGGTGTAGACTTCGACTGGTTCAGTGCCCTGCCACCTGAGCACTTGCCCTCAGGCTCTTGCTCCAAACCTCCGAGACCCCAGCACTAAGGCGGGGAACCCGTCTGGCACCCACACAAGGGCAACCCAGACATGCAGGGGGATTAATGCTTGGAGGCCGCCTCTGACCAATGCAGGACAGAGCAGCTAGATTAGAACTTCCTCCTTGTGTCCCCTGGATGGAAAGTTCTGGAGCCTTTCAGAAGGTTCCTTAGAAGTTCCTGCACTGTCCGTTGGCTTTCCTCCCTTGTTCCACTTCCTCTCTGGAACGGCAAATGAGTGGCTTCCCACAGAAGCCTTCTTGTGGAGTCTGCTATCTGGGACACACAGGCTCAAGCACGGATTCTAACCACGTCCCCGGCTATCACTGGTCGAACCCTCTCAGAATAACACATGAGAAGACAATGATGATTATGACCATGTTCAAAACAGATTCTAATTCAGTGGGGTCAAATAACTCTTCCGCAACATATCCTTCTCCACAATATAATATCAGGGTCCTATGTCAGCAGTGTTGAATTTGGAAATTAAAATGCATCATACTTGATCTTACACTGGAGTTTATTATTTTTGAGAAACTAAACTTCTCAGGGCTGACACATTATTGGCTTTGTAGCAGGCTTGTGGTCCGCATGTTTGACAGACATCGCCGGACAGGTTCTCTGTTTACCATGGCATTTGGCTAATATTTGGAAGCTGGAAGTTGACTTCTCAATTATATGATTTGATCTGGTGTTTATTCAGAAGCCATTTAACATCTCTTGTGCTATGCTCTCCTCACCGGGAATGAACAGAACTTTATAATTCCTGATAAAAAAGAAGGTAAAGCAGGAGTCCTAGCCTAATACCATGAGTGATTAAAAATAGCTAGATAATTTATTTCAATAGCAACAGATATATTTGATGCCTTTAACCACCATACTTATAAGTAATTTTTTTTTCTTCAGTAAATGACAGTTTGCTCAGGGGACTGACAAGCCAGATATAAGGTGACAGAGCAAAGTTTTAGAGTGTATCTACTATTGATAGTCACAAAACCAGAAGCTTTATAATAAACAGAACATATCATTAGATTCTAAACTTGAGGTTATTCTAATAGTAAATTTGAACACTAAGGAATATTATCATCTTTCCCCCCCTGCATGGCTAGAATAATACTCGGCATGCAGCAACCTCGGTCCATATTTATTGAACGAAAAAATAAATGAGTGGCTGCTGGTAACATCAACACAATGTCAACAAAGTCTCCTTGATTTAGTCCTCATGGGTCACGGGGTGGTTCTGTGGGAGCGGCCATTCTTCCACCCCGTCCTCCCGACTTTCTTCGGTTTCCTCTTAGTGTTTACCAGAGCTCCACGATCCTGGGAACCAGGCTGTAGGACCGCACCCTCTGGGTGTCCCTTCGCGGATCCAGCAGGTTCCCATGAACACAGCTTGGCAGACGACTACAGGAAGGCCACTGAATCTTATTTGCTGGATGGCACTGGGAAGCTCAAAAGGAATTCCTCTGTACGTGTCACTTCATCCAACAGCTAGGGCTTTTAAACATGAGGCTCTTTCCTTAAAGTGTTCAGTGGCCCCAGCTTCCTGGTCTAATGCAGAAGCAGGAGGAAGGGGAGGAAGCTGATGGCTATTCCCTCCAGACACCCAGAAACGATTGTGGGCATTGGTTCAGTTCATAGGCTGTGCAGTGGCCAAAGACTAGGAAGACGGAGCTCTTAGCTTTCTTCAAAAATAAAAGTACTAAGAAGAAAGCAAAGGTCTGAATCTTTAAGATCTTAAAAGTAGAAGCAATGAAAGGGAAGAAGCCGCTCCAGTGAAGGCTATATCACAAGGACCAGGCCCTTAACAGTATAGATTTATTCTACCAGAAGTTTGCTCTGATGAAGGGGAAACGGTTTTGCCACAGGTCCAGAGTTTTCCACTGGTCCAGGAGCCGGTTTTCCGCTGCCACATTATAAGGCGTCTCGGATGGGTTCATGTTCTGCTGTCACCACCAACTTCCCCACAGGGAGTTTTTAAGGAATGTTGGATTCCAGTGCAATGCCTTTCTCTTTATTCTAAACAAGTATCTAGAATGATTCAACATCAGGAGTGAAAATACGTATCAAAATCACTTGGAGCACAGATAATTATGCTCCAAGCCTTTGCCATTTGCCACTTACTTCCCTAACTGAACATTCCTGCTCTTCCTTTTGACTCCTTGACAGGAAACAGTCCTCTCTCTCTCCTTCAGACACATCTCTTTTTAGGGGATCTGTTTCTGTCACCCGAGTATGTCCTTTAAACTTTATTTTTTCACCCAAGGCTCTACATGTCATTATCTGGAAAACAGAACAGTCTATGAAGCTGAGTAGTATGGTAGGTGGGATTCTAAGATGTTCTCTTCTTCTTCACACCGTCTCACCCCCAAGATTGCTGGCCCTCAGTGTTGACATACCTTCTCCACTGTTGAATCAAACACTAATTCAGGTACTGCTGTGAAGGGATTTTCTTTTATGTTCTTTTTTTCTTTTCTTTTCTTTTTTTTTGTGTGAAGGAATTTTACAGATGTAATTAAGGTCTCAAGTCAGGTGACCTTAAGATAGGGAGATTTTCGGGGTTAGCCTGACCTAATCACCTAAGTCTTTTTTTTGTTTTTTAAAGACTTAATTAATTTATTTATTTATTAATAATAATTTGTTAATATAGCTAATTAATATAAAAATTAAGACTTCATTTATTAATTTATTCAATAATGAATTATTAATATAATTAATTTATTTATTAATCTCAAATATTGAGAGAGAGAGAGCGGGAGAGCAAAAGCGCGAGTGAGATGCGGGGCAGAGGGAGAAGCAGACTCCCTGCTGAGCAGGGAGCCAGATGCAGGGCTTGATCCCGTGACTCGATCCTGAGACTCGATCCTAGCAGTCCAGGATCATGACTTTAGCCTAAGGCAGACGCTTAACCCACTGAACCACCCAGGCGCCCCTATGTAAGTCTTTTAAAAGCAGAGAGTTTTCTCTGGCTGATCACAGAAGAGGAGGAAGTCAGAGAGACCCACTCTGCCTGGCATGGAAGGAGAAGCAAACATCTTACGGGGGCCGTGGGACAAGGAATGCAGGTGGCTTGTAGGAACTGGGAGTAGTTCCCAGCTGACTGTCAGTAAGGAATGCAGACTTCAACCCTTCAACCATAAGGAAATGAATTCTACCAATAGCCAGTTCATTCAGAAGAGAACAGTGAGCCCCAGTTGAGAACCACAGACCCTGGGAGACTAGATTGAGAATCCAGCCACGCTGTGTTTGATTTCCGACCTATAGAAACTCTAAGATAGTAAATATGTGTTGTTTTAAGTAGTTAAGTGTGGGCAATTTGTTATGTTATGATAGAAAACAGATACAGGCAGCCCAAAATCCACATACTTAAAAATATGGCAAAGAGGAGGAATATGCTGGTAATCAACTTGAATAAAACTGAATGGGATGTTAGTATTTATTTCAAAAAAAGCATATCTAGGAGCGCCTGCATGGCTCAGTTGGTTAAGTGTCTGCCTTCTGCTCAGGTAATGATCCTGGGGTCCTGGGATCAAACCCTGAATCGGGCTCCCTCTCTCTACCCCTTCTCACTGCTCATGTTCACTCTCTCTTTCTCTCAAGATAAATAAACAAAATCTTAAAAAAAAAAAACAAAAACCCAATATCTAAAAGCTACTCCTGAAAGCATAAGACTAATCACTTGGCTGGTGAAAAATGAATCTAGTGGAACCTATTTGTTCACTCATAAAAGAATATTCCTTCTGGGACCCACCACATACTAGCAGTCACATGGGTTAATTTCACAGTGACAGAAAAGCCATTAGGTGAACAAGTTTTGCATTTTTTTTTGGTTCTAGAAACCCTGAATGAAGTTTAAAGTTATTAAAGCAAAAGCATGTGTTCTAATTTGTAAGTGAATGAGGAACACCTGCATTTCTTTTATTAGAGGGAAGATGTTTGAGAAACTCTGAAAGCTCAGATACAAATATATACCTTTCCTCCTCTTTTCCTTTTAAGCAAAATTTTAACTAAATTTTAGTTGATATGACTAACAGAAAATTCAGGCTGTGACCAGAAGAACTAAAAGGAGGCGCCTCCTTACTTTTGTTCCGTTTATTAAATAGGAGGGATTTGAGATTTCTGATTTATATCTCTTGTTCCCCTTTATTGTTCATGAACTTAAGACTGCATTCCATTGACTCCAAAGTAATTTCTGAAAAAAGATCTGCTGACATTACAGGGTATCTGGATCATTAACCATGTCAGTGCTGACCGAGGAAATAGTGTTCTGGCAGAAAATAGTTATTTGTTTAAAACAAAGGCTAAGATGTTGCCATTGCACACATCCTTATAGATGACATATAGGTTATTTATTTTTGTGGGAGTTCTCAGGAAATGTTGCAGCTAAGGAAAATGCTGTTGATTAGAAAGGAGAATTAGGAATATCGTGTGTATTCTCCCCATTCTGTCCTATTCCTCCTAGAAAATAAAATTGCCAGCTTCGTGTCCCCTAAGTTTTAGGGTCATCCATCCTTTTGTTCCATTAGGGAATGTGCTAGGCATGGCATGGGGAGGGAGGTCATGACAGGGTACAAAAATGAATGGTAAGGGGAAGAAGCTGACTTGACAAATAGATCCCATGGAGAAAAGTTGAAGGAATAAGGAATCTTTTGCTTGAAAAAAAGAAAAGATGGCGTCTCACAATTTTTCTTTTTTTATTTTTTTTATTTTTTTAAAGATTTTTTTTTATTTATTTATTTGACACAGAGAGAGAGAAATTACAAGTAGGCAGAGAGGCAGGCAGAGAGACAGGGAGAGGAGGAAGCAGGCTCCCTGCTGAGCAGAGAGCCCGATGCGGGCCTCGATCCCAGGACGCTGAGATCATGACCTGAGCCGAAAGCAGAGGCTTTAACCCACTGAGCCACCCAGNGATGGCGTCTCACAATTTTTCTTTTATAATAGAGGTTGGTAAATGTCTTTTTTGTGTATGGAGTGGGGTACTACCAAATTACATAGTAATATTATGTAGATAGTATGCTGGCATATATAATAATAAGAGAGTAAACAAATTTACACATTTTTCTGATGAAATTAAAAATATAATAATAGAGGATAATTTTTTTTCAATACATGTTTACCAATGAGAAGATTGGAATTTGTGGGGGGAAGGATAGCATTTTGCTTAACTGGGATTATAAGAAGTGTTCCTATTTTAAAATCATTACAAATACTCATTCGTAAAAACTATTTTACAGGGGTGCCTGGGTGGCTCAGTGGGTTAAACCTCTGCCTTCGGCTCAGGTCATGATCCCAGGGTCCTGAGATCGAGCCCCGCATCAGGCTCCCTGCTCGGCGGAGAGCCTGCTTCCCCTCTTTCTCTGCCTGCCTCTCTGCCTACTTGTGATCTCTCCCTCTGTCAAATAAATAAATAAAATCTTAAAAAAACAAACAAACTATTTCACAGTGTATAGAAAAGTAGGTGCTGAGCTGTATTTAGTGCACAGGCCACAGTTTTCTGGGCTCTTCGAAAAGAGTCCTTTTCGACCCTAACAACCAGTTATTCTCAGCATCCATTGGGAATTGCATTAGAGGGAAGGAACATGAATATTGGTGATAGGAATCAGTGCTCTATTTAGGAAACCATAAAGAGAGTAGGCGAGGGCGGTGGGGACAGAAATACAGGGGATTAACTAATACCCCTGGTGTCAGAACTCAGATAAAAAAGAAAAATCTCTTAAAAGTCTATATACTCCATGCCGTATCTAGGTAATATTTTTTCTTCTAGGTGATGACTTGACAAGTGTCAGTTTTTATGTTTTTCCCCCTCTACCATGTAGTTTTTAAGCTTAGTTTTGTTAATACCCAACATCAATCTTACCTGTAAATAAGGTCTGGACCTAAAAATAACCCTTTCTCCATTAATGTCCATCGATTTCTATGAAGTAAACTCTATGTAAGAATTTCCAATAAAGCAATGTACTTACAAATACACTGCCTGGATTTTATTTTTATTTCTTTTATTGTAGAGTAAAACTCCATTATAAGGTACCATATTTATGGTGTATTAAGTTTTATTGCAGACAAAAATGACCTTCCTCTAATACAGGGGTGTACGCTCAACATTGACTAATATTATGTCACATAAATACCTGGTTATCTGAAAAAGAAGGCTCTACCTTTAAAATAAAACAGGCTCAGCTGTGTTAGCATTTTGAAAGCTCCTTGACATCACAACTGTTAGATTTGTTGTCTGGAAGGAAAACTCAGCAAACACATATCGTACTTGCATTTAACACTTTTGCTCAAGGTAGAAACAATTTTAAAAAGCAACTGTATTTTAGCAGAGCATTGAAAACCTGCTTGTTTCTCTTTCTTATGCTTTACTTTTGTATAGTTTGTAGATAATGTAATACCTTCCTCATCCTACACTTGTTCTTAGCCAAAAGTCCGAGAAGCGATTTCCCTCATCCTCAAATAGATGAAGTTTGTTGGGCATAACACCTCTCTGTGTAATGTCCACTAATTCCCTAAGAATCAGGCTAGATGTCTTCTTCTCTAGGAAATTCCTCTTACTGGCCCTCACACCCAGATAGGGCCTGCTCTCCTTGTGCTCCCGCAATGCCATGCCCACATTCCTACCATTATAATTCCATACTGTGTTAAGGGTCTGTTTAAAATTCCATCCAGTCTAACCCACTTAGACTTTGGGCAACTTTAAGGCAGAGATTGCATCCTATTCACATCCCTCTATGCCAGGCACCTAAGCACAGTGCCGAACACACAGTAGGAACTCGTTATAAGTTTTCTAAATTAAAAGGCAAGTGAATGGATGCACCGAGGGACAACTAGACAAATACACTTGAACCAGAATCTGAAAGTTCTAGTTTCCCCTAGGGATGGACTAGCACCATTTTCCTCACTGCTTTCCAAGGAGGTCAGTGTGACTATGACATGATTCTGGATGTAGGATAAGGATGAAGAGCAGAAAAGAACAAGAAGAGGAAAAGGAGACACCCAAGAATGAGAAAGGACCATTACCTGTAAGAGGAGGAATGCGATGTTGCCCAGGGTTGCTGGAGCTAGTTAGGGCCTTTGTGATGTTGGCTGCGGGGGTGGTTGCCGAATCACTGCCTCTTCTTTTCTTCCCTCCTTCCCTCCCTCCCAGCCTTCCCTTTCTTTATTGTTTATTTACTTTTTAGTTCACCCCTACCATTTTGTAACACTTTTTTTTTTTTTACAGTTCCCTATCTCTGCTGAAAGGACCTGAGGAAGCTCTGCTTGGCAAAGCTCTGTGGGATCAGATACCTTGTCCCTGCTCTTTCTCCTCTCCCTTCCATTCTCCACTGAGTGGTGATGAGGAAAGAAAGAAGGAGGATACTATCACTTTTTCATTGCTGAATATGTGGAGACATTTCCTCCTGTTTGAATAGGGATGGTAGGGTTGGGGGGGGGTAAGAAAATCCTTTTATTCAGTGGGAGCCTCTTCCTTGTCTTTTATTTATTTATTTTTTATTTTATTTTATTTATTTATTTTTAAAGATTTTATTTATTTATTTCACAGAGGGAGAGAGACCACAAGGAGGCAGAGAGGCAGGCAGAGAGAGAGGGGGGGGGAAGCAGGCTCCCCACTGAGCAGGGAGCCTGATGCGGGCCTCGATCCCAGGACCCTGAGATCATGACCTGAGCCGAAGGCAGAGGCTTTAACCCACTGAGCCACCCAGGCGCCCTCTTCCTTGTCTTTTAATGCCAGCAGTTGAAAGTCCTTTTATAGACTCGTCAGTGCCCAGGGCTGCAAGTACATCCACGGATTCCTTCTCACATCTGTAGTGCTCTTCTCATTGTCTCCCCACCTTTTTATTTATTTTATTTATTTATTTTTATTTTTATTTTTTTATTTTTTGGATGGGTTTAGCTTCCTGTAAGGAGTCAAACATGTCTTTGATACCTGGCCAACCTGTGCTTACCCCCTTCTCCTCCTGCCCCAAACTTCAGCCCCATTTTTTTAGCCACTGAAGCTGAGAAGAAGCTCTACATGAGCAACTGGAAGTCTAGCCTACATGCTGCTTGCCCATCCCCCATAGTCAGGATTTGGGGGGCCTGGGGCTGGGGCTGGCCTGCCCAGGTCCCCAGGGAACATCTGCTGGAGACTCCAGGAGGGTAAAGGTGTGGAAATTGTTGGTTTCCACATTCACCGTGCCTAAGCCTTTTGCCACTTATGCAAAAACTACATGTATGTATTCAGGAGAAAGTTATGGTTTTCATTTTTCTAATCCATCCAATTACTGATTAGAAAATGAGAACACTTATTAATTTTTACAGTAGTCAGTTTTCAAAAAGACAAAAGTGAGTTCATATACAGGAACTATGAGGCAATTTTTCTCTCCAGAAAATGGATGTGGGGTTACAATGGGAGCAGCGATGCAGCAGATGATGCAAACGGTTCACTGGGATTAGTGATCTAGGGGCTGCTGACATTTAAAAATTTGGGAACAAGTTGAAGCAAGTCCCTTTGTTTCTTCAAGTATTATTGCCTCTTTTCTTTCTGTGGTCTGATGTAGGCAAATGTAGTTAATACTCTGATACAAAGGGTAATTTTGCAGCTTCAGGAAGAAACTTTTCTGCTTTCTAGGGGCGTATCAACATTTTCTGATACTTGTAAGGGAAATACATATATAAAGAGGACTTAATATTTGATGTTTTATAACACCCATGGAAATCATTCTGATGGTACTGTATGGACAATACCAAGGCTAGAGAAGAGTAGAAAAATATCCATCCTGGTTTAAACCATCCCAAGGACAGGATTTTGTACATATCCAAAGGCTCAGCCATTTCAATACTTGAGCAGTTAAGAGTAATTAAGCCTTCAGAATTACTTACGGATAGTCTCTCTAACCATTTGTGCATCGTGATACTCTTTATTGTTGTATAAACATATTTTTATCACACTTACAAGGCAACCAGTTTTAATAAACAAAGTAACAAATGTAAACTATAGGATTCAGGAGGGTAATTAGTCCAAACAACTGGAATACTTACAGTTGCATTTCTTCTGAACAAACCGAAGCTTGCATGCTGTTCTGTAGGTGGAGAGTCGGATACGATCCAGATCTTGAGCCCCTGGTGGGGGGAGAAACGTACACATATGGTATGCCATGTGTGTGGAAAGGGATTTATAATATTTATAAAGGAAACGACCATAGATAGTATAACCCATTCACTTAACTTGATTTTTATCTTATTAGAATACAAATATAACTTTCAGACTTGAAAAGGTCTGCCTCATATTCCTCAGGTTCTAGGGGAAGAGAGTACATGGAGCCAACACGTTGGTTGTTGACCGTGTTCGTGGGCCGAGGAGCACGGCCTCAGCCCGGTGGTGTCTGCCACTTCCAAGAACAATCTGCTCAAGCTGTGACTTTAAACAGCAAGATGATAGCAGTGTCATTAAATAACCATTTTAAATGCACTGTGATTGGTCATCAGAATATGTCTGTGAGGTGAGGACTCACTGAATGTGGGGTATCTTTTCTGTGTGAACTTAGGTCAACTGCTTTTATTTATTTTTATTTTTTTATTTATAAGGTTATTTATTTATTTATCTGAGAAAGAGAGAGGGAGAGAAAGAGGGAGAGAGAGCACAAGTGGAGGGAGGGGCAGAGGGAGAGGAAGAAGCAGACTCTCTGCTGAGGGCAGTCTGGGGAGGGTGGGGGTGGGGGTGGGTGCTTGATCCCAGGACCCCGAGATCATGACCTAAGGCAGATGCTTAACTGACTGAGCCACCCAGGTGCTCAGGTCAACTGCTTTTAGAAACCTCAGTTTTCTCATCTGGAAGTTGGGGATGATGATACTACTGCTACTTATTTCAGAGAATTAGAAGGCAGATGCATGACTACACCTAAGCACAGAGAACACGGCCTGGCACATAGTTTGGGCTGTGCATTCATCAGTATTGCTAGTGCGTATCCTGCAAACCTTCCTGTCAACCTCAGAGGAGACTCCTTTCTAAAAACTACCACTACTCTTTCTTATACTGGGGCTTCCCATTCCTCTCTAAAGAGAGGAACACGTTCCCCATATTCTTGAACAACTTTCCTCATTTCATACTTCTAATCAAGAATCCAGCATGGCTTCTGCCATGCTGCTCAGACCCACCAGGTCTGAATGTTCTGCTGAGAATCCGAGCCCCTCTGTGTGTTCTTTCCATGCCACCAGCCCAGTAATATCTCCTACGACTCTCTACCCAGAACCTCTGCCAGGCTCGGGCTGGTGTCCTCACAGTGCCCTGCAGACGGGCTGCTTGCTACATCCACACCAGAGTCCCTGGTGAACCTCCTACCCTTTTCAGAATGAGCTGATCTCTACACTGTGTCTAGAACATAGCACACTTTCAATAAATGTCTGTTCTTCTCTGCTTCCAAATATTTGGCTTTCTTTAAGCGCATGTTTATAGTTCATAAAAGATATAAAGGCACAGAGCTATATTTTGACATGTGTTGAACTTTACCAGTAAAAGTGCTACATAAATGATTCAAAGTAGAATAGTTAGGGTAGCAAGTAAATGAACTGGCCTAGAAATAATTATATTAGGAGGCCAATTAAGTGCTTTCCTAATGATATTCTGGATGAATTAGCAAGTGTCCTGCATTGAGAGCATTTAGCCTTCCCTTGAATCAAACCGATCTCTTTAGATTCATTTAAAAATGATATCAATATTCCTATTACTTCACAGTTTTATGAGGCAGATCATTAAACATTCATTCTTACGAGAGCGTATTACTTGACAAACAGGCTCATTGACACTGAGTGCTTGAAGGATCAAAGAGCTAGGTAGGGCCTACCCTCACCCAATGCAGGAATTCTCTTAACCATGCTCTCAAGAGAGGGACATGTGGACAATGGCCATAGAAGATTATTTTCAATGATAGGGATGATTATAACTTAGTAAAAATAAATGAACTTTAAAGTCAGTAAGCCTTAACCTTTCATTTCCTAGTTGTGTGAACTTTGACAAGTTTTTACTCGGTATCTGATTTCTCCATGAATATGGGATGGGGATTACAGTGCCAGCTTTACCAGCTGGTAAGGTCTGAAGCTTGTACCTAGTGAGAACTTAATAGCAGGTGGGACTCCTTAAAAGGTTTCTTACCCCATTTCTGAGCAACAGTAAGGGATATTGATAGTGATAAGGGATAGAAATTTCTTTTTTATATTTGAGCTTTGTGTCCTGATCAGTTCAATTCATTTGATCTAATTTCCTTTCTGGAGACACGTAATCTTTTCTCCCTGCCACTTGATAATTTATTTCTCACACATTGGGAAGCAGCTCTCATGATCATGACTAGCATCTTCATTACCAGCTGAGGTTTATGTACAAACACCCCTGTCATCATGGAGTTTAAAGTTTAGCTGGGATCATAACTTCTTGACCCTTTAGATTGGAGAGGTTTGTTTCCACAGTCATTTCAAGCACAATGTCTACCACAGATGAAGGCACACAATAGGCTTCAGTACATGCATGTTGCTATTATTATTCTCATTATCATCAGACATGGCTTTGAGACTTTTATCCATTCTAGTCTTCCTGCTCTTTGGCTGGTTCGTATCTCCTCAAAATGAGATATAAAAAAATTAACCCAAATGCTACAGTTATTGCCTTGCCAGTACAGAATATATAGAAAGCAATCATTACCACCTTTGATAAGGACACTTACTGATGCAAAAATAAATAAATAAATAAATAAATGGCTCATTCTTCTGGCTCTATTCATTAAAAAGTCGGTTTTAAAAAAATCATATGTGGGCGCCTGGGTGGCTCAGTGGGTTAAAGCCGCTGCCTTCGGCTCAGGTCATGACCCCAGGGTCCTGGGATCGAGGCCCACATCGGGCTCTCTGCTCAGCAGGGAGCCTGCTTCCTCTCTCCTCTCTCTCTGCATCAAATAAATAAATAAAATTTTTTAAAAAAATCATATGTACCTACATCTGATCAGATCTTTTCTATTTTCTATTTAAATGTTTATTTGGAGGCTAAAGGTAGGACTTCATATTTATCTGGTTGGTTTCTTTTAATTTTTAGCTCATGCTTGTAACCGTTCTAAAATTTTTGATTTTGCCACTGGCATTTCAAAGGGACTTCCCAGTTTTGTGTCCTCTGTAAATCTGAGAGGCTCCTGTGGAACAGGAACTCTCTAGGGTGTTGAATAACCAGAGACAGACTATCAGAAATGCCTGAATGCTATGTCTGCCTTTTCCCTGGAGGAAGATGTATTTTTATTGATGCTGAGCTTGGGTCAACAATCAAGAGAGTCTCAATATCTGTAAATAAGTCCTTAAAAGAAGACATTAGGGACATAGATTATTTGTGAAAGTTTTGGAAGGATAATGATAAGCCCCAGTTATGGAACGGCTTTGATGTCACACTCAATTAAATGTCTTAGTTCCAGCAAGACCATATCCTCTAAGGACAGAAACCGTGGCTCCTCCGCACCTCCTTCTCATAGAGGCCCTAGGGGCAGTTTGGTAAAGGTGTGACTCTCCTGCATGTAGTCAAGAGGGGCACAGAGATGATGCTTAGGGACAGGAGACTGACCGCATTCCCTGCCCTATCACAATGTGGAGTTAATGGACCCTCTGTCTTGTTCAAGAGTCAGGAAGGGGTCTGAGGGTCTCTTGATGTTTCCTACTTGTATAAGTTCCTCCTGGCTGAGGATGTAAGCCCTGAGTATCAGACAGGATGTGGTGAGCAGTGAAACTTAGCTTTTCACACCACCCTGCACAGACAATGTAAGTGGCAACCACAGGATCCATGTGGTTCTGGGACCCAAAAAAGCTGAGCTGAGACATGCCGCACCAGGCTCTTACTCTGTGTAACCAACTTGTTTAAAATAAATTTGTTTGTCTCTGCCCCAGTAAAGCATACACTTAATTCAGTTTTACATGTGTGGTCTCTGCTCAAAAGTCTACAAATTCGTAGTCTGCCGTGGGAGTAGTCGCATGTCTTCTGTGTCCAAGTCATTGGTTGAAACCAAGGACATGAACCAAGGCCACTAATAGACTCTTCTAGTATCTACTAGAGGCTGTCCTCCAAGTTGACTGACCCATTACTTATTCCTGCGGACATGGTCACACCACCATGTATAAATCTACCTAATTGTAGTGATTCAGCTCACATTTCTCCAACACACCCACAATGTAAGAGACTTTGCCAGTATCTTGCTGAAATTCAGGTTCATTTTTATGCTATAGTATTTTCCTGAGCTAGCGGTCTAGTAGCCTTATTAAAAAGGGAAATTAGCTGACTTAATTCCTTTATGAAAAAAACAGAATTTGAATAAATGAATAAAGCAGTCAGTAGAGAAATCCTTGTTCTTAGCATGTTGAAATATCTAGGATTAGCAGTATATTTATTCCATCATCTGGAAAAAAATCCATCTTATCATAAAACCTACAAGTTCATATCCTAGACTCAAGACTCTATAGTCTTCCTTTTTAATAGAAAATGGGTATAGCAAAAAAAAAAGAGAGTATAGTATTTCCCTATTTTTTTCTTTTTTGCAATGTCCTCTTCATTATTTCTGAAAAAAAAATGCATGGTATTTTTTCTTTTAGTATTGTATCACTGGGATATAATTCTTTAAAACAGGTAGATTCAACTCATTTAAATAATATATTAGATTTTCTTCGTAATAATAGAGGGGGGCTGGGAGTAAATAATTAAGGGTGGAGATGAATATTATTTTCTAGACTTCTGTATATATTTGAAACTTTTCATAATAAAAATGTAAAGCTAATTCACTTAAGGCAACTTGATGCTCTCGTACCATCTCCTTAAATCTCTCATACCTATGTCATATTTTTGGAAGAAAGTGATAAAGACAAAAGCAAAGATGGAGTTAAGAAATTTTGATTGATCACAGGGGCACCTGGGTAGCTCAGTCAGTTAAGCTCCCACTCTTAATTTCGGCTCAGCTCAAGATCTCAGGACTGTGAGATCAAGCCCTGTGTCTGGCCCCACACTGCCCCTCCCCCTTCTCTCTTCATCTCTCTCTCTCTTAAAAAGAAAGAAAAGAAATTCTGATGGATTACACTGCCATATTCTACAAATCCTGTTTTCCCTTTCTTTTGTTCTTCCTTCCAAGATTTTTCTCCTCTCTTCCGCTCTGTCCTGCCTTTCCTTACTCTCTCACTCCCTTCCCCCCTCCTACTTTCTTTCTTTCTTTTTCTCCATTTATCCAGCTATCTTTTTATCCAACCAACCAACCTTACCTAATTTTTGGCTTTTATTTTATTACATTCTGAATAGTTTCACACAATTCATGTATATTTTGCCTTTCATGTTTTGATAGCTCATTAAAAAGCCTTTGGTATAGTCATTCAGATAATCAAATATCTCATTCATTTTTCAAATTCACTCAAAAAATATTTACAGAATAAAGACGAAGCCTATGAACTTTGTGTCTGAAGTCTTCCATGCTTGCTAATTGACTGGATCTGTGTGTGTGTGTGTATGTGTGAGAGAGAGAGAGAGAGAGAGAGGGAGGGAGAAAGAGAGAGAGAGTTTGGGGGTCAAGGATAATGCTTAAATTTCTACATTAGAACACTCTGTGGGATGGGGAGTCCCTCACTGGGCTACGGTACAAATATGGAATAGGTTTGTAGGTGGGTGAATGAAGAGTTCAGTTTTGGGCTTACAGAGATTGAGGTTCTTGTGGGATGTCCAAATGGAGATATCAGTGGCAGTTGGATATATAGATACAGAACTCCTGATTATGGAATACATTTCTAGAATTATTAACAAACATAAAATGCAGCAATTTTTCTTCACTGGGCCAAGACTGGGCACATTTTTCCAAGAGGTGAATTTGCATATAGTCAGGGGCAGTTAGTGGAATTAATGGTGAGTCCACCTCAAGCTGCTTCATTAGTAGAAACCTTGACAGTGAGGGAACAAGGCTAGAAGGGACACTGAGTTTATATACTGACTATTCTGGATAAGCTTGTTTGTGAGAATATGGGAGGTGGCTTTGAACGACTCCTTGAAACTTGTGAGCCATAACAATAAAAGTAAAGCCTTGAGAGAAAGTGAAGTTGTAAATGGAGGGAATTGATCGAGAACAAAACTTTGGTAAAATCTGGCTTCGGGTTGTCTGGAAGGTGCCAAGAGACAGAAAAAGAGAAGTAGAGTGGTCAAAAAAAGCAGAAGAGCAGACAAGAGTAGTGACATAAGAGAGTATTTCCAGGATGGTGACCCATGGTATTAACATCTTAAAGAAGCTGAGGAGCAAGAGAAATGAGGAAGCAAGTGAAAATAGTCACTCTATCACTATGGCCTACCAGGTGTGTGGTGGGCTCATGGTAGCAGTCTCATTTGTGGCATTTTTGTGAGTTTTTGAAATTAATTTTCCTAAAAGTCATAGTGTACATTACAAAATCACACCCTAGGTTTCATTCCAACTACCCTTGTGCTGACTGTAGTCAACTTTCTGAAGAACTATCTGCCTTTGAACAATTCAGGTGTTTGCTGAGTACGAACATTTGCCTCTCTTTGATTTTCCATCCTTCCTCTGCTTAAAGGCAGTGGTGGCACTCTGATTTCTCCTCAGGACCTTCTTTATCTCTGCAGGTAGTCTTCCAAGTTCTGAAAGAGTGTTTTCCAATCACTCTCCTGATTAAAACCTGCCTATCACGTGCCCTGTAGGCCTGTAAACCAACATTTATTCAGCATCTGAGGTGAATGGATTTGACGGTAAAGACCCATGGTTTGTCCTTAGGAGATGTTCACAACGGTTGAGTGACGTGTTCATAAATCAGCGTCATATAAGGCAGAGTGATGTCCTCTGACAGCAGAAAAACAGAGGTGATTTAATTCCAAGAACAAATAATTTATTCTGCTAAAAGCCAATCTGATAAACTTACTTGAGCTGATAAACGTATTTGATGGCTAAAAAGCCAAGGTGAAGATGACATTTACCTTTAAGTCTTTTCAGTTTTAATCTAAGGTACTAAACAAACTGATAATTATGACATTATACTGAAGGGAGTTTTTGGTTAAGAGCAACTTGTCTAGAATTTCTTTAATCAAAGTTGGTGGCCACAGGGTTAGTGTTTTGTTTTGTGTTTAACATAAGGCTAGTCTTTTTTGGCTTATTTGTGAGTCCATGCTACCCTTAATTTCATTTCTTTACCATTTCTTCTTGCTTCTGGTGCTTGTGTTTATGAGCTCAGAGCAGGTGTTTAATGCAGATGTGCTGTAATCACCTGAATTTGCCTAAATTTCTTATCAGTTGTTCTTATCAATTACAATGCTCTGTTCTTTGTGTCCTCTGTTCTTTGGCTTTTGTAAAGCCAAGATCCCCTAACATCCCCCTCAGCCTGAGTAAACTTCAGACAGGCTTCTTCCTGACCCAAGGCCTCTGACCTCTTTTCCTTAGAGCATTTACTTTAGAAAACTTTTCATTGTAAATTCTTCATCTGCCCCGTTGGGAAGTAATCTCCCAGCCTCTTGCCAGTTTAACAGCCCAGGAATATTGTCCTTCCGGAGCCAAACCTTTGAAATACAATTGTTGAAGGAGATCTCCGATTATTTGTCGGAGGGTAGAAGCCTAACTTTCTAACTGAGACAATCAGCAAACACAATTGACCACCTTTCCCACTAATAATCTTCAGGACTTTTGCTCTAGTTCACCCCAGTACTTAAAAACCCTCCTGCCTTCCAGATCTCTCTTTTCTCTTGCAGTAGGTCCTGACTGCTTTGCCATAATCTTGAATAAAGTCTTCCCTGCCTTAACTCCTTCACATGCAATTTTTCTTTGGCATTTGTAATTTCCAAAACAAAGACTCTTTTTGGCACTTTCTTTTGCTGTTTAAAAAAAGTATTTCTAGAAAATACTTAGTTGACCGGATTTACAATTTCCTCCTTGTTTAGCTCCCTCACAGATTCCTGGGGGAACTTAATTTCCAAGTCCTGATGTCAGGCTTCCCTGATAATAGTTTCCTTGTCTTTTTTTTTTTTTTTTTTCCTTTGGTGTCGTGCTGATAGAGCTGCTGGGGTAATCCATATGTTTTTCAACTATTTAACACATTCTCAAGGAGATCACCTCTCTCTTTTGTATGACAGTCTACCTATCAACATCAATTCTTCCTTTGAAATCAGTCAGTTGTCTTATCGGCCGGAATCCTACTTACTGTGCACATGTCCTACTTAGTGTCTAAATAGGATGCTCATGAAAGTCTTGTTAAGGTCAAATGTGTTTTTCCGCTTTGTGTCAACATCTGAGTCTATCATTAAGCATACCCAAGGGAGAGAGACACACATTTGTGTGGCTTGCTTAACTATTCTGATCACTAATCAGAAGAACTCATAAAATGATTCAATAAAGTGCATGACATCCCGGAGAAGTGTATATGAAAAGATAAAGTTACAATTTGGGAAATGAATGCACAATTCTCCTATGTCTCTCTTATTTGAAAAATTTAGAGGTTTTCTGTTTCTGTGACTATAAAACTTATGTCAATCACCCTTTGATTTGGACAACTTTAACTCAGGAGACATTTGTGACACACATATTTGTCTATGCCAAGGACTGCACCAGGTGCAGAAGGAACTGGGACAGAGTACTTAAATTTGGGTAAGTATTTACAAAATCGTGAAATAGGCACTTTTTTTTTTATCATTCTTGCAGTGTGTTGGCTGATATATCTTCAATGTAACAATGATAAATTCAAAGATTTCCTCTAAGACTTCACTGCTTTGTTATATTAAATATTCATATTTTGTCTTTTTCTGACAAAACACTGGCCCATGATGTATGGGGTGCCTGATTTTCAGTCTAAGAATCCATGGTATGGAAGGACACCTGTGCTGCCTTGCATTTTGTGGAGATGGGCAGAGGTAATTAGGTTCCTTCCTCCGTTAGATTTGTATCAACAAAGGGCACAATTCCAGGTGGCTAGCCATGCCGGAAGTGAAGATACAGCATCAGACATGGCTGAGGAAATTGGAAGGTCATGGCTGCAACTCTCTCAGGCACTTCAGACAAGCCTCTGAAAGTGGAAAAAGCAAGGAGCATGATTGAGATTCCTCACATCAATTTTAATTTTCTATCCTTTTTGTTAGTTCTAACACTGTCTTGGTGCCTCCAGATTATTGGGAAATGATAAGGAAAAATATGAATCTTATTATCTGAGACTTTCCTTTATCTGCTCCCAACCCTCATTCTTGGCAAATCAGTTCCATCCAGTCTTCAGGAGAAACCTAATTTTGTCTACTGCCTTCTCAGACAGAAAGGCTTACAACTCACTTCTGCTCATCCTCATTCCTTATGCAGGGAAGTAGAGATAAAAAGACAGTAAGAGAATTGTACTTTTTTCTTTATAACATTGAATTTGAGATGTGTGCACCCCACCACGACAAGTTCTTCTTCTTTATGAATAAGAAACAATGGTCTGTGGGGCACCTGGGTGGCTCAGTTGGTTAAATGTCAGGACTCTTGATTTCAGCTCAGGGCATGATCTCAGGGTTGTGCAACTGAGCCACGAGGTTGGACTCTGTACTGAGTGTGAAGCTTTCTTAAGTTTCTCTCTCCCTCCCCCTCTGCACCACCACCCCTGCTCATGCATGATCTATTTCTATCTAAGAAAACCAACCAAAGAACAACAATCATCTGTAACGGACACATTACCAACCAATTATTTACCCAGCAACCAGGCATTTACATAAATCCATAACCTTTTTTTAATGGATTCTCCACTGAGGTAAGTAAATATAATTTTAGTTTGGTTTCCCTCATGTAGCAGGTTAACTCCAACCTCTTTCTTCTCCTTTTTTTTTTTTTAAAGATTTATTTATTTATTTTACAGAGAGAGCACATGTGTGAGGAGTGGGGAGCAGAGGGAGAGAGAGAGAATTTCAAGCTGACTCTCCGTCCAGTGTGGAGCCCCACATAGGGCTCAGTCCTAAGAGCCTAAGATCATGACCTGAGCCGAAACCAAGATTCTGAAGCTTAATTGAGCCACGCAAGCGCCCCACCTCCAAACTCTTCTTAACTTTATTTTCCTTTTAACTTTTTAGGAACTGGTTTGTAGGACAGATTCTTCCCTTCTCCATAAACTCCAAATGACAGCATATAGCTTGGTCTGGTGATCACGCCTGCTTCTTCTTTCCCATAGGAACATATGATGTCATTTTGCAGTTAAAACATTCAATAATTCATTTCACAAACTATATCTAGTGTGTACGATATGCCAGACACAGTGATATTGTGGGGGTTTGAACTCAGATTTTAAAATTTAGTGGACTGTATTTGTGCCAACACTAAACAGTGTTTATCAAGTGTTCGTGTATATGTATACATTTGGCTCTGCGAAACTTTTTCTTTCGTAGAAAATACACAGCCTAGTAACAAATTATGAGGATTTGTTGACTAATTTCACTCTTACCTAATAGGAAGCAAAGGTGCTCAAATGGACATTTCATACAAGGAATTTAGGATTTTAAGGAAAAGTACAAATGCCATAAGGATTAAGTGGTTATTTCCAGTCTTTCCGTGAGTATTCAATGGAAACCATGAGGTGTTCCTTTAAAGTTCTATACTTACTCATCTCTGCAAACAGCTGTCTTCTTTCTGCCATGGTATTTCCTCTTTTCCCACTATCTTCAATCATTCTAGGAGACAAAATAGTTATAGTGTTATTACCCTCATGCTATTGAGCCAAACTGCCATTTCTATGTAAACATACTGGCTGTAGTTATGCCACCGAGACAAACTTTTTAAAACTGTGTATTTACAAAGTGTAGCTTTACTTTCACCATACATATTTTCCCATACACAATGTTGTAATTGTGAGAGGGAGTATACAATTTTTATTTTCTAACATAAAAGTAACTATAGGAGCAGATGACCTTGTGCCAAACTGAATACAACCATCCACCATCTGTTAGGTTGTTCATTTCACATATAGTTTCTCTTTCAATTTGGGGAATACCTACGAAGAATATAGAGCAGATATTACAGATTCCACTTAACAAATGATGAGATTGAGAACCTCACGAGACTGAGTAAAGTGAATGGACTCCAAGACCAGTTTGCTTTCCACCATATTCTGCTGCAGGTTGTCCCTATGCACCCCAAACCCTAGTTTGGATGCAGCTTATATTCTAAATATTGATCTCTAAGTTGAGTGTTTGGACCTGTAAAAGTTTTTCTATCCATGATAATTTCATGAAAGGTCATTAGGTTCATATCTCTCTACTTAACCATATTACTGTCTGTAGTAATCATTTAAAAAGTACTATGAAAATGCCAACAGATAAAACAGAGAATAAAAAATAATTCAAAAAATTAAAATTTGACATGAGGAGAAAGAAGATAATGAGAAAGTTAATGGAAATGTTGGTTAGCCCAGTAGAGGACTTTGGGCTAAATATTAAGGGCTTTATAGGTTGATGGAATATAGCTAATTAAACTTTTGAAAAACTAAAGTTTCCTCTCTCATATATGCATATACATATACACATAGACCACTGTGTTCTGATTCTCAGGTTCAGTAAACAGATGGCATAGCTGATCTTTTTGCCTGTCTCCCAATGGGCCCTGCTCTTTCTCAAATATGGTTCTCTGTCTATGCTACTTTTTGGTCTGGATTCTCCTCTCCCCATGCCTGGCTATCTTGCAATAACCCTTCAGCTCTTAGTTTAGGTGCATCTTCCTCTGAAATCCTCCCTAACTCTATGATTGGCTGGGTTTGGTGCCTTTCCTCTGAGCCTCCACAGCTCTCTATTCCTTTCTCTCAATGCTGAAAATTCACTTAACAAATCTTTATTGAGTGCTTTCTATACTCCAGGAACCAAATTAAGTTCGAGGTATACAACAATGATCAAGTCACAGTTCCTACCCCTAAGGTGCTTACACTCTAGTCAGGGAGATACAAAAGCATAGAAGCATTGAAACCACAAGGAAGTAACTATGGCCATAGAAGGTGAAAGATATGTGAGTGTGGGAGACATTGACTACCTGGGGCAAAATTTAACAGAACCAGGTTGCAGAAGACAGCTCAAAAGATAATGAGTTGCGTACAAAATAACTCACCTAAGGGTGAAAGAAAATATTGGTGGTGAAACCCAATGTGATGTCAGTTTTTCTGGTCAAAGAGTCTCACCATTTGTTTCTATGAGGAAGGATTATTTGCCTACTGCCAGGAAGGGGAAGAAGGGCATGGAACAGCCTTGGTTTACAGAGGTTAGGGAAGAGTATGCTCCCATTCACGATGGGTGGCGATGTACTCGAGGATCCAGCCTAAATAATAACTAGAAAAGAGTAGGGTTTTAAATGAAGTATCTTCAAGTAGATAACAATTCAGTGCTGAACACAGTCAAGTACTTTCTTTTTATGATTTTTAAGTATGCAGGTATGGTTGGTATATAGAGATCCGGAGAAAAACATAGCCTTCCTGATTCACAGAACCCCATCTCCTTTACTCCAGAGGAAGTGGGTTGATAATAATCTGACAGTCACAAAATAGTCTGGATACAGCTTCCAATTTTTATTTCAAGAGCCGAGAAGTAGTGTCGAAGAAACAGAGATAGGGGATAGAACCAGTGATATGTTCTTGCATCTGTCTGTATGTTGGAATGAGTTGAATAGAACTGTTAAAAATAAATCGCAAAGGATGGCCGGCTGGAAAGTTCTGATTGAAAATGTCAGGGAAAGAAAGACTGGCCTCCAAACCCACAGCGCTTACTTCCTGTACCCCTCAATTGGTACCGTTTGTGACGTCTCTTTTCTAGTTAACTTTTTGTGTGTCTCTCTGGAAGGTTTTTGAGGGCAATGACTTCAAACATTTTAAATTCTTCACAGTGCCTAGCAAAATCCAATCAGTAAATGATATGTCCAGTTTGTATTTATTGAAAAAAAATGAGTGAAATAAAAAAATATAGAGGAAAGAGGAAAAAAGAAGAGGAAAGAACAATAAGAGCTAAGTTTGCACCCCATGAAATGGACTTTTAATGATATTTCCCAAGACTGACTCTCAGAAGAGCTCAATTCAGATTGCACCAGTTTTAGAAATTAATTATTTGAGATGAGGGAGTCTAATTTATATCTATTATAATCTAGGACCACACATTTTAAAGCAAAATCTTGTCTTATGAAACAGAAGTTAAAATAGATGCAAACTACATTGATGTCACCGTTTGGTCTATTCATCATCATTTTGTGATTAATTAACTCATAAAAGAACCATAATTAGTTACATAACGGGAATTAATTCTCACTTCTAAGTAAAATGTGCACCTTATAAGGACAAGAAGAAAAAACCCAGTAGGGTGAAATAATAGAAAGCATGTAATGTAATTATAAATATAAAAGGAAAACAACACATTTCTCCTTTTAATACTAAAGTTTCATGGGAAACAGCCTTATTAGATAAAATTGAGAATACATATTTATTACCCATTGATCACAGTAATAATAGTAAAAAGGGAAGGCATGTTAGCTTACTGCTTACATGGATTCAACAGAGGGACTGATGGACAGAGTCAACTCATGATTCGAACAGGCAAGGAACACCACTGTGGGCTCCTTAGTTTCCAATTTAACTCTGCTCAGTGGGATTTGAGATACATAATGCTTGACTTTCCTCTTAGCAAGAATGAAGAGCAAAACTTTCAGTAGGGGAAGGTGGGAGGGTTTTTGCAGAGAGCAATTTTGCTTCTGAAATTGTCACGAAGCTCTGCTTTTCACGAATTTCAGTATTACAACAGCTGCCCAAAGTCATATGGAGGAGGTGAAGGGGAAAAGAACCCATCTGTGACAATACTAATGTCACAAGGTGTGTGGCTCGCCAACAGGCCTAATTTGGTGAGTTTCTATTACTCCTTCATGTAGACAAGATGCTTGCAACCTTAGAATTTACCAGATTGCATAAATGTCAAAATAGCAAAAGGAACTAACAGGTGATGAATAAGTGATGAGCCCCATTAAGTCATTTCCTTTACTAGGGTTCAGTCCCATGAATTATACAGAGTGTGCATTGTTTTCACTTATGAGAATCTATCCATTTCATTTACTTAAGAAATATTTATAAGGTAGCTATAATTTGTCAGATACTCTGCCAGTTTCTCAAGATCCAAGGATGAATATGACACGATCCTTGCTTTTAAGAAGCTCACAGCTTAGAAGGAGAAACAAATTATTCCAAATGATAATTGTATAGGGTGTAATATGTACAATAATAAAAATATGTATTGCTAAATATAGTAGCTTACTTCTGGGAAATCTGAAGGAGGCATTAAAGGGTGACTCTGGAACAGAGTTTTAAAGGACAAATAAGGATTTTATAGATAGAAATGAGTTGAGAAAAGGTAAACAGAGTTAGAGGTAATCATGGAAAACACATGGAGCTTTAACAAGAGTGTATGGGAACAGGCATAGTTCAGTATTGCTGAATGCAAATGTGAGCAGAGATGCCAGAACAGGCATCCAATCTAGAAGGTCTATTCTTCATGTCTAGACCGTGTAAGGCTTTCCAGAAGACCGGATGCCATCCATGGTTAAGTAGGAAACTGATGGGTACAGATTTAGGTTTTGGTAAGATGACTCCAGCATACTGAGTGGTGGAAAGTTTGGATAGGAAGGAGGGTAGGGGTAGGAGCACATGATTAAGGGAAGAGGCCAGTTTTCTGGAAGCTTCTGTGATTCAGGAACAAGAAAATTATGTGTTATACTAAAGGATTGATTTGAGATTCAGGGCACATGCAATGGGACTTGGTGATTTGCAGTCCCCGTGAAAGAATGGTGGCAGAGGGCAACTCAGCATTTGCTCTCCCACACCACTTCACACACTGGAGAAACCAATCTGCTGCAGTAATGGCTTCATAGAAGGTGAGCTCATCAAGTCACCTTCTTTCAGCATCGTCATCAAAAGGGGGCCACAAAACTGGACAGGGAGGACTCTTGCTCCCTGCTGCCATTTATGGGGGACAGATGAAATAACAGAGTAGAACAGTGAGGGAACCAGCAAGAAATAAAGAATAAATCAAAATATGGGGCACAGAGTGTTAGAAGAAATGTGAATTGTATTTTGGCATAGTGAGAATAAGTTCACATTGAAATATCACATTCTTGAGTTACTTCCTTCATGACACTTCTATAATCCAACATCACCCATACTAAACACACATTTCTATTCCACATGACATAAGAAGTTTTAAACGTAAAATCTTAAACTGATGGTGTCTTACATTTGTATAACTTTCTGAAGATTATAAAATGCGTCTCCCCTATAACCTTGTGAAGAATTTGGGGAGATACTATCATTCCCCAGTTATAGCTGAAGAACTTGAGACTCAGGCAGGTAAAAAATGTTCCCCTGAAACACATTTTCTAGCAGGAGAAGACATTTAATCCTTTTTTTTTCTTTTAATTTTTAAATTCCTAGGCTGGTATGAATTCTAATCGCCAGTAACCTTACTCCGGCTGCTACTATTCAATACAAATCAAGATTTCCTGAAACTAGTAAGTGAAAAGAAGTTGATAGAACTTGGTGATTGACAGGCCAAAAGGAGATGGAGGGGACAGGTCAACAGGTGTCTCAAACTGCAGGAGAGAGGGCGCCTGAGTGGCTCAGTTGTTGAGCGTCTGCCTTCGGCTCGGGTCCTGATCCCAGGGTTCTGGGATCGAGCCCCGCATCGGGCTCCCTGCTCTGCGGGAAAGCCTGCTTCTCCCTCTCCCACTCCCCCTGCTTGTGTTCCCTCTCTTGCTGTCTCTCTCTCTCTGTCAAATAAATAAATAAAATCTTAAAAACAAAACTGCAGGAGAGATTCCTTCGTGTGCTACTTCCTAATGGAATCCTCCTATCCTAAAACAGAGTTATACTGGAAATAATCATGGAGATGAAAATGATTGCCAGCATCCAGACTGATGTAAACCCAAACACACACATAGAAACACACCAACTCACACTCTGGTTCACACTCTCACGTTTAAATCCACAAAGGCCGACGATGTTTTCAGAAACATCTGGCTCAGCTTTGCCTCTGCTTCACTTGGGCAAACACGTAAAAGCTGCGGGCTTGGTGTTTAGTATGAAGAGCCTGTTTCCAGGCTTCATTTCCCGCTGCTGTGCTCCAGGTGGATGAGAGGAGGGTGCTGGGTTCAGCAGTCACCAGGCCCTGCAATCCCCCAAGTTAATAACTGCAGTCAAGGCCATTTCAAGCTCCTTTCCTCCTTTAATTGATTTATTGGTGGCATATAAATGCCTGTTTCCATTTCTGTTAATGAAAGAGGCCTCGGATGTGACTTTCTCAGATTTACATTCTCGTCCTCATCTTTGGCAATATAACAAAAAAGTATTCAGAGCTCTTTCCCGAGGCAAAGTAAAATTGCACTTGCTTTTACTTCCCAGTCCTTTATCAAGATGAGCCCCTGTAAGTAGGAAAACGCTATGACTAAAATAAATGGCTATAATGGGTTTCGGATTTCTTTTACTTTGAATGCCATCTTCTGCTCTCGGAACTTGGGTCTTGTGATTGGGGGAGGGGTGAGAGGTATGAGCTCACTATTTTGGTATAATGACCGGCTGGATGTATATCAGGGATTTGATCTCTCTTCCAAAGTATCAACCACAGTAGTAGTACTCGGCTGTGACTGCCCAACACACTACCCTGGAGACCTTATAAAAATGCAAGTACCTGGATCTACCAAATCTGGGGCTAGAACGGAGCACCTGCGTTTTTAAGAGCATGACAGGTGCTCCTGATACACAGCCATGTTTGAGCTAGAAACCGAATACTAGTAGGTTCGACCTCAGAACCTACTGGTAGAGCTTGAGGGTGGAATTCTTATGTTGCTTTGTAATACGTTTCTCTTGTTTGTTAGACCCACTTTAAAAATGTGCCTTGAGCCCAAGGAGAAGATAATTAATTCTTTGGGGAATGTAAATATACATAAATGTTTACATACAATGATATGGGTCCCTAATGAAGCAAACTTTGAGAAATAAAAAATGCCGTTAAAAAGTTGAGAAAACCGTTATTATTCCAGGAAGAATGACTCTGAGTGGTACTGTCAAGTCAGGAAGGAACCTGCTGTTCTGGGGTAAGAGTGTACCTGGCATTTAAGAACATTTGCTTTTGTTTGGTTTTGTTTGCTTTCATTTGACTTGGTACAAGGCTGGGAGTCCTGCTCATTAGTACCTGCCATCGCCTCATCTCCCCCTTATTAGTAGTAATGGCTTAAAGATCACGGAGCATGGCTGGGAGCAACTTGGTGTGGGTAAAGAGGAACATTTTAGAAGGAGGATGATGACATCTGAACTCTGTAACGTGGAGTTTGAAGTCATTAGAATGTTTCTGAAGGATTGGAGAGCCTGTCTAGGAGCTCGATGAAAAGGACCTCCTAAGAGGAGATGACTCTAAGAAGGGGGTCTTAGAGTATTTGCTGCCAATACTGCACTGGGACCCAAGATTTTTTAGAACGCCACCTTTTATTCAATATGGTGTGCCTTTGGGACAATGGTAGTGTGTGTGTGTGTGTGTGTGTGTGTGTATTTTTCAAGAGGAATAATGTTAAGAGTATAGGCCACTTGGTCATAGTGGAAAATGGCTGTTCCTAACACCAGAGAGAGAGGTTTCTTTGTCTTCCTACTGGGATTGCTCAATTCTTAGCTTCTGGGGATAGGTGTTAGGAAATGACTGCCTCCTGATCATTTGGAACTTTCTCAACTCAGTGTAAGATGTCACTGCTCATAAACATAAGTCTGTTTCTTTTTCCTACATGCCTAATACTTTAAAATAAATTCCCTCCCTCCCTCCATAAGTAGAAAACTGATTATTTTTCATTAATCTTGCAATGGGACAACCCCCATTTTGTAACTAAATTTTTGATCCTCACTTAGAATAGTGAGATTATACTGTATATATACATAGACATTTATAAGAGTAAAATATTTTGAAAAATTTTAAGATTGTAATTCCAAATTTTGTTCAAGTGCCTGAGTTAACTTCAGCTTCTCAATATTGAGGCTTCAAAATGACAGGATATATTAGCTGATTAAGCAGTGCAATGTTGTCCGGGACCATCGTTTAAGCTTTAGATCCTTCTAATGATTTGATAAAAGGTAAGGACCTTCATCCCACCAAAACATTTATGTATGTACATGGATACACAAATAAAAGAAGTATAGTTGCTTATGTGGGCTGGTTTAGGAGAAGAAGGCCGGGAATTGGTGAGGATCAAAGGTAGGTTTGTTTTATAGGGAGCACCAACTGTTGGTGAAAGGTAGCAGCCAGTTACAATGGGGGTATTGCAAAGAAAAAGCCCAGAGAGAAAGTGCAAGAAGGTTCATGGGAGCCTTTTGAGGCCAGGCAAACAGGAAAGATGTTGAGGAGAAGGCAGTGATGGGCTCCTCACATGGTAGAAACCAGCGTGCCTGGGTCTACACACTTAATATTCATGTGTCAGGCAGAAACTCACATCTGATCAATCTGAAGTGCTTTAGGAGTTATGGTATGACTCCTAGTGCTTGAAAGGATTCTAACTCATCTTTGTTTTGAAAGCTCTTAAAAAGAGTAGTAGAAAGAGATAGGTACCCCCCTTGTCTGATTCTAATGCATTAAGGGGAAAAATTGGGGGCAGTTACTGACCCTTGGGCCAATTGTTATCTGGACTTCTGGGAGTGTGACTTCCAGGAGAAGAACTGGGAAAAACAGAGAGAGAACAAGTGTAGGACATGGCATTGAATATCAAAATATGGCCCAGGGAGGCTTGTGTGCTTTAAAATGTCTATTTTTTATTTTTTAGGGTTAAGGAATGTTACGTGTGGAGACATTGAAAAGGCAGAGTCAGGTAAGAAAATTGTTTTCTGCAATAGGACAAGAAAATCAGACTCTTTCTGGGAGAAGAAATAGTTATAATACTATTCAAAGAATAACTGCCACAACTGCCACAACACTATTTAAAACAATTACCATTTTACAAAAAAGCTCACCGTGTACCAAGCATTGTGCAGGAGTTTTCTCATTATGCTCTTAGAAGAACAGCATATGTTGATATTGGTTTTCCCATTTTACCAATGTGGACACCGAACTTCTGAGAAATTAAGTAATTAACTAAGTGACCAGTTTAGAGTTTCAAACCAGACACATCTGACTACAGAACCCACTGGGCTTCTTAAGACAAAAATGGTGTTGTATGAAGTAAGACTCAAGGGAACTTCTCCTTTTTCTCTGAGGATGGTGGTGGTGGGACATTCCTATACATACACACAATGAATGAGGCTGAAACATCCCTGAAGACGTGTATTAGTGGGTACCAATTAGTGGGAGTTGGGCGGGATGGTGGTAAGGGGTTGAGCACTGGCATGATTTCACAAAGGAAAGAGACCTACAAGTCCTCAAGTGCATAGTTCTCTGCACTCCCTGCTTCAAGTTCTTCCACCTCTCCTCCTTTCATTTTATTCCCTCTTTCCTGGCTCCAGACTCTTCTTCTTGCCCTTTCTTTTCCTTTCCTTAACTCTGCTCCTTTATTCACTTTCTTCTTTTCTACGTATGTGAGGTAATATGACTCGAACCAACAAAATAGACAGTTCTTAAGCTTGAGAAAGAAAGACCAAGCAAGGATAGATGGAAAAGAAAACAGAAGGTTATATGCTGAATAAATTCCATGGATCTAATGTATAGTATGGTGATTGTAGTTAATAATAATGAATTTTAAACTTGAACTTTGCTAAGAGAGTACATCTTGAGCTTTCTCGTAAAAAAAAAGAAGGTAACTACTTGAGGTGATGAGTGTGTTAAGTAACTTGCTTGTGGGAATCATTTCAAAATGTATAGGTATATCAAATCATGTTGTATACTTTACATATTTTTATTTGTTAAAAATACCTCAATAAAGCTGGGGAAATTAAGTTTATGTCCTTAAAATGCAAATTTCCCTGGGAGAATCAGAAAGTTCACCTTGGTATAATTAATTTGGTATAAACAATTCTTTTTTTTTTTTTTTGAGAGAGAGAGAGAGAGAGCGAGAGCAAGAGAGCACGGGGAAGGGGCAGAGGAAGAGGGAAAGAGAGAGAATCTTAAGTAGGTTCCATGACCAGCATGGACCCCAAAGTGGGGCTCAATGTGGGGCTTGATCTCATGACCCTGAGATCATGACGCTGAGACCATCACCTGAACTGAAAACAAGAGTCAAACACTAACAGACTGAGCCACCCAGGCGCCCCAACTGTCTTTTGAGATAAAGATGATGGGAGGGCAAATGGGGAAAGGGGACTAGGATAGGCATGCAGGAGGATGTCAATAGGACCACTACTATCTTTTTACAGATTCAGAACCAATACGAAGCGTGAAAAGAACACAGGGTTCCAAATACAGTCCATGAAGGATATGAAAAGATGAAAGGGTGTGTCTACTAAATTATTTTTAAGCCCCCTTCCTCCTTACTAATTCTTCTGTATGTCTCTCAAAATATATTTGTGCCAGGACAAATATTTTCAAAGGGCAAATCTCAAGAATCCTAGATGGTAAAAGAAGCTATTTTGTCCTCACTTCCAATGAGCAATAAGGGAATCTACATTTAACAACTTTTCAGTCTAGTGTAATTTGTTGGTAAAAAGTGGAATGGAGGCTAACCCATAGTTAAATATTAAATTAATTAATATTATGATATTTTTTCCCCTTTCTCTACTTAAATTCTCTCAGAGGAAAATCGTATCTCAGGCTGACACGATATAAAACAACCCAGAAAACAGCAACGACATTGTAGGGACTCGGACGATTCCTATCCTGTAAAGTTACAGCCAAGTTTATGGGGTTAATATATGCACATGCCAAAATTAAATAGGCCACATGGAAAAGAAACAGGCAGAGTGTTATGAGCTGCCAGAAGTTATGGCTGCAAGATCCTCAGCAGTAAACAATGCCATTCTGCACACCATGGTCCTTTCCCTGAGAGGACGGCTGACTGGCCTGACAGGAGTAGAGAATGGAAAGAGAAGAAACAGAGGCAGCCCTTATTTCTTGCCTCTGGATCTGTTTCTATGAATTAGAAGCCTCTTCGTTATGTCCCTTCCTTTGAAGAGAATTTGTCTGAATTAAGGAATGATCGGAAGAAATCTCTGTTTCTTGAGAGAACCATGGCTCTAAGCTGGTGGCTGCCAAGAATTTTAGTGGGGAAGAATAGCTGGTGGGAAGGCGCCTTCTTTCTCAGCCTTGAATCTTGTAGGCCCTCTGGATCATTTTGTGGAGGCAGAAGCATGAATGCCTGGGTTATATAACGGAAAGGGACTCTGAGATTCGTTTGTGGAGAATAAGAACAATAATAGTTAACGTGCATTAAGTGTTTACCACGTGTAGGTAGGCTCTGAATTTCTTATCCTAATTCTAAGATAGGTCATATGACACTATCCTGTTTTATAGAGAAGAAAACCAAGGCTGAAGAGGTAGACAGAATGTAGACCTCCCAAGGAGGCACAGGTCCCAATCTCTAAAATTTGTGAATATGTCACCTTACATAGCAAAAGGGACTTTGTAGATGTGATTAAATTAAGGATTTTGCAATGAGATTATTCTGGATTATGTGGGTAGGTCCAATGTAATTATGAGTCCTTACAAAGGAAAGAGACACATTGAAGATGGGGGTAAGGTCCACAAACCAAGGGATGCAGGTGGCCTTCCAGAAGCTGGGAAAGGAGAGGAAATGAATTCTCCTCTAGGACTTCCAGAAGGAATGCAACCCTGCCAACACCCCGATTTTAGCTCAGTCAGACCCTCTTTTGGCTTCTGGACCTCCAGAACTGTAAGATAATATATTTGTGCTGTTATAAGCCACAACTTTGTGATAATTCATTACAGCAGCAATAGGACACTCATCTAGCTTGAAAGGTTAGGAAACGGGCGCCTGGGTGGCTCAGTGGGTTAAAGCCGCTGCCTTCGGCTCAGGTCATGATCCCAGGATCCTGGGATCGAGGCCCATATCGGGCTCTCTGCTCAGCAGGGAGCCTGCTTCCTCCTCTTTCCCTCTCTCTCTGCCTGCCTCTCTGCCTACTTGTAATCTCTCTCTCTGTGTCGAATGAATAAATAAAAAATCTTTAAAAAAAAAAAAAAAAGGTTAGGAAACTTCCATGCGATAGCATTGCTGGTTACCATAGAACCAGGATTGGCACTTCACAAGTCTCTCCAGAGGCTCTATACTTGCTTCACAACCAGCCTGTGCCTCCTTAGACTCTGCTGGCTCCCAAAGACCATTCATTCATTTACTGAGATCTACTATATTACTGCCTAATGTTTATGATCCTATTTAATCCTCAGATCTGGAGGTGTTATCATTCCTATTTTACAGATGAGAAAAGTGAGGCTGAGAGATTTTTTTTTTTTTAAGATTTTATTTATTTGACAGGGAGAGACACAGTGAGAGAGGGAACACAAGCAGGGGGAGTGGGAGAGGGAGAAGCAGGCTTCCTGCCAAGCAGGGAGCCAGATGTGGGGCTCCATCCCAGGACCCTGGAATCATGACCCGAGCCAAAGGCAGACGCTAACGACTGAGCCACCCAGGTGCCCCTGAGGCTAAGAGGTTTTTAAAAGCTAAAATTTACACCTAGGTCAGTCTCCCTAACTGTCATTCTGAGATTTTAGCTTCTTCATCCTGCTGCCATATATGTTTGACCAACATTTATTTGGCATATGCTAAACATATCATAAAACATAAACTCAAATTTGAGTGCTTTGTCCCTCAGTAATTCTTGAACAAATCTAGAGCTACAGATGCCACTATATCAACTACGCTCCAGGGATATTCTACTCCAGACGGTTAGTGGTGGAATCTCTGGACACAGTTACCGTTGACACAAGCTCTTTTAATCTCAGCAGCTTAATGACTAGAATTAATTACGCTACACTCTGATGCCATCTATATCAACACATTTAATTAGCTCTGATTGCTTAATTAATATGGTCAAATTTAATAGAGATAAATCTAGTAAAGAATATTCTCAGATTATTAAGATATGAGATCACATATCTGACTAACACAACAGAAGAATCTTTAGAACCCCAATCTACCACATATCAAGAATCATCTGGATGGGAGATTACCCTCTTTCTAATAGATATGATATTCTGCATCATAGGAGTTGCTAGTTAACCAAAGGATCTGGAAATGAGGTGTCTGCTGCTGGGAACTTTATGATCTCAAAAAAGCCTATACCACAACAAATTGCATTTACCAATTAAAAGATCACATCCTTTTATTATGTTATGTTATTTTTACCATAATATAAAGGACAAAGTGATATACAATACGATTACGTAGAAAACGGACCTGCCTAGAGGACCAGAAAACAAAGCTAATTATTGAATCGTAATCCCCCACGTTAACTGGTAAATGGAACAAATAAAAAACACACACACGCGCACGCACCCCGTTTCTCTGACTCCGTGGCACCCCTACTTCAAACTACCTCCACTTCCACAGACAGGCCACTAGAAACAATCACAGAGATGCAAAGTAAGAGCTGTAGTACTTGAACCAAAACATTTGCAGCCAAATAGCATCAGAGCCAATGTGGGTATGCTTCTGAGATTGTAAAAATCCATTCTTGGGAGGCATCACTATATGTCTGTTCTGTGAATCTGTGAATACTGAAAGCAAGTGTTCCAGATTCATGCTCCAGTGTCTGGATTTAGGGAAACAAGTGTCCCTGGACCTTGTGAGAACATAACAAAGGGTAATAAGCGGCAGGCTCGGCATCCAAGGCTGAACAAGCGGTTTCTTTTTACATAAAGGCTTTGCGGAGGGGCACTCAAGCCATTTCCTGCCAGTCTGGCCACACAGACTAGTGCCCACCGTTTCACTGTCATTTAAAGCCCCAGAGCAGTGAGACATTTAATAGCACGTTGGTGACTTCAAAGACTTAATGAGTCTAAACGACTACCTGGAAATGATTAGGTACTGAGAGAAATCACTACTGAAAAACTGTTCTGTAAAAGCTCCAAAAAACTGTTGAAAGGGATTCTGGGACGTCGGTAGCTGCTGTATGTGATCAACGGTATCTTTGAGCCCACACAGTGTAGAAATCCACCTCAGAGAGGCTCCCTTCCAGCTGGGAGCTGGTATTGTCTTGGGCTTGAACCATGAATCAATCCAGTCTCTTACACAGTTACATCAAGTCATTTCAAATAAAAGACAGAGCCTGCATAACATTCCAGGGGGGGGGGATGCTTTGTAAATAAAGGAGTCAGACCAAGATGCTTCTCATCGTTATTTCCCCATTTGTAATATGTTGTAATACGGTTTCCCAACTCTGCGGTGTCATTTGGTGAGAACAATGACACTCAGAAATCAAGTGGTAGGTTAAGGCTGCACAGTGAGGTAGCAAAATCAAAAATTTTAAATTCTTAGGGCGCCTGGGTGGCTCAGTTGTTTAAGTGACTGCCTTCGGCTCAGGGCGTGATGTTGGACTCCCCGGATCGAGTCCCGCATGGGGCTCCCAGCTCCACGGGGAGTCTGCTTCTCCCTCTGACCTTCTCCCCTCTCATGCTCTCTCTCTCTCTCTCAATACATAAATAAAATCTTTTAAAAAAACTTTTAAATTCTTGGGTCCTGGTTAGAGATGCTTTTTAGTCTTTAATATTGTATAATACTGCCTTCACAAGTCAATGACACTTTTCCTCTTTTCTGATGTGCCGATCTATTTCTTTGAGGCAGTGCCTCTGGTGTCAAATGCTTTAGAGAACTTTTTCCAAGAAACGAATATGGGGTGTTAGGGGTAGGGGTCAGCGGAGTAAAGAATGAGAACCTTGGCGTTCACAAATGATTGCTATAATCGCAAGGGCTTGCGGAATTCTTCTCAAGCAGGCAAGGCAGCGCCCTGTGGAACCATATTCCTGAAAATGTTTTAAACTTGAGTTACTGTTCTCTAAGCTCCATTAATAGTCTGCAAAGCAGCTAAGCTAATGAGTTCTTGAAATGACAGTTTTTTGAAGTTTGGTGTGCCTTTGTTCACCCCAACTTTAGGATTATGCCAATAATTTCTGGAGGTGTATAGGGGGCTGACTAGTTGTGATGGTGAAGAATAGAAAGAAACTAAGCCTCTCACCTCCAAGCAAAAAGAAAAAAAAGTCATTTTTAGTTTTTAAATGTCACTTACAGTATGACCAGTGTGCTTATTTTTAATATAGAGCCTGTTTATATCTGAATCACAGAGAATCAGAATCTTTTTTAGTTTAAAAAGTTTTTTTTTAAAGATTTTATTTATTTATTTGACAGAGAGAGAGAGAGATCACAAGTAGGTAGAGAAAAAGTTTAAGCTAATTACACAGTTTTTCTCTGCAAAAGTTGTCAAGAGTTATTTGCAATATGCTCTCGGCAACGTTTTCTAGCACAGCATTCAATGCTAATCCTCCATCAATGTGGTGCTCAAGGCCCAGGACTGTGAGCTCTGCAGAAGACTCTAGATGGAAGGGGCATGGGAAAGAGGCGTTACTGTGAGATCGGCCTTTCTCGCTGTCAAAAGCTGTCCTCTTACAGTAGACTCCTAAGAGTAGAGGCAAGGGACAGCAGATAGAAGGAGAGAATAAAGAGGTCAAGGTGCAAAGGGAGCAGGGCAGAGGAGCTAAAGGAGGGTGACCATGCAACCTCAAAAATGTGTCCGGCTTGCCTTGGCTTACTCAGCAATCGGGATTGTCTGTAAACCAGGGATAGGGCGAACCACCAATATGGACCCCTTTGTTTTGAAACAAGTAGACATACTACTTAATTTCTGAAGTCACCAGGGTCTTCTTACTAGCGGAGGCTCTACTGTGGCTGTCTTTCTTGGTTTAGATGTCATGCTTCATAAGGCTGCTTGTGATTACATGAGCTTGTTGTGGAGCCATGCTTTTTCTAACGGCCTTCATAGTAAACTAAGATACATTCTGATGAACAGCAAGTAAATGCAGGATGGACTTCCCACCACCTTTGATTTAAAGTCCAAATCCTTAAAATGTCTTTCTAGGTCCTGCACAACCTGGCTCCTAGGTTCATCATGGCCCATGTCACTCTGTTCACTCGCTGCCCTGCCGTCACACACGGCTAGGGGCCCTCCCTTCCTCTGCTTGGAATATTCTCTTTTCTTTCCCCGGTACAAATCCCAACCCCTCTCAGTCCCAAACCTGGCCAGCTCCCATTAGCATCGCTACCCTAGGGCAGCCTTTCCTAATTTCACGAATACACTCTAGCTGTCTGCTTTCATAATGCCCTTGTAATTTACTTTCGTAATAGTCATCACAATTATAGTCATAGAATACTTTATGAAATTGGTTTTTTGGGGTCCGTATCACTCATGAGACTGTCAGTTTTCACGGAGGGCATGCAGCATCTCAGGGATGTTCATTAGTACCGCTCGTGCCTAGAAGGAATGAATGAAGACAAGGAGGATGATTTCACCGGCCGCGGGCCACTCGGGTGGCTGCCACTGTACAGAGGAGGGAAAGAGGAGTCATCGGAAGATTTCTGTGCCCCGGAGTTAAAAAATGCAAGCAGTAATGACAGAATATTAATCTGAGAGGGCACGTACAGGATGAACTGCAGAGGGGGAGACGAAAAAGCCTGGGAAGATCCGACTTGGAAGGTTTGGGGGTGAAACTCAGTTTTTCCTCTCTCGGAGCAGCCGTTGTTTGTATGCACTGTTCAGAGAGAGGACAACACCATAGACGGCTCGGTCGTTGCTGAGAGAATCTACTTACAGATAAAATGAGAGAACTCGTTCGCTTTTCCTCTTATGGCCTCAGATATATTTTTAAGAGATGGGAAGACGTGGTAAAGAAGAACAGACTATCTGAGGAGGAATAATGAAGACTTCACCTCAATAAGTGAAGTTTTGTGATTACTTCACAAAATAATTTTGCACACTTATCTGTGATTTTTAACTTTTAAACTGTAGGCTGTACCTACTTTCACAGGAACAATTTGACTCAGCCTCCTGCCTCAACATTAGCCAGCTCTTTCTTTAATGATTAAGATAGTCTTCATATATATCAGAAAGAGTCTTGTTTCAGGTAAGCCCCAAATGGTCAAATTAGGATAACTCTGAATATTTCTTTTTTTTTTTTTTTTTTTTTTTTTTTTTAAATTTTTTTTTTTTTTTTTTNTCACAGAGGGAGAGAGATCACAAGGAGGCAGAGAGGCAGGCAGAGAGAGAGAGGGGGAAGCAGGCTCCCCGCTGAGCAGGGAGCCCGATGCGGGCCTCGATCCCAGGACCCTGAGATCATGACCTGAGCCGAAAGCAGAGGCATTAACCCACTGAGCCACCCAGGCGCCCAACTCTGAATATTTCTAAAGATACCAAATATTCTCCAAATACTGATACTTTCACTATACAGGAGTTTAAAAATGAATACAAATTGGTTTTTACTACTCCCCCATTCTGAACAGAGCAAACTGTTTCCTGAGCCAAAGAAGGTGACAAGTGTTGCCCCACGGTGTCTCATGGCCTTCTAGACAAAACTGGGGACATGTGGTACAGCAGGAAGAACACATCACATGAGCAACAGGTAGAGAATCATTCCCCAGATTCTGTCATTTCTAGAACCAGATAGGTGATTTTATTTTTTAAAAATATTTTATTTATTTACTCGAGAGTGAGCTTGAGACAGAGAGTACAAGCTGGGGAGAGCCAGAGGGAGAGGGAGTATCAGACTCCCCATCGAGCGGGGAGCCCCATGTGGGGCTCGATCCCAGGACCTGGGATCATGACCTGAGCCGAAGGCAGATGCTTAACCGACTGAGACACCCAGGCGCCCCAGATAGGTTATTTTTAATGCAAGGCTTTGAAGCAGAATTTCCAACTCCATGGCATAGATGTGTTCTGCTGTAAAGTTAAATTCTGTATATTAAACGCTATTTTTCCACTGATTTCAAAATTTTCAAATAAGCAATAAATTTCAGAAGTAGTAAGGGCAGAGGAAGTATTCTTTGGGGGTGTGGTGGGATGAGGACTCTGTATGAAATAATAATAATAGTAATAACAATAATAATAATGATGATAAAATCTATAGCAAAAAAATTTAACTCCTTTTATCATGTCTTTGTGCTCTTCTTGGTGTATGCTCCTCATCCCTCATTCTTAAAGTGCCTAGCATATTCTAAGGTTGCCAGATTTTGTGTAACTATGACTCAAATATAGGACATACTTCTACTATAAAATTATTCATTGTTCCTGAAACTGAAATTTAATTTCACATCCTGTGTTTTATCTGACAATCCTACTGAAATAGCCTCCTAGACTCAGAAAATATTTGTTGGGTGATTTAATTTTCTTTACTTTGGATTATAGAAAAGTCTCTTCCAGTTTGCTGATTTTAATTTTTGCCATGGAACCTTTTCTTCAAATTAATTCCTTCACTGGAGCCAAGCATCTAAAAAAAATAATAACAGTTGCTCTGGCAGGCAAAAGAGGGGAAGGAGAGCTGAACCCAGCCCACTCAGGCTCCCATCCTTCACTACTGCTGAAAATCCGTTTGTTTAGCCCAGACTCCTCACTGTCAGATGAGAAGAGGAGACCCATGGAAGAGGGTGACTAAAAATCCAGTGTCTTTGCTTTGTGATATGCAGTCCCTGCACATAAGGGCAACTTGCAGTCCAAGAAGGAGTTATACTCCTAAAGTTAATTTAGAAGTTTCATTACAGCACATTTTCCTGTTCAGGAAATGCTATAACGTTAAAGTTAGATTATTAGGTGATCCAACAAGGTAACTAAAAAGTGAACTATCTACCATGGGAAAATACTAGGGAAAAATGTAGCTATTTCGCATAAATTATGGGTAAGATAGGTTTTCCTGGACTAGTCTAAAAGCTTAATGATCACAGTTTGTATTAGTGAAACAGTGTAGAGGTAGGCAAAAAATTATCTGTTGTCTTTTTTAAGCTTTAGGGAGACTGATAAACCCACTGGAATCTGTAGGAGGCTAATCTGGTGGAAAGGGCAGAAAATGCAGAGAAACAAGGGGTGAACAGAGAAGCTGAGGCTCTGCTGATCTTTTCCAAACTCTTCAAGAGCTTATAATATTTGGAGAACACCTTACGTGACTTCACCATCCCTCACCTGCCCTATCACTTCTTCCTATAAAATCACTAACTCTAAAGAAAGAGAAAAATCCTCCCATCCTAATATCTCTCCATTTATTCATTCATCTGTTTATTAATGCAGTGAAGAGTTAAATATGTGGGCCAGGCACTGTATGAGTCATTGGTGACATGGTGGTAAACAAGACAGAAATAGTTTCACCCCTCAGGAAACTTACAGCTTATGGGGGAGACAGACATGAAAATGACTGCAAAAATAATTAACTATAATTGTGATAGTGATATCCAGAGAAGTACAATTACTGCAAACACTGGCTACCTGATACAGAATCATTATTACCGGCAGCAGTATTTATTATTCACTTACTATGTGCAAAGGATTTTACATCCCCTGTATCTAAATTCACACAAATCTTGGAAAGTATCGATGTAGGTATTATTATTGTCCCTTTAAAAAAAGAAAAAAGATCACAGAAAAGTTCCTTTTCTCTATTTATAACCTTGACTACCTTCCGAAGAAGTCACTGGAAAACCCTTTGTTCTTCTAGCATCTTGATGTATTTTGAATATGAAAGTTTGGAACAAGAACAGAAGAGAGCTGAATTTCTCTGCATGGCAAGAGGTAAAATACCTGTAGTTCCTAAGAAACAATCTGGAGTCATGTGTGAGGAGCAAAAAAGAAGAGGAAAAGTAAGAATGACATTGGTAGAGAGATGAAAAAGGCTGTGTGCCCCCAGCCTCCCACTTCCCCCAGCCTTGCCAACCCCACACCTTCAGTGATGTTACTCGTTACTCGACATTCAGTATTGAGTGGATTCTTTATGGATGCTGGCAAGGGAGGGCAAGTTTCACTGGCAATCCGATAAAGGGGAATAAGAGAACACCGTTTGCATACTACTGGAGCCAGACAAATAATAGCTTACGGGACAGTAACTCCCAAGAATTCTCAAAGGTTGTGGGAAGCGTTTACACTTTCAGATTGGTTCACACCACTTCATCTGACGCCCCCAAGGGGGTAGGAAGCTCTGTCTGATAAGTGGATTATTCAAATGAGGACATAGGGACTCGGCTCCCAAAGCTAGGTATTGTGTAAAAATTACATTTGAACCTAAATCTGACTTCAAGGTCTGTACTCTTCCTACTTTGTCATGCTTCCTCAGTTTTGTCAAGAAGGGCACAAGGGGCCTTAAGGCAATATTTCTCTCACCCTCCATGACTCCGTAGGGAATTAGCGCCAGACTGACCAAATGGCTGATGATTCGAACGTCAGAATCCCCAACAATTGTGTGCTTCTTTAAGGCTTACCAGCCAAAGTACTTTTACATACATTACTTAATGTATGGAATTTTACTTCTGAATAAAGAATTAAATAAACTGTGCTAAATAAATCCCAAGGGGTTGTTAGTGCTTTTTTACTACAAATCACTCATCCAGCTGTTCCTTCCTGGGTATTATCTGCTAGATGCAGCCTTGCCAAGCAGAGACACTCAGCTGGGGAGCAAATGTAGAACTTGCATTTGCTGTGATTGTGGACAGACATCAAGAGCAACGTGTGCATCCTGTAGGCTTTGGAAAGAAAACTGGGGACATAATGTCCTGGTTAAAGCAAATGCCTACATTTATTTTTGGAATTATTTCTTGGAACTGTGAGGAGATGAGTTTTTTCATGCAGAACCAAGGACAGGAAGCAAGAAGGTTAAGGAAATGCAAAGCCTGAGTTCTTAAAGCTCTACTAAACTTAGCTAGTATGTCCTGGAGGTTTAATCACTAGGTAGAGTAAATCCTCAGCAGGTATAAATAAACTCAAGTTCCTTTTAGATCGGCTGCTTTGCTTGGGGAACCGCCAGACCCACGAGGGCCATTTATCCCAAGTTGCCATTTATGTCTTTCTACCTTGAATTTCCCATCTCTTGTCTCTGTGTCCTCATTTAGATGATGTTTACTTTTAGATCTTTGAGAGTGCCTGGTATGCTGTTGAAAATATTCTTTGAATGCCAACATGGAATAAGCCCAACTTTCTTGGAAAAAGTTTAAAAACTGGAGTGTGAAATTCTTTTAATGTATACGAATCTCATAGCTGATTTGAGTGTTGGGAAAATATCCACCATTTTACCCACGGCACCCACTCTCATATATTATTCTCTGTGTTAGCTCTTCTCAGAGCAGCGTTCACAGAGCAGAGAGAGGCGGTTGCCTAGAAGTTTCCTTCGGAAGGTTATAGCTTTTGCTTGCCCCTTCGCCATTCCACACACGCGGCGACAGAGAATGTCTCTCTGTTCCTCCACTGCAGATGAAGCCACTGTAAAGCTGAAGAAAGACAAACATTTGGGAGGGGAGGTTTAGTTATGGCTTTAGACACACCTTAGTTCCAATCTCCTCACTGCCATGTTCTACCTGCAGGTTTTGGGGTGAATAACTTAAATTTCTCTCACCCTCCATTTCCTCCTTTGACCTTCACCTTCTGTAATTCTGTGAGGACTGAATGAGGTAATTTTGTCCAATGCCTGGCACTGTACCTTCTAGTTTCTGTCACTGACATCTGTCACACTGCCCTTCCAACAGTCCCTTTCCTCCTTTTCTCTTGTAACCTCTCTTGTCATCTTTTCCATGTGTTTGCTGTGGGGCTGACTTTGTTTCCCTTCAGACAGAGAAGTAAAATACCCCATGTCCCCTCCTTCCCCCCAACTGCGGTCATTGTTCAGGGCTGTGCACACAACCCAAGGCAACCTTTTGCCGCTTACTTGCTGGGATCTTGTTTGAGGTACTAAGAACAATTCCCTGCTGTGGATGTGAAGGGTACGTGATTTGGGGTTGCTGGTGGCCATCCTACCTGCCACCTGGAAAGCCCCTGTCCATGGGTGAGTGAGAGACACAAGATCTGGTTATATTGTTTAGATAGGACTCAACCGGAATACAGTTAAGGAGAAACTAGCAGGGCCTGGAAACAGGAAAAGATAGAACTTTGGGAATGTCCTCTGGGTATTAAGAGTCTAAACAAGTCTGAAGCCAAGTGTACCTGGGCTCTTTTTATTTACATCAACTAGTTCATCTTTTTATTTTTTATTTTTTTTTTAAAGATTTTATTTATTCATTTGACACAGAGAGAGAGATNGTCTTTTTATTTTTTATTTTTTTTTAAAGATTTTATTTATTCATTTGACACAGAGAGAGAGATTACAAGTAGGCAGAGAGGCAGGCAGAGAGAGGAGAGAGGAGGAAGCAGGCTCCCTGCTGAGCAGAGAGCCCGATGTGGGCCTCGATCCCAGGACCCTGGGATCATGACCTGAGCCGAAGGCAGCGGCTTTAACCCACTGAGCCACCCAGGCGCCTAGTTCGTCTCTTTAAACTGCTCAGAGAGGTATATCTTGTTGCCGTAGGAGGAGCCTATTATAATTCCCTTCTNAGTTCGTCTTTTTAAACTGCTCAGAGAGGTATATCTTGTTGCCGTAGGAGGAGCCTATTATAATTCCCTTCTGTTCTCATGCATTATTTTTCTCAGATTAAAGAGAGGGCCTTGGGGGCGCCTGGGTGGCTCAGTCAGTTAAGCTTCTGTGTTTAGCTCAGGTCATGATCTCAGGGTCCTGGGATCCAGCCCAGTGGGGAGGCTCCCTGCCCAGCAGAGAGTCTGCTTCTCCCTCTGTCCTCTCCCTCTGCCCCCTCCCTGCTCATGTTCTTTCTCAAATAAAATCTTTAAAAAAATAAAGGAGAGGGCCTTGTTTTTTTCTGTCTCTTTCTCAAAATAGTTTTTGCCCTGATTCTTTACTATTTAGAAAAATTCCCAAAACTGTACAAAAGAAAACAAAAACCATACTATTAATGTTTTGGTTGATTCCTTTCTTGCCTCTTTTCTGTACAAAGCTGTGTTCATAGCGAGTATTCAATTTCAAATTCTGCCTCTATAACCTAATTTATACCACAGCATTGCAAAAATAGTATATATCCACTAGAGAAAACTTAGAAAACACAGGAAAGTAAGGACAGAAATTAATGTATTACCCATAGATTAATGATTATTGAGATTTTGCTTCCTTTTTTCTTTCTTTACTTTTCAATTTCAATATCAGGACTTAATGGTAGATGGTATTTTATTAAAAGGCATATTCTCTCTCACTATTTATAAGACATTTTAAATGGTTTCATCATATGAATGTGCCATAATTTAATTTATTAAGTAATCTATTGAATTTATTAAATTATTTAATTTATCCATTGTTGGCCATCTAGTTTTAAAAAATTATTTTAAATAATACTGCAATAAATCCTTACTTACAAATTTTTTTTAAAAGATTTTATTTATTTATTTGACAGAGAGAGAGCACAGGTAGGCAGAGAGGCAGGCAGAGAGGGGGAAGCAGGCTCTCCACTGAGCAGAGAGCCCGACATGGGGCTCGATCCCAGGACCCTGAGGTCATGACCTGAGCCGAAGGCAGAGGCTTAATGCACTGAGCCACCCAGGCGCCCCATTTTTTTTTTCTTACTTACAAATTTTTGTGCAAAATATTTCCATTTTACAGTCTGAAAAGCAGAGTCACTAAGTCAATGCTCATAAGTATTTTAAGTCAATTAAAAGTAGTATCGAACTGCATTCCAAAAAATATGTAGTAAGTTCCACTCCTACCAATAATTTATGAAATAGCTTGATAAACACCCCTTTGGTAGCTGCATAGGATTCCTTATCTATAGAATGACTTCAGCTGCTCATTTTCCTGTTACAAGATATTTCCAATTTTTCACTACTATAAATAGAACTAAAAAAGAAAGATGTCTGTACATAAATCTTCATATCCACTTCACCCTTCTCTAGGTGAATCCAAAAAGCAAATTTTAATCAAAGGATGTAACTATTTTCAAAGTCATTGATACTTATTGATGTTGTCAAGTTGTTTTCTAGAATATTGTATTAATTTATACTTCCGCCAATAAAGTGTGAGAATGGCTTCCAACCTCACTAAGATGACACATTTCCATCATCAAAGCAAAACAATCCAACAGCAAAATATCTAAAAATATTTGCTCCTTTGAAAGGTGTTACAGCAATATTTTAATTTCTTTGATTAAAAGTGAAGTTTAATATTTTTTCATATAGTTTTAATTTCACTTGAGTGTGAACTATGTATTTATGCCCCTTTCTCTTTTTACCTCTTCGTATTTTCCTACAGGGTCTGCACAAGTTCTTTTTTTTTTTTTTTTTTTTTTTTTTAAATTTTTTTTTTTTTTAAAGATTTTATTTATTTATTTGACAGAGAGAGAGAGATCACAAGGAGGCAGAGAGGCAGGCAGAGAGAGAGGAGGAAGCAGGCTCCCTGCCGAGCAGAGAGCCCGATGTGGGCCTCGATCCCAGGACCCTGAGATCATGACCTGAGCCGAAGGCAGAGGCTTTAAACCGCTGAGCCACCCAGGCGCCCTGCACAAGTTCTTTACATGAAGTCTACCAACCTATTATCTCCCATATGTGGACCAGACATTCATTTTATGCATTGTTTCTATTCTGTTTCACATACACTTTTCTGCATTATGATGCTGGACTTCCCCTGCTGAGTATGGTATCTGGAGGTAACCGGTGCCCTGTCCCCGCGTGGGGAGGCAGCACAGAATGGGGGTTAAGATCCAGAGTGCCTTCTCCTGGGATAACAGTGTCTACCTTTCAGGACTATTGTGAAGAGTAACTGATACAGCAAACACCATACAGTTTCTGATAACTTGCCCATGGCAAGTTCTCACTTCTGTTAGCTATTACTTATATATTTTCCTTGACCATCATTTAACCTAAAATTTTATTAATGATATTTTTTTGATGTGAAGAAATTACAAGTGTTAATGTCAAATATAACTTTTTTTTCATTATGAATCTCCATACTTACAAGGCTGAATGAAAGAAATTAGACAAAATGAGTATGCTCTGTATGATTCCATATAGAAAATTCTAGAAAATGCAAGCTATTTTATGATGACCAAAAGTGGGTCTCTGCTTGCTTGGGAATGGGGAAGGGGTGAGAGGGTGGCATTACCAAGGGGCATGGAAACTTTTGGGGATGATGGAAATGCTCATGATCTGGATTCTAGAGATGGTTTAAAGGCTATACACATCATGTCAAAACATACTAATTTGTACACTGTCAGTAAGGGTTTATTGTCAATTATATCTTGATAAAGCTGTATTTAAAATTCCTCTACATTTTTTCTAATTCCCATAGTTTGCTTTATTATCAGTATTTAAATCTAATCGAGTTGGAATTTATATTGTAGTATGAATGAAGACCTTCTTCCCCATAAGACTTACTGCATTATAATAATCGTCCCTATTGATATGTACTCCCTTGTCTAGCATATATTAATACATATGCCAGTATTTGTTTATATCCAGGGTTTTCTCTATATCAATACCCTCTTTAATTATAGTTCAACTTAATTATAACTTTGTAGTATATTTAATAGCTGGTAAGAAAAGCTGCCCTTCATCTTAGTTCTTTTCTTGCCTATTAACCCTAATCCTCAAAAGGGTCTCAGATCTTAGCATTACTGTCAGAAGAGAACATTTAAACCCAAAGGATTACTTTAATACAATTTTCAACACCAAAGGTAATAAACGTTGCAATTCAGAATGGTTTCTTTTATGTTTTAAGGAAAAGTATAAGCAGAAGGAAGGCCGAATGGAAGCAATACTCGCTGAAGTAAGGAATGTCAGTGTTGCCAAATTGGAAACACCTGTTGCTGACGAGTGTCACCTCTGGCTTTGTTTCTCCTGCTGAGACTTTAACGTCAGTTCTCCCAGGGAATCAGCCAAGGGAAAGAGTACTTTTGATATCTTGGGAGACAAGAAAGATAGCTAAACTCACGAGCAGTGTTGGGTAAAGAAGATTGTGTAATACGAAGGCCAAACACACACCTAGGAATAGAACGGGACACTATGTTGGTAGGATAAAATAATATGCTGTTCAGTTGTTGTGTGACTACTGGAGAGACTAGTTTGGAGGCTCCTAATAATTCCCTTTTATCAGTTTTACACAGGCATAAAGCACCTGCCTTGTTGCCTTCCGGTTTGGGCCATTTGAATTATTTGAAATCCACTCGTTTAGATGTTGGAGGTTACAGGCTTTCCTTACACTAAGAAGCACTGCTTCTCATTTTTATTCACATTAGTTTCCCACACTGGGAATTACAATTTCTGAGTATTCTCTTTATTCCACAAAGATTTTTTCATCAGATGTATATGGATCAAAGTGATTACTTGTGAGAGTACGAAGAGACAATAACCAGGCAGTTAGCACTTATTAAATACCTACTGTGTACATAAACTACATATGAAAAAAAAGAGGATCCAATCTGAAGAAATTGAATAAATGCAAGAGCTCTTTATTTGTAATAGAAGTCTTTTAAAAGGCAAATTGCTATCACTGAGGAGATTTTTACGTTTGAAGGTAAGAGGGACTTTGAGTGAACAGTATGTATTAGTAAATCAGTAAATTAAAATCTGTGCTTTGCTGGCTAACTCAATGCCTCCAAGGAATTCATTCATTCATCTTTAAAAAGGGGATAATGATGTCATCTCCCTTGTAAGATTATTAGGAGATTCAAACATAATGCAACCGAAATACTGTGCAAACAGTAGATCACATATACATGCTAGTTATTATGGTTAATAAAAGCTTATTACTTCTCCAGATAATAAATGACACATAACATTTGCAGATATTACTTTGGAAACACCGTGACTCATAACATTATCCCTATAGTCCCTAAACGTTCAAAGAAGCTATGGCCAATTAAGCTCATGGAGATGTAGCCATCTGAGATGAAGGTTGCGTAGAAGAAGATAATATCTAAAGACAGATTTTCCCACCTCATCCCCCAGCCTGCCCTTCTCGAAGTAGCAGAGTGGAGGGAGGTCTGCTGGTCCTCTGTCTCATCCTTTTACTCGGGTGGTTCCTCGCACACTTGCCCAGTGACATCATTGGCTAAAACACTGGTCATAGATAGACAAAGGGCGCTATGGGAGTGACAGATGCAGAAGACAAGGCAGCTGCTGGTTACCCGTCCTGAGGCTTTCCCTCACTCGCTCTCTTCTCCAATCCCCTGACTCCTTCCATTTCCGCCTCACATTTCTGCCATCCTGAGCCATGGTGTCCTCAAGCCTCCAGAGCTCATGTCTCATGCACAGTCCACACCAGTACCATTCTCTCCAGGAATTCCAGGAACAGAGCTCTGCTTTCACTGTCTCTGTCTACAATGGTAAGTATCTTTAATTCTGCATCTGTTGACATTCTTACTTCAGTTAGATTGCAAGTCACCTCATTTTCCATTAAATTATTTCTGTACAGAGGATGATAGTCCACTACCCCCAACTAACCCATGTTATAGGGGAAACTGATCAGAACCCAAGGTTGTGTCTGACTTTGTTCTAGGGTCTTTGGGTTGGGTTCTGCCCAGGACCACCTGCATGACCTTGAGGACTCTATTACCAATCCATTCCCTTATGACCATGCCTTTCCAGTCTCTGGCCTGACTCATTTTCCTGGCTGCCACCCTCTAACTCCCTTAGGTTATGCAAATGTCAGACAGCAATGAACAAACTGACATATTATGTAAATACCAAGCATGGAAGGGAATTCCCTTTGCTTGTATTAGGACCATTAGCTGTAGTCATTCTCTATCAAAAGGGCAGAGCTGCATAGATGTATATGTGGAACCCTTCTATGAGGCACATTGTTTGAGGTGAAAACTTCAAGTGCCAGTCAGACTGATAGATAATGTTTGGGTAGAAAGAGGGTTTCTCCAATTTATAATGGGCATGCTCATAAACAAAGCTTTACTCAAACTCACACAAGAATAAAACCAAAACTGCCCTAACAATCTTACTATTTCTGCGCAGTGTGGTGTAGAATGATATACATATCAGAAATCTTCTAAATCTTCTAAATCTTATTACATAATAATAATTGCTAGCAGCTTTAAGAATTTACTGTATTTCAGGTACTCTGTAAGCACTTTATAAGTATTACCCCTTCACATATGACAGACTTTACATAGTATAAGGGTAGGCAAGATGGCATTGTGGTTGAGCCCACTAACTACATCTCTCTTATTAACTGCAAGCCCTTGGGGAGATTAGTTAACCTCTCTGGCCTTGAATTCTTCATGCATAATCTAAAGGTGATATATAATAAAAGGCTCAGGGGGTTGTTGTAATGATTAACAGAGATAATAACTATATATTCAGTGATTTCTATGTGCTAGGTTTTCTCTAAATGAGGATTCATTAACTTGAAATTAAATGAGTAAACTTGGGGCGCCTGGGTGATTCAGTTGGTTAAGCATCTGCCTTCCTCAGGTCCTGGGATCAAGCCCTGAGGAGGGCTCCCTGCTCAGTGGGGAGGCTTCTTCTCTCTCCCACTGCCCCTCCCCCTGCTTGTGCTCCTGTGTTTTCTCTCTTTCTCTCTCTCTCTCAAATGAATTTAAAAAATCTTTTAAAAAATGAGTAAACTAAACACGCTGGGAATAGTATCTGGCACTTAGAAAGTTCGCTACTTTATTACATCAGAGAATGTGCAGACACTCTGTGTGTCCTTTATGTTTGGGTTTTCCACTGCTGCCCAATGTACTGGAAAGAACTACTTGGTCAGTACATTGCTATTCTCTGCTATTCCCTCCTCATCCTCTTTGGTTGGTCCTTCGGAGAGCCAGACTACTGCGGATCCCCTCGGGGCATACCCCTCTCCTTCTTTCAGCTCTTTATTGTCAAGACAACATTTTACCTCTTCCACTTTATTGTGCATTTCTCAACACTCTTTTCCAACCACAGCGATCATAAGACTTTGGAAGAAATCGAAAGTAACTTCTTGGAAAACAGTGGAGGCCCCGATGCTGGAAGTAATGGCTTCTATTATCTTCTAATCTATAAGTGAACCAGGATATACTGACAAAAGAAAAAAAAATTCACCTCAGTGGGTAAAAGCAGGAGAATCATAATGTACCCAAGTCAGAAATTCATTTAGAAGACCTGCTTCCACATGATAAAGAGAACTGTGTTTTGACCTTTCTAAATGAGCTCTAATTATATGTTCTAAAGATCCTTTGTGTCGGAAGGAAAAAAAAACACTATATGTCTTTATCAAATAACATTAAGGTTTTAGTGAAAGGGATACTTTCATAAAGGGATAATTTCATAAATATAAAGTTGTATTTCTTTATAACCTCTGTATATCACATCTCCAAACAATATTGTGATGTGCCACATGCTTCAAGAACACAGATGACAATAAGTGGCACTTATTTCCAACAAGGATGATTTACGCAAGTTGGTCTCGTTAGGAAAACTTGCATATTACAAGACAAGCTCTGTTTCCTTGGCTGCAATAATCTTGCTGTAGTGCTGCATGCAGTAATTGACAATTTTCAAGGAGGCTTAAAAAATAAGTCAGATGTTCTCTACCTAACTTACTGTAAAGACAGACAATTGACAAAACACCTCTCAAATTGACTCCTTTTCAGATTCTACTTTCATGCTTTGAGCTCAGAACAGCCCCCCCTCATCCTTGTTCTAAACTGTGCCATTGACTTCTTCCCTTATTTCTGTCCAGCCAGTATGCTTCCTCCTAGTCTATTTTCTACCTTGCTGCTGGTATGACTTTTCTCAGATGGCTTCCCAGAGTATTCAGGATAAAGCAGTTTAAATTCCAGAGAAGAGAGATGAGACTATTCAGCACAAGTGGAAACTCAGTGTAGTTTAACAGGGCTGCCCCTGGCCTGACATCTTCGTTTGGCAATCATTGACAATGCAGTTTTCTCATCAATAAATTAGGGTAGTATTTGCTTCATAGGGTTGTGGCAAGAATTAAATAATGCATGAAAAATGCTTAGTCTAATGCCGAGTGACCAGTACGTGGTTAGTGCAATTGCAGTGACAGCAATGGCGACAATGATGGGAGGATGATGGTGATGATGACGGTGAGGAAGGTGACAGTGAAGGCGGTGTTGATGGTGGTGGTGATAATGAGCTGGTCCCTGAACACTTTCTGAGTTCTATTCTTGTTACATCTTCATGACTAGCTTACATTTTCAGAGATTTCCGATTCTCACCTTTCCCTGATTTTTCCCAACTGTTCCCTCTCTATAGATCTTCTTTTCCCCAGTCTCCTATTTAATGCTCACTATTTTTAAAGTTTATCCCGATGCTTCCTTCTACACAAACCATTTTCTCACCCCTTCTCTGTAACATCTGGTCTGTGTCATATGATTCCCAATCATATTTCAAGGAAACTTTGAATCTAGGGACTCTAGACTGTTGTTATATTTTCAATGTCAAGCCCAGTGTCTGACTGAAATAATAGAAAAGAGATATTGGTCTCTTTCCCTGGGCCCTGGTACAGAGGTCCTAAAACCCTTGTAATTTCCTAAGTGATAAAAACATTAGGAGCATCTTTTGTTCTAATTTTGGTGTTCATCCCTGGCTCCTGATACAGAGCTCCTAAATACTTTGTAATTTTCCAGGTGATAGGAGTGACTGTCTTTGTTCTAAGGGTGATTCTTGGTGGGCTCCTGGAGAGCTTCACGATGGGGCTGGTCACCAGAAAGACCAAACCATGACTGGAAGCTTGGAACTTTCAACTCCATCCCCATTCTCAAGGGATAATGATTTATGACCGATTGTGCCAAACTGATGAAGCCTCCATAAAAAATCCCAAGTGTGGGGTTTGGAGAGCTTTTGGGTTGGTGAATACATCCATGTGACAGGCAAGTGGTGCACCTCAAGGGACAGAAGTACCTGCCCTCAGAACTCTTCTGGAAATCGCCCTGTATATCTCTTCATCTGGTTGTTCATTGGTATCATTTCTCATAGTCTGTTATGCAATAAAACAGCAAACACTAAGTAAGTGCTTCCTTGAGTTCTGTGAACTGTTCTAGCAAATGACTGAACCTGAGGAGGGGGTCATGGAAACTTCTGATTTACAGCCAATCGGTCCAGAAACTTGGACTTATAACTGGCATATGAGTGGGATGGGCAGGCAGTCTTGTGAGACTGAGATCTTCATCTGTGGGATCTGACAGTAACTCCAGGCAGTTAGTTAAAATTATTTGGTGTGGAAAATCTATACATCTGGTGTCAGAAGTGTTGTAAGGGTGGTAGTAGTATGAGAATAAAGGAAAACAAGGTACTTTCTTTTTTTTAACACATGAGACATAAATTCAACTTAAGTATTTTCTTTTTGGTAAATGAAACAATGAGTGAACACTAGAATTCTTAAGTGAGCAAGGCTAAAGAATATTTAAGACCAAGACTTCTCTGAACAATCTTAAACTTATAGTAACAGAATTAAAGGATCTCCCCGTTAAGTATTTCTTTGAATGAAAGGGAAATTTCACAAAGAATATTCATCTTCTTGTCCTATATCACCCTTATTCATCAGAGATGTTTGAAATGAATCTCCACCATTAAATAAAAGACCCAATTTGTTGTCCTTAATTCTAGAGCCACACTGTCCAGTAAGACAGTGCTAATCAGAGACGGCTATTTGAATTTAAATTACTTAGCTTTAAATAAAATTAAATATACAGTTCCTCAATGACACTGTTCATATTTTGAGGGCTCAACTCTAGGTGATTAGTAGTTACCATTGGACAGTGCAGACATAGACCATATTTAGCACCATGGAAGTTTTTTTTTTTCTTTCCATACTTATTTATTTTAGAGAGAGAGAGTGCAAGAACATGTGAGTGCTGGGCAGGGAGGGGCAGAGGGAGAGGGAATCCTCAAGCAGACTCCTTGTTGATCATGGAACCCAACCTGGGGCTTGACATGGGGTGTAATCCCATGACACTGAGATCATGATTTGAGCTGAAATCAAGAGTCAGATGCTTAATGGACTGAGCCACCCAAGCACCCCACCATGGAAAGTTCTACTGACCAACACTGCACTAGATCTCTGTCCATTTCACTATACCTAAAGGCTAGTTTACATTGGAGACCAATTAGTCTCTGCTCATCCTTACGTAAGCAGAAATTTCTTTTGAGTAAATTTCAAACAATAATAATTGGGAAGTATATCCTATCCAAAATATTTTACTGTATTACTATAAAAGTCAAGACATTCCAGGTTTTACCATTTGGCATTTCCTTTTGGTGAAATTGTGTCAATATACCCTCCCTCTTCCACTTGATAGGGGGCTTTTAATTTGTAAGATCAGTTGTGAAGACAAATGCAAATAAATGGATAAAGGGATCCACAGATTTTTTATTTTCTACTATCTAACATTAGGATTTTAATAATGCCTTATATTTCTATATTTCTATTAATTCAACTAGTCCATAGCAGCATGCAGGCATTCTGAGTCTTAAGCCAGCCAAGGCCCTTTTCTCTATACTATGCTGCCTATTCATCTTTTATCTAAAGAGTAGAGAAGTGGAACAGTTTGAAAAGCATACAGCCATGTCTCTGACTTCTTTTGGCTTTATAGCTATCAGAGCAGAAATATAAGCTGGCGTGTTTGTTACATTTCTCAGATTTTTTTTTTCTTCAGAATGGCTGCCCTTGTTTACACATGAACACCACAACAATGAAAAACCTTGTAGATATAAGTTTGACTATTTATTTTGTTAGGATATCTTCCTTGTAGTAGAATTCTTGGGTCCAAGGGTATGTAATTAACACCTTTAATACACATTGCCATGTTGACCCTACCCTCCTCCAAAAGTATCAATTTGTACTCTCAATAGCATTGTATGTGAGCTCCCCTTTTCCACACCCTCCCTAACACTGGGTATTATCTCCCTCTCCTCCTGCTTCTCCCCTTTAAAAATATTCGCTAAGGATTCAAATGATATTTGTTTAATTTGTAGGTATTTTAAAAATAACTAGTGAATACAACACCAAAGGCACAATCCATGAAAGAAATAATTGTTAAGCAAGGCTTCATTAAAATTAAAAACTTCTGCTCTGTGAAAGACAATATCAAGAGAATGAGAAGACAAGCCACAGACTGGGTGAATAAATTTGCAAAAGACACATCAGATAAAGGACTGTTATCAAACATATGCAAAGAACTCTTAAAATCAACAATAAAAAAACAATCCAGTTAAAATATGGGCCAATGACCCAAACAAACACTTTACCAAAGAATATATACGGATGGCAAATAGGCATATGAAAAGATGTTCACATCAGATGTTACTAGGAAATGACAAATTAAAACAACAATGAGATACACTGTACAACTAGTAGAATGCTCAAAGTCCAGAACACCAACAACACCAAATACTGGTTACGTGTGGACTAACAGGAATACTTGTTCATTGTCGGTGGGAATTCAAAATAGTACAACCACTTAAGAAGAGAGTGTAGAAGTTTCTTACAAAACTAAACATACTCTTACCATATGACTTAACAATCATACTCCTTGTTATTTCCCAAAGGAGTTGAAAATTTATGTCTACACAAAACCCTGCACATGGATATTTGTAGCAGCTTAATCACAACTGCCCAAACCTGGAAGCAACCAAGATGTCCTTCAGTACGTAAGTGAATAAATAAACTGTGATACATCCAGACAATGTAATATTATTCAGTGCTAAAAAGAAATGAGCTATCAAAACATGACAAGACACAACGAACCTTAAATGTATATTACTAAGTAGAGGAAGTCAATCTGAGAAGCCTACAGGATATATGATTCCAACTATATGACATTTCGGCAAAAGGCAAACCTATGGAGATAATAAAAAGATCAGTGGTTCCCAGGAAAAGAGAGTGGAGAAGGGAGAGATAAAAAGGCAAAGCCCAGGGGATTTTTAGGACACCGAAAATGCTCTGTGTGATGTTAGAATAATGGGTAGGTATCATTATACATTTGTCCAGACCCATTGAATGAACAATGTCAAGAGTGAACCACAAGGTAAACCATGATCTTTTCATGATTATGATGTATCAGTGTAGGTTCATCCTTGGTAAAAAATGTACAGGACTGGTAAGTCATGTTGATAATAGTAGAAGCTATCCAGGTGTGCAATAACTTTTTATGTAACCATTTGTTTGTGATTTCTGCCTTTGAAAACATGCTTTTCTATCTCAAGGTCTGTATTTTATTTTAGTACTTTATATATACCACATTATATTTTGGAATTGACAATCCATATGACATTTTCTTTCATTTGAGGGTAGGTAGAAGCAAAAGATTTTTCTGAGTATAATTTTCTCCAAACAAAGTCATATTAACAGATTTTAGACATCAAATATTGTTATTTATTTAGAACAAATAATTTAAGGGGGCTCCTGGGTGGCTCAGTCAGTTAAACATCCAGCTCTTGATTTCAGCTCAGGTTATGGTCTGAGGGTTGTGAGATTGAGCCCCGTGTCAGGCTTCACACACAGTGGGGAGTCTGCTTGAGATTCTCTTTCTCCTTCTGCCTCTGCTCCTCTCCCACTCATGTACATGCCCTCTCTCTTTCTCTCTCTCTCTCTCTCAAAAAAAAATTTAGAATTTGAAAATTAAATTAAATTAAAATGATTAAAGTATTGAAATAGTGTCAATAGTGAATATTTGATAATATACACACCAGTTAGTGGTGAATTGCTATAATAATATTACTTTAAATTTTATCAGGCTAGGGGCACCTGGGTGGCTCAGCTATTAAGGTCTGCCCTTGGCTCAGGTCATGATCTCAGTGTCCTGGGATTGAGCCCCGCATCAGGCTCCCTGCTCAGGGGGAAGCCTGCTTCTTCCTCTCCCACTCCCCCTGCTTGTGTTTCCTCTCTCGCTGTGCTTCTCTCTGTCAAATAAATAAATAAAATCTTTAAAAAAAAAAAGTATCAAAGTTGTCTAAAAAAATTTATCAGGTTAATATTATGAGAATGGAACCAATTGATTGTTCCTTTTTGTATATTAAGACAAATTGTTCATTACCAGCAATGAGTTTACTCTTTTACTATCACCCACTGTACAATTTAAATTTAATCATTATTGATGAAAGCCTCTATTGCTTATTGAACAAAGTCAACATCCTTTATAATAAGCTCTGATGAGACTATACCAGACACACCTATTGTTAGTGCTTTCTAAATGTTATTAATGGAATTAATTAAATTGGAAAGTAAATATCTGAAAATCGTACCCCCCATTTGAAATTCCTACTTTTTAAAAAAGATTTTATTTATTTATTTGAGAGAGAGAGAGAGCACAAGCAAGGGGTAAGGGTAGAGGGAAAGGGAGAAGCAGACTCCCCACTGAGCAGAGAGGCCAACACGGGACTCGATCCCAGGACCCTGGGATCATGACCTGAGCTGAAGGCAGATGCTTAAACAACTGAACAACCCAGGTGCCCCAGAAATTTCTACTTTCTTTTTAAAAACATAGGTCTTTGACTACATACAGGGCTTTGAGCTTTCTAATAAAGTCTATTTTATCCTCTGAATTAATCATTATTGCCACTGTCATCATAATCATCATCATGGTGCCATTACTTTTTTTTTCATATGAAACAGTTAAGATTATTTTTTAAAAAGCCCAGTTCTTTTTATGCAAAAATTATATGGTTGTCAATAATAAAATCCACTTTAGTGAAGTCATAGGTTTAAAAATAGCAATACCTAAAAATGGAACTTTACTTTAGAAATATTGTCTTGGGGTGCAACAATTATCATTAGTTTTATTGAAGAAGCTATAATAGTTCTTCATCATGACTCTGTTGAACATCTATCTCCTTAAAAGAGGTAAATGTAGATAATCAGCTGTTTGAGAGGTTAGGGAGCTCTAGAAATTAAAGCTAAAATGTTAAAAGACACCACCAATCATTCAAAATGAACAATAAAGTATGATTTAAAGAAATGTTGACAAAAATACGATTCAATTAAAACACCTTGGCAACAAACATTTCTAATTCAAAATGAACATATCAAAAATAATTTCGCGGGCGCCTGGGTGGCTCAGTGGGTTAAAGCCGCTGCCTTCGGCTCAGGTCATGATCCCAGGGTCCTGGGATCGAGGCCCACATCGGGCTCTCTGCTCAGCGGGAAGCCTGCTTCCTCCTCTCCCCTCTCTCTCTGCCTGCCTCTCTGTCTACTTGTAATCTCTCTCTCTCTGTGTCAAATGAATAAATAAAAAAATAATAATAATTTCGCTTCTTAAGAATGTAAGTATCAAAACAACTGGAAAAGAAACTTCCTTCTAGCCATTACGGAAAACAGTGTAGAGGTTTCTCAAAAAACCAAAAATAGAACTACCATATGATCCAGCAATCTCTTTTCTGAGTATATCCTCAAAGGAAATTAAATGAGTACATGGAAGAGATATCTGCACTCCTATGTTCATTGCAGCATTATTCACAATAACCAAGACATGGAAATTACTAAGTGTTATTGACATATGAATGGATAAAGACATTGTGGTATATATATACACAATGAAGTATTTATAAAGGAGATCTTGCCATTTGCAACAACGTGAATGAACCTAAAAGACATTATACTAAATGAAATAAACCAGACACAGAAAGAAAAATACTGCATGTTCTCCATTATATGTGGAATCTGAAAAAGTCAAATACATTGAAGCAGAGAGTAGAATGGTGGTTACCAGGGGTGGGGAGGTGGGGGAAATGAGATGTTGGTCAGCGGGTGCAAATTTGCAGTTATGTGGGATAAATAAGTCTAGAGAGCTAATGTACAGCATAAGGCCTGTAAGTAATAATACTCTAAGTAATAATACTGCATACTGGAAATTTGCTAAGAGAGTAGATTTCAAGTACTCCTACTACATACCAAAACGTAATAACTAAGCGAGGAAAAGATATGTTAATTTGCTTGACTGTAGTAATTATTTTGCTATGTATATGTGTGTATGGAATTATCATGTTGTATAACTTAAATGCATAGCTATTCAAAAAATTTCAAAGGATCTCCCATCATATGGACCTCTCAGTTATGCTGACCTGAGAAATGGACATGTACATATGGTCTAGTGTCAGGTGTATAAAGATCGCAGAAATCTGGGTACATATTCATTTTCACACACATCTCACTCTAATGTCTCAGCTGGCTGATGATACCTTAGCCCACAGCAGCAAGGACTGAGACAAGAGGAACTCTAGGAACTGAAAAATAGAATTTGTCATTCCTGTTATAGAATGGATCTCGGCTGGATCAAGTACTTCAAATATGGGATAGTGGAAAGCTAGTACTTTTCAGGAATTCCACCTCATCCACGCTACTCCAACTCGCTTCTTTTATAAATAGAGATTTAACCCACACCAGCACTGTTGCGTGGTTAAGAGATCATTTACACGTTTATCTTTACCTTTCATCTGTCTTACTTGTGTCTTCTCTTTCTGTCTCTGACTTTTTCTCCCTTCTTCTTTGCCTCCCTCCCTCCTTTATTTTTCCTTTAATAAGTACCTACCACTTCCTACCTCAGATATAGTCGGTATTGCGCATTTCACACTTTAAAATATTTTACCAGGTATCATCTTTTACTCCTTCTTGGGAACTTTCTATTCTTAGCTAATAACAACTTATGTTTGTGAAAATATTCGATGTTTCAGAGTTGATGCTCATACCGTGTTCTATATTCCAAACAACACAGGGTAAAAGGAAAGAATGATTTCAGATACAGCATGGGCATTTTACACATGTTCAGTGTTAGTATAATGCTTTTGATATTTGTTATCGTGGAAATAGTTCCCTTTATTTGCAATCACGGCAAAAAAAATTATTTTGAAAAGTGATTGTAACTCCTTGCTCAAATTTAGAAGACGACCTAGATGTATGAAAACTAGAGAGACTAAGGAAATAGCAATGAAAACCACGGAGGCTCAATGGATTTCAGAAAATCCGTTTCCCTTTTTGAAGAAAGAGATATATGACCAAACTTGGGATCATTTTCTTGGCTTGTATCCAAATCACTCTAGTGGCAAAAAACTGATTTTAGCTGGGAAAATATTTTTGAAAGACTTTCTCTGATGAAAACACTCCAGGTAGAGAGTGAATCCCTTGTGTAACCGTTGGGGGCTCTGCTTCTGTTTTGGTCAGGCTTTGTCCCTAAAGCTGCCGGGACAACTTTGTTCTATTTGTTCCAAGTAGAGAAAAATTGGCTGAGTTAGCCCTTGGCTAAAAAAAAATTAAAGTAAATCCTAATGCCTATGAGAAAGACAAACATCAAACATCAAGTAGAAACCGTGAAGAAGGCAGCAACGTAAGTTATTAGTCAAGACATTTTCTCGTCCCCTGACTTGCTCTGGGGATATCAAAGCCACCTCTTCGGAAGGGAGTGAGGGGGCCAAGTAAACAACGCAGGAGGAGGCGTCCTCGCTCTGGGAATGGCTGCTTCCCCACACCACCCTGCCTTGTTTACATTCGGCTCTCCCCAGCCTCCAAGCAAGAGTTCCTTTTATACTAACCCATATTGTATTTACTTCTATTTGTAAACCCTCCGAAGCACAGAACCACAATGCCTGAAAGAACAGAATACTAATGGAAATAAAGTATGTTGTAAAAATTACAGAGAAAACTGAACCATTCATGTGAGATGCGGCTGGCAGGAATATGATGCAAGAGGAATAAGTGCGCAGTTACAATAAATACACAAAGTAACGTGCGGGAGGATTTTGTCCTCTGGTTTAATTTAGTAGAAGAGCCAAACGGCTTGAGACCCATGCCGCTAATCAGGTGTCCTCTCAGGAAAGTGGACCATTTTCAAAGATCAAAGCAAGGAAGCACTTTGCCCAAGTTTTACATTGACCTGAAGACACGAATTACTGCATTCTTATTCCTTCTTTCCAGTTTTCCTTCTTTTACATGCACACACACCCTCACAGACGCTACCAAAGAACTAGAGAAATTCACAACGTTTTCGACTTTCAAATTAATAAAGGGTGAAATCGGACGGGAGGAAGCAGGGGGTGGGGGGAGGAGGAGAAACTTGTCCTATGCCCATAGAGGGCTGGGGGGTGGGGGCGCCGGTGAAATTCCACCCAGCAACTTATGCTCCTGCAACAGAAGAGTTCAGTTTCATAGATTCAGTTGTGCCTTACCTGGTTTTGTAGTGAACTGCACCAACATGCCCCTAATTCTTCCCCTAAAGTACTACATATGCTGAAAGCTATAGTATTTGACCTTACACATTTCCACAGAAGAAACTCCAAAGCAACCTTTAACTTCAATAAAACGCTGTGTTCATTCTTCCCGTTGTGCTCAACACACAGCAATCTAATACACCTCATCATGTGGTCCGTTGCCATGGTAGCAATGAATCCAGCTGCTGAAATACAAAAGACTGACAAAAAGTTGCCTTTTTCCCCCTCCACCCACCCTGACAAAGTCAGAGTGGTTTTTTTTTCCTTCATGACAAGTCTAATTTGAATATGTTTCTGGTGCTGACTCAACTTCGTGAGCAAGGAAAAAAAAAAAAGAAAGAAAAACGAACCACAGAGGTATAAGAATAAGAGGTCCTCCGAAGCTTTTAAACAAATGAAGTAACTATATGCATTTTTAAGTTGCCACTAATCCCTCAAGATACTGATCATTAGCTGCTACTTCTTCCAACCAAGTATTTTCAGACGCCAGTTAGTAACTCAATAGAAAAATGCAGCAATGATCTCACAGATCCTTTAAGTATATATATGAAAGTTAAATAATGCAGTCAACACGGATGCTGAAAACACGACATCAGTGTAGGAAGGACTAGTCTCAAACTGTTTTCCTAGAGCAAACTTCTAATCACAGCTCAGAGGTGGGAGGTAAAATTCTTCCTTTTCTTTTCATCAAACCCTGTGTTTAACCATTATTTAAACAGATTAAGTCTCAGTCCTATTTCCAGTGATCATAGATTTGGATCTGTGGTGACACAGCCTGATAGAATCAATCAAACCATCTTTGGGGGCTCTATCTTAAGAGTAGGAGTTTTGGAGTTGGGACAACAGCAATTTTGAAGAGGGGCACCCGGGTGACTCAGTGGCTTAAAGCCTCTGCCTTCGGCTCAGGCCATGATCTCAGGGTCCTGGGATCGAGCCCCGCATCAGGCTCCCTGCCAAGCAGGGAGCCTGCTCACTCCTCTCTTTCCCTGCCTCTCTGGCTTATTGTGATCTGATCTCTCTCTGTCAAATAAATAAATAAAATCTTAAAAAAAAAAAAAAGGAAGAAAGAAGAAAAAGAAGAAGAGCAACCAGGAAGTTACTCGGATGTGGGTTTGAAGTCTTACCCCGCTAGCTTTGTGATCTTGGATAGGTCATTTAAACTCTAAACCCCGGTTAAAATTTTGTGAAATTTCTACTTTAAAGAGTTATGACAACGAATTAAATGAGATAACCCAAGGAAAACACCAAGCACTGAGCTTGAAAAATAGTAAGTGCTCAATAAATTACCGCTAGTGTTATTTAGCCAAACTGTTTGAGTTTTGAACATGAGGAACAACAAGAAAGCTCATTGACACCTGACTTTCCCTTGCTGATAAAACTGTCATTTTCAACCACATACACATTTTTAATTATATGCTTCATAATATGAGCATAATACAGTGACCATTTCAGGCAACTAGCCAGGATTGCTTGCTCCTACTTAAAAACCATCTAGAGGAGATGACCAGTCAAAAGGTTTTAACATATTCCCAGTGTGAAATGGACTGTAAAAAGAGTATTAAAGTTGGTAGTCGATTAAAAAAATCTTTTTAGTATGAAAAACACAAAGTAAAGTAGTTCATTTCGACATTTATATTGAATTTTCAAGAAGTGGCCTATATGTTGTTTATTAGCAGGTTTTTTTCCAAATCAAAATGGAGTATAAAGGATTGTCATCATAAAGAGCCTCAGAATGGAAATTATGTACAGAGATTACATTTTTAACAGTTTGCAGTTGTGGCTTAACAGTAGCCTTTGAAAGGTCACCTTGATCAGTAACGGGGGGGAGGGGGCCATAAAGGGCTCACCACTACAGACTTGTTAGTTGCTTTTCTCCACAGTCATCTAACTCAGGAAATTACCAGACACCAAAGCCAATTGCATGGGAAAATTAGCATGAAAATCCCTTCAAAATCCCTTTGAAGCCTTATAGTGCAAAGCAGCAGCCAGGGGTTAAAAAAACAAAACAAAAACAGTAAAACCCCAAACCAAGAAACAACAACAAAAACCTGGGGAGGAGAAAAAGAACTTTCATGGCAGAAAGTTGCTATAAAGAATAAAATGGGGCGCCTGGGTGGCTCAGTGGGTTAGAGCCTCTGCCTTCGGCTCAGGTCATGATCTCAGTGTCCTGGGATTGAGGCCCACGTCGGGCTCTCTGAACCACAATTTGAATAATTCATAATCACTCTCACGTGTGGCTAGCTGAAAAGAAACTCACTGCTCATCTTCATTTCTTTGGGAGTCTTTACTTTGCGTCTTTTTCCTCCTACAGATTGGTTATGCATCTCACTGTTTCTCATTTTGTAAACTGAAGAGCCTATCATTTATCCAGTTAATGGAGCCTCTTCCTAGAGCATAAGTACGATTAGCAAACATCCTTTGTCAGATGTTAAGCAACTTGTTTGATTCTCTCTCTTAAGCATTAGGGAAATATGTCAATATGTTTGGTTTCACAAAGTCTCAAATCCTTTTTGCAAATGTTAAGATTAACTTCTTGCTCAGTGGGAACGAAATTTGTAACATGATCCGTGCTGGTGTGACCCACTTAATTTTATATGAAGAATCCAATCACCGAGGGAGAAATTAGTCTTTGAGACATAATGCTTCAGAAGGTACCCTGGGAAGATGTGCCAAGCCTGGGGGGACCCACAGACCTGGGAGAGAGCTTACAAGTTTGTTTGCTTCACCGCTCTCTTTTCAGACACAAGGGCACCTAAAATCCCACAAACTCAAGATAACAACATGGACTCAGAGGTCACAACCTTGAGTTAAAGCAGCAAGGCTACCAACAAAACAAAACAAAACAACTGGCTGCTAATGTCAGTGAAATTAAAACAAGACAAAACAATTTGAACCTCTATAAAATCAATTTTTTTCAGGTCACATTTTAAAATTGTTATTATATAATACCACAAAGAGCTATACTGTCAGGGTACTAGTTTAAATCAAATAAGTGAGCTTGTTCACAACAACAACAAAAAAGATTGTGATCTATTGAACTTTTTTTGTAGGCACATAGTTTCTTAGGCTGCTTTGAGCAGCTGACCTAAAAAATATTAATCGGATTAGTATCTATTCTACTCATGAAAATTTCCTATGAAAGAACAAGGCTATTGCAAGGCATCTCAGTTTATATAACTCAATATCAAGATATTCTATTTTACCCTTAAGATGTTTTCAAAACAGGAGGAGCGGCAAGATGGCGGAGGAGTAGGAGACCGATTATCATCAGGTCCCAG
>LNAC01000198.1:0-77120 GCA_002007465.1 Ailurus styani
GGACTATAATTTGCCTTAGCGGTCTTTATTCCTGTGCGCGACCAGAAAAACCTTACAGTGATAACCCTAACTCATCAAGTATTCATTATGTTCCATGTTCTTTACTTATTTATCACTGAGGTTTAATACAAAGTTGTTGAAATAAAAATGTGCATTGCTTAAAGTCCTTAGGCAATTTGGGTTTCTAGATCTATCCATTCTTTTGTTATTGTACATGCACACACCATTCATTTACTTATCAATTATTTTATTTCTAATTAAAGAGAAGCCCTGGAACTTATAAATGTAATAGAATATGGTTGTTCCCAATTTGTGCAATATTGAAGCAGAAATACTAGTTAGAACTGTCATCTTCTTTCATTTCATTTAATTTGGTCTGGAAAAACACATGGTTTGTATAACAATTGCTTCAGGCACTAAGCACATTTCATCCAGGAACATTTAAATGTAATCTAAACCATCTTAAGTACTTTTTATGGTGCAAGAGGAGAGTCACTTCACTTTGAAAATATAAAATCCCAGGATCACAGAATTTAAGTATACTTTCCAGAATACCAGGTTCTGAAGTTAATAGAAAAAAAAATGCTGATCAGAAGAATACAGGCTACCGAGTGGTAATAAAGTGGGAGTCTTTACATATTGCTAATCATATTTTAATGAAGCAAAAAGAAAAGACTTGAAAATAGTATTAGATAAAAACTTCTGGAATAAAATCACAGCGGTCTTTTTTTTTTTAATTTTATTTTCATTCTTTGCCCCAGGGGTACAGGTCTGTGAATCATCAGGCTTACACCTTTCACAGCATTCACCAAAGCACAAACCCTCCCCAATGTCCATAACCCATCCACCCTATCCCTACCCTCCCACCCCCCAGTAACCCTCAGTTTGTTTTGTGAGATTAGGAATCTCTTATGGTTTGTCTCCTTCCCCATCCCATCTTGTTTCATTATTTTTCCCTCCCTACTCACAGCGGTCTTTTACATTTGTTTAGAACTGGGAGACTTGACTTTTTGAATGCTAACGGGCTCTGTACAGTGTTTAGAAGAAAGCGGTAAGGTGCGGGGAAGGAAGTTCGATAGTACCTTTTCGAGTTCTGTTAAGCCTACTGTTTCCTCCCTTCTCTTCAAAGAAAAGAAAGAAGAAACCTACACCTGATTGTTCAAGCAGTGTCATTCAGCAAATCTAATTGCATCACCCGCACATCTTAAATTAAAAGTCTTGGTCTCAGTCTCTGTGTCTCTATTGTTCATTGGGACCGAATCACCCGTTTTGCCACTGACAATAATAGCCAGTGTCTGCTCCTTGTCTTTAAGAAATGTGATCTTTTTTCCCTGACTAACTAATTTTGTCACATACAACGTCTACGAGGGAGATAGAAGAGTTTCTAGTTTGCCGGAGCCATGATGGGATTGCACATACTCAGATGCTGGGGAGACTGACCAATGGTGGATTCTGATTTAATGGCTTTGGGAGGGAGCCTGTAATTATGCTTTCTCCACTAGCCCCCAAGTGAAGCTGAGGCTACCCCTTTTTGAGCAGCAAAGTCTAGAGACCTAAAAATTGGAAAAGTGTGAACATAGACAAATCTAAACAAAAAGTAGAGAATGGGGGGGGTCTTTAATATAAAAAAAAAATAATATGTTTAGCTTATTCAGAATAAAGCCCAGGAGGGTCCCAGAGATTCCCGACTTTGCTCCACTTGTAAGGAACATGACTGTAAGGTCCTCATAGGACATCAATTTTGCTGTTCTCAAATTGACAATCGTTGGTTTCCAAGATTAGCAGAATTTATTTTTTTTGCTGGGTGAGGGCAAGTAAGGGTTACAGCTGCTATTTGGAGAAATGCCTAGAGGGTAAAATGCTTGAAGAAGTTATATTACTGAAAAAAATAGAAAATGAATGAGAATAAGGAAGATCAAACTGAAATAAAGAATGAGTCAGTAGAGTATGGACTGTTAAACCCTTGATGAGATTTCACAGGTATTGACATACTGGTAACTCGAAATAAGAAGAACGGGAGAAAAGGTCAATTTGAATCCTTAAAATGTTGTGGCAGGTTGTGAGTAAGAAATAATATATCATAGAGTCTGGTGCTAGAATTTTTATGTACCTCAAAGAAGAAAAAGGAGAGAGCAACAGACCAGAAGTGATAGGAAATGGGAGAAAGTTTTATCTGCGATTATTAAAACTAAGGGAAATTCTATAGAGCTATTTAAAGGAAGATTTATGAAATTTAGATTTACAGAGAAAATTTCCTAAAAAGGCTATTACATATAATCATTCATAATATATATTTTAATAGATTTTGCAAGATATAAATATAAGAAGATAATCTAGTACAAAACCTATGAATAAGACATATATAATTTTGCTTAGGGAACAATTTTGGACTAAGAAAGTAGTGATTTAGGGCTTGCATTAATATAAAAAACAAGAAAAAATGTTTATGTTATGTCTGAAAATAGATGAAAAAGTGCTGAGTAATTTAATAATCAAATAAAAACAAATTGAAATAATAAGATGTCTTCTAACGTAAGAGTGCAGTGAAATGGGCACTTTCATCTGCAGCTTGATCAGCATGTAAACTGGTACCATTATTTCTGGGATGCAATTTGAAAACATGCATCCAAGTATCAAGACTGTTCATGTATCATGATTCACTAATTATCCCCAGGAAATAATCATAAATACATATAGAGAGTGATATTTATTACACTGTTACTTAAAATGAAGAGTTGACTACAACCTTTGCTCCCAAAAAAACAAAGAGAAGGAGGGCAGATTACTTAAATATATGATACAAAAAGATGTAACAAAATGCAGTGCAGGTATTTAAAAGCCGGCTCTAAAAAAATATTAATGGCAATAAGAATGATCTGATACACTGTTTTTAAAAATCTGGGGACTTTTTTTTCTACCAGCAATATGGCAAACTAACCTGCTAGACCACCGTCTTGCTATATAACATCTACAAATACCAGATAAAATGTGCATGCTATTTTTTTTTATAAATTTATTTTTAAGATTTTATTTATTTATTTGACACAGAGAGAGAGAGGTCAGATCACAAGTAGGCAGAGAGACAGGCAGAGAGAGGAGGAAGCAGGCTCCCCGCTGAGCAGGGAGCCTGATGCGGGCCTCCATCCCAGGACCCTGAGATCATGACCTGAGCTGAAGGCAGAGGCTTTAACCCACTGAGCCACCCAGGCGCCCTGCATGCTATTTTTTAAAGTATATTGCTGAACCAAGGAATTAAGGTGTACCCATAGGAAGACCATGAAGAGAATACATGACTCCAGAGAGGTATGAAAGCACCCTAACCAGAAACTTCCATAACACAGGGCTGTCCCTGAAACCCTGACTTGAAATTTTTATGACTATCCAAGATATGGGACAGTGGGAGACAGAGCCTAGAGCCTTCTCAGTGTAGCAGTCTTATAGAGAAACCCATTCAAAATCAGAATTCTAAAGGACTATAATTTCAGTGAAAGAATAAAGTAGGAAAAATAACTGCTCCTCAGAGGGGCAATTAGGAAAATTTTCTGCCCCAAACCTGGTATAAGGTTGAGGAGGAAAAAAATCATAAGTTTATCTTCACATGAATTTATAGTTTAAATTCTCATGGTCTCTATAACTAAAAAAAACTCGACTGAAATTTTATAGTTGTCCCAGTTGAGTGTTATCTCTAAGAACCTAGCCAAAACAAAAGCAAAGTATCTTTGGAGACACTTATGTATTCCAGGTCTCAGAGACTTACCATAGACAAAATTCCACTAAATGTGGGATTAAACATAAACATCACAAAACTCATGAAGAGTTAGGCATCAAGAGCAGAAACAAAAATAGAACTCTAGTCAGAGAGCCTGGGTGGCTCAGGCAGTTAAGTGTCTGCCTTCAGGGCAGGTCATGATCTCAGGGTCCTGGGATGGAGCCCCGCATCGGGCTCCCTGCTCAGTGGGGAGTCTGCCTCTCCTCTCCCTCTGCCTGCCGCTCCCTCTGCTTGTGTTCTCTCTCTCTTTCTGTCAAATAAATAAATAAATAAAATCTTAAAAAAAAATAGAACTCTACTCATGAAGATTTTAGATATTATAGCTATTATGTAACCATAAAAACTATGCTTAATATGCTTAAAGAAATCAGGAAACTGTGCTGGTAACATAAGTTAGCAACAGTCTACCTATCATATACTCAGCAGATCTGGGAACGAATTTAAGGAAACTCTAAAAATAAAAAATATAATGAACACTAAAAACTCAATGGACAGGTTAAGTACTAGATTAGAGAGAGCCAAAGATAAAATGAGGAACTGGAAGTGTAGATATGAAGAAATTGTACTGAATACAGCATGGGGAGACAGGAAGATGGATATATGAAGTAGGACCGAGAAATAGAGGCACTATCTGATAAGATGTACGAAAGAAAAATAAAGAGAATTAAGAAAGGTTTTAGTCAAAGAAATAATATCTGAGGATTTTTCATAGTTCAAATTTATTAATGTTCAAGATGAAATAAAGCACTTGCAAATTTTTCTTACCTGTAAAGATACTTAATTAGAAGTTAAAAATTCCTCTCACAAAAAGAGAACCATAAGACCCAAACAATTTTACTGATGAATTCTACAAATATTTTCAAGGAATGTATTATTTTTGTCATACAAAAACTACTCTAGAATGGGAAAAGAAGGAACACTTTTTAGTTCATTTTATGAGGTCACTACAATCTTGATACCAACATTATATAAGAAAGGTACAACAAAGAAAAATTATAACCAATCTCCTTCATGAACCTAATGGCAAAATTCTAAATTAGAAATTTGCAAATTATCTTTTATATAGTGATGTATAAAAAAGAAAATGTAATATGAATACTGGGTTTAGGCAGGATTTTTAACAATAGAAAAAATCTATAAATGTAATTTATCACATTAACAGATTAAAGAAGGAAAAGCAAATTATTGTCTCAGGAGATGCAGAAAGGGAATTCAATAAAATTAAATAATTAAGCTTAATAAAATTTTTTTTAGCAAACTAGAAATAGAAGAGCTCTTAGTGTCCACCTATAAATCAGAAACTTCTTGGTCTTTCAAGCAGAGGTGATTTAACACAGGTAATTGATTACTCAGATCATGAAAGCCAAACCATTTTTTTAAATTAACATATAATGTATTATTTGCTTCAGGAGTACAGGTCTGTGAATCATCAGTCTTACACAATTCACAGCACTCACCATAACACGTACCCTCCCCAAAGTCCATAACCTGCCACCCGATCCCTCCCACCCTCCTCCCCTCCAGCAACCCTCAGTTTGCTTCCTGAGATTAAGTCTCTCATTTGTTTCCCTCCCCAGTCCCATCCTGTTTCATTTTTTCCCTCCCTTCCCCCCACAGCCTCTCAATTTCCTCATATCAGAGAGATCATCTGATAATTATCTTTCTCTGTTTGACTTATTTTGCTTAGCATAATACCCTCTAGTTCCATGCACGTCTGTTGCAAATGTGAAAGCCAAACCATTTTGAGTCAGCTACTTGAAAGCAGGAAGCCAGTCATGCCCCCAAGGCTAGAAGGACATGGGGCAAGTTGTTATCAGAGTGCAGAGACTGGATTCTCAGGCAAATGCTAGAGCTAATATCAGCATTGCCTGGGAGAGCAGGCTTCCTTGAAGGAGGAGCTATCTGTTGGGAATTAGACCCTCAGAAAAGGGGCAAGTTTTGCTAGAGATACCATAGGAGACAGGGAGATGATAACTTGTCTTTTCCCAGTGCCTTCCATTGGGGAGCCTAATGAAAAATTGGAGGTTAAACATGCCTGAAAATATATTTTCCTGAAATATAGAATGGATGAGGAGAATAGATTGGAAGTGGTCTGAGATCCAATAAATGACTGAGAAAAACAGGGAATAGAGGGGCTAGTCAAAGCAGGCTTCAAAGGTATGTCAATGTCTTAGTTTTAAACTTAAAAGTGGGTATATTATTCTTTTATTACTAATGTGTATATCTTACACATATTTTATAAATACTGTATATATTCAGTATTTACTTTTCAAAACATCAATATACAAATTAGCACATACTGTATAATCTCATTATTGCTCTATACATTTTTACATACAATATTCAAATACAAAAATATGGAAATACACAAGAACTTTAGGAGAGAGAGAATATGAATATGAAACAAAAAAGTATGTCCAAATTATAGTTATGTTCTAAGAATTGAATTTAAAGAGGAAGAAGCAAATTGCAAAAGAAATAATCAACCATCTTTAGAAATTATTCAAGAAATGTTCTGTGATCTTTTGAAATCCAAATGCTACAAAGTTAGGGAAATATAATTGAATTGTAGTTTAACTGAGAAAGCTTGTATGTTAGTAACTATATTTATTCTATCTCATGAAATGATGTCTTAATGGAAGAGAGTTAATCTGCATGAAGTCTGGCTAGAATTGAGCTTCATGTTTGTCTGACATTGTCTATAGGCAAGTGACAGCCAGTTCACAGGAGTGAATCTCTGATTTTTTCTTTTGACATTAATAGGTACCAATGTCAAGCAAAGAAAAAAAATTGAAAGGGAGTGTGTTAAGATTTTAATAGTGACTATTTCTGTCAATGATTTTTGTTTTATCCTTTACTATTTTCTATTTCCAATGTTTCTTACTAAGTTATATTATTTTTTTAAATGCAGAAACAGCAACGAGTAATGCACTATAATAAAACTTAAAAAACAACAACACTGTGACCTTCACCATTGTCTTAGGCTGCTTGGGCTGCTATAACAAATCACTACAGACTGTGTGGTTTATAAACAACAGAAATTTACCTCTCACTATCTGGAGGCTGGGAAGTTCAAGATCAAGGTGCTGGTAGATGGAGTGTCTGGAGAGAGCCTACTTCCCGATTCATGGATTGCTATCTTTTCCCCATGTCCTTACATGGCAGAAAAGGTGAGGAATCTCTGGGTTTTCTTTCATAAGGCCACTGATTTCATTCCTGAAGGCTTGCTTGGTCCTCGGGACCTAATGCCCTCTCAGTGCCCCGCTTCCTTATACCATCACCTTGGAGGTTAGTACTTGAACATATACATTTTGGGGGGATACAAACATTCAGACCATAGCAGCCATGATTATGGGCCAGTCACGAAAGGGAGAGACAAAGGAGGAAAGGTGATCAATATTCCCATTTACTCAGGAATTTTTGTTGCTATAATCAAGACAATCCTGGGCATGCTAGGACTGTAGAAAAGTCATAAAGGAATTCACTTTTTAACTGTGAATTTCAGTCTTCATCTAGAAACCTGATTATTCTGATGAATTGGGCGAGAAGATGTAGTGTTCCTGGAAAGAATTAAAATCTTTCCATAGCCTGTCCTATTAAATATAGATACTCTACATCTTTGTGAGGAAAACATCTCATGCTTTTGAAAGCTAATGTCTTAGCTAATTAGCTGAAAGCAAAGTCCTCAGAGATTGTGACATAAGAGAGGTTCCCAGGTAGAGAAACGAGGAAAATTGATAAAAGAAGCTGAGAGAAGGCCATGGAAAATATTTTCCAGCCTCATTATTTTTCCTAGGACTGCGCCATATCTAGAGTTCTAGAAATGAACTCTAACACAGATATTTTCAAGCCAAAGTTCAACAAAGAGTATGTGTACGTATGATAGTTGTGGATTATTTCCTGTGGTCATTATCCCTTGGTTAAATGTCCCTTGGGGATTTCTTTGGGAAAGAGGGATACTACATTTAACAAGGCAGGAACTGAATTTTCTTAAATTTCTTGGCCCTATATGGTGGTTCTCAACCTTGGCTGCACATTAATATCACTTGGGAAAAATTTTAAGTATTTCAGTGCCCAGTTCACACGTCAGACTTTGAGAGCAGTACAAGCATTACTATTATTTAAAGCTCTCAGGCCTAAGAACCATTAATCTTTATAACCCTGGAATTCCTATGAAGAACATGAATGTTGTGAGTAGATTTGTTACAGCCATGTCATCACTCAGGGCAGATCAGCCTACAGAAATCTATCAGTTGTAAGGATCCAGATTAAATTTAAGAGAAGTATCATTAACATAGAGTAATATTTGGCCCTGCTTGAGGGCCAGGATGTATGGGCCCAACAGAATCACATTTGGAGCTTTAAAAAATGACCCTGGCTAGACTTTGTCCCAGTTAAATCTGAATCTCTACCCGATTGTGTCCAGAGTATTCGTATAAAGAAATAGTGGTTATGATGTGTAGCATCTGAAAGTCACATTATGCAAAAGAGCGGTTCCAGAAGGGGCATTCTCCAGGCTTTGAATTCGGAAGAGACAAGGCAAAGCAAAAAACACTCGACCCAAAGGTCTCAAAGGGCCATTAGATAAAATAGGGCATCAACTTAAATTAATTCAGCTAACTGGGGAAGATTGGCTGGAGTAAAATTTCACTTAAATAAATTCCAGTTAGCCAAGTAAAATGAAAATATTGAGTATCCTTTTATAGAAACCTCATTGTGTTTTCTGAATGATTTGAGAGAGGCTGGAAGAGGGAGATATGAAGCACATCCATTTGCTCAATGGGCAAAGGTTTTGTTTTATTTTATTTATGTAATGTGAAATGTTTGGCCACCTGGAGTAGTGCCTCAAAGTGATGGAAAATGGAAAATGTAGTCAGTGAGACTGATTAATAACCATGGGCAGAAAAATAGGCCAAGTGGAAAAACTTATTCATGTAATTGCTTCATTTTGCTGACTGCAAAAGGATTTGTTTTGGGAGTGATTTCAGCTATTTAACTTGGTGAATTGATAGATCACAAAAAGGTCTTAAAAAATGATCTTACACAATTTTGTTTGTTACATGAAATTAGTTTGACCCAGAAGATGTATGCTACTTTCTGTATCTACTTCATAGGGTTTGTCTTGAGAAAAGAGTTATTATACGGCATAAACACTCTTTGCGGAAGGACGTATGAAGACAGTAGGGGACTTCTTAAAAGTCATGGACTTAGAATTATCAAATTTAAAAAAGACAAGCCTTGGTTTTCTTCATTTAGATACAAAAATAAATGAGAGACAACAGAAATGGTTCATAATTTTATTTAGCTAATAGCTCATGCTGACATAAAAATATGGTTAGAAAATCCAAGAATTAAATGAAGTTAAAAATAAAATTAAAGTTCTCCTCCTGTAGTCTCATACCACCAGACACCTAGAATGTCCCTGGAAGGTTCTAGATGTATAGGTTTCTCCTGTGAAACCACATCATTGGCTTACTCATTGACTGTTGTTGGTTTCTTGAATGTCTTTCTAAAAATGACTTTAAGATATACCCCCAAAATAGAATCTGTATCTTGAACAAATTTATAGAAAATATGGCTTTGTCATTTAGAATTATACACAAGGATGTTTGGAACCTAGGCTTTATATTTTTTCCCCAGCTTTCTTGAGATATAATTGACAAGTAATATTAAATAAGTTGAAGGTGTACAATATAATAATTTGACAGGCATATATATCATGAAAGCTTGGTGGGTTCTTTAAATAATTGACTTCCAAGATATTACTACCTTTAACAACTGCATTGTATGACCATGTCATACTTTATATAAATAATATGCTACTGATGTCATTTATAATATATCTTGGTTTATGTATTTTTTCAAGATTATCTCTGTGATAAGTTCCTCAGTGAAACTGCTGTGGAATATAACAGTCTTTGTTGCTGGGACCAAATAAGCTTCCAAAACAAGGCCCTAGTTTATATTTTCACCAACATCATGTGAGAATGTCTAATACTCACACATTTGCTAACACTGAATATTATTGCATGTTTTAAAGTTCCACTAATCTGATTGGACTGACATTGACCATCTCTTATTTCCTTGGCCATTTGTGTGTTTCTTTTTCTACCTATTCATCTCCCTGCACATTCTTGTATTGGATTTTTTTTTTCTTTTCTATCTCAGAGATTGGCAAAAATTAAAATGATTGGCTATAGTGAAAATACAGAAAAAGAAACTCAGATACAATTCTGTACAATATTTTCAAGGACAGTACTCCCAATATCTTGAAATTTAAATTGTTATACATCTTTGATCTATCAATTCTCTTTCTAGTCATTTTCCTACAGAAATAACACAGAAAATATTTTTGCAAAGATTATTTTATAATGTTTATAATTATAATAGGAAAATTATGAGCAACTTAAATTCCCATCCAGAGGCCTCAGTAAATACTTCATGGTATATTATATATATTATACGATGACATTTACCTTGCTGTTTAAAAGAATGGATTGGTTCATATTGTCAAAGGATGACATTTATTTTATGCTACATACAATTAGAAAAACACAGATTATTGAAAATAAAATACCTAGTATTTTGGGGGGGAAGAAATTTTATCCAAATGTTTAGATATTTTACATCTAAGTGTTAACAGCAATTGTCTCTGGGATATAGGACCCTTGGTAATTTTTTCCCTTTTTTTTCTTTAGACATTTTTGTACTTTTTAAAAATGGTAAGTACTGTACTTTTGTAATAAAACAGTGCAGTTTTGCCATCTTGAAAAATTAATTCCAATTGAAAAATGTTGTATCATTATATCTAATGAAAACAGTGGAAGATAACAAAGGAAATCACGCATTGTCAGATGTGTTTGTTTTCTGCCATGTTATGGTTGAGGACGAGATTGGAGAGTACTACTACCCAAGTTATGGGCTTGTTATCTGAAGCTTGGCATACAAAAAGAATCCTGTCATTTTTAAGGAGATTAGTTTGACTCCCTGGACTGTGTTCTCTAGTTTTTATCATGTTATATAGGAGCACCAGAATGCTATGACTATTTCCCAAAGAATAAGAGAAAGATCAAGGAAAGTGAAAAATAATGAAACTAGATTCAGTTAATACTCTGGGTTGTCCACAGCTATCATGAAAGATTTGTTTGTTGAAGAAGTTGAAACCATTAGACTAAACAGGGATTAACGGTTAGCTCTAACAGAGCATGGACAATTAAGAGTTTATTGGGAATTAATTGAAAATAATGCAGTGTTGTGAAATGGGAGGAGACAATTTAAAGGAAATTATACCAAGTGCTTTGAATCAGCCAAGGATAAACAAATACAAACTCCCATTAATAAAGTATATTATAAACTGATAAAAATAGGGGTACCTGGGTGGCACAGTGGGTTAAGCCTCCTACTCTTAGTTCTGGCTAATCTCGGGGTGATGAGATGGAGCCTGGTGTTGGGTCCACACTCATTGCAGAGTCTGTTTAAGTTTCTCCCTCCCTCTGCCCCCCAACTCAAATTAATAAATCTTTTTTAAAAACTGATAAAAATGGCTCAACGTGCAAGAATATAATGTTGGACAGAATTAGTGAATTTACAAAGAACAAAGATATAAAAATACTGGAAAGAGTAACAGTGAGTGAGGTGAGTGGTTGAACTGAGAATGTGGGTTCACGGGGGCTACCTATTCATTTCTGAAAAAGTTGTAATCCTCAAAACATTACCATCTCACCATTAAGAATTTCATGAACTCACTAGTAGGGTTTATGTGTATGTGTTTTCTTGTGTTTGGCTTCATTTTGCTTTGTTTTGGTTTTTGGGGGATTTTTTGGTGCTGCTGTTTTCACCTCATAATATTGTTGGCCTGCATAGTTTAAAGAAAGGGTCAGTGTCTACTGAAGATAGCAGGTGTCTTTTGTTTCGCTAGCAAAATATGTTAAGATATTTCAAATATGAAGCCACTGAGGTCATCCAGTTGACATCATTCTGCTTTGTTCTGTAACCACGCTTCACTCAAGATCCTAGGAAGAAAAGAAGTGAAAGCATATCAGAAGATGGTAAGGATCCTTGTAATCATAGCCAATGTTTCTTGTCACTTTCCTGTGTGCCGGGAACTGTGCTAAGCCCTTTAACAGATATTATTCCTTAACATGATCAGAACACCTCAAGAAATAGGGATGATGATTTTGTCCAACTTAGATACTATAGGAACTAAAACTTAGAAAAGTTAACCAACTGGCCCACATTAACAAATTCATAGGTGGAAGAGCTAGGATTTATATAGAAATTTTCCAGCTGCACACCTAGTGCTGTGTTCGCTTGGGAATTCTGATGTTTAATTTACCAGGACTTTTGGTCTTGCTATTAGACTCTAGACATTTATTATAGTTAGACATATTTTCAGTATTTGTGTCTTAAAGGAATAATGTTGATGCTTAATTTCAGTAGTCTCAGGAAATTTTATATTGAAAAGTAAGCTAACTTTTTTTATTCCATTAGATTATATTTTAAAAATTCAGTGCTGGAGAGGGTTCAGGGTTATCGACATTATACACTGTTGGTGGAAATGTGAATTGGAACCTTTTTGTAAAGGAATCTGGCAGTAATTATTGTTATCATTTTTCAAGACAAAAAAACCTCTTGACTTCACAGCTCCATTTTTGGGACTTGAGCTTATGGAAATTAAAAAGCACCAGCATGAAAGAACACATATTCCAGAAAGTTAGAATGTTTATTGCTGCTTTGTTTATAGTAGCAGAAGATATGAGACCCTGGTAACTCTCCATCAGTAGGAGAATGATGAAATGAGTTGTAGAATTTAGTTATATGTACATATATACAGTCACACATATATGCACATACTCACACATATATATTATTTATTTCTATATGTAATAATTACCCAGTTATGCAACAATTTTAATTTTCATTTATTGACCCGGAGGAACTTGCTCATGGTATAATAAGTAAGTAAAGCAATTTGTTTATATGAGTTGAAGTGGCAAAGTCAGATTACATTTATAACATTTATTATAGTTTTTATGAAGGGCAAACATTTAAATATAAATTCCTTGAAAATTGTTAGGAAAGCATGGTGAACCACTTTGCACAGCTTATTTTTGTGACCTTGGGGACATTGGTTCCAATTTATCCTCCATTATATCACTAAAAGGGTCAGCCTGTGTTGAGGCAATTGAAGAACTCATGACCCCTCATCCTTTTTTTTTTTTTTTTTGCACCACTAGGAAAAAAAGGTTGGAAAATGATGGATTCTTGTACTCTGGAATTCTTTTTTTTTCTTCTTTAAGTTTTTATTTAAATACCAGTTAGTTAACATACAGTGTAGTATTAGTTGCAGGTGTAGAGTCTAGTGATTCATCACTTCCATACAATACTCAATGCCTTAATACCCATCACCCATTTAACCCATCCTTCCCCTCTACCTCCCCTCCAGTAACCCTCTGTTTGTTCTACTCTGGAATTCTTAATAAAATTTCAAGGAAGCAAGCCTAACAAATTTTACTGTATCTTTGATTTTGTTGGGTAATATTAGGGAGTCATTCTCTCTTGAATGGAAGTATTGAGGAATGTAGCAAATAGTCTTTTATACCTTCTTTTTCCCTTTTTTTGGGTCTGTTTGTATAGAAGACTTTGATACCTTCTAGCATCCTCCGTTTTAATTTTTGCATAATAATAGGAGCTCAAAATTTTTGTGCTCATTGGAAGGGAGAGCCTCTGAGACTCTGATCTCCCTTTGAGATCTGGCTCAGTAAATTTTTCTGTTCTATGCTTCCTTCTGACATAGGAATTAGACTTTTAAGCTTTCTGTGGGTGTGAAATGAAATAAGTTCCCCCTGCCTTTCTTATGAAGAAAGGTTAATTAGCCTTTATAGTGGTCTGCTTTTAAGTGTTACTACTGTTTCATTTTTTTTTTTTCTCTCTCTCTCAGGAAATTTTGGCAGATTAATTGGGCACAGAAATTGGTTAGTTAGAAAATATTCTAGGACATTAGTTCTCAAAATGGTCCCCAGTCCAGCGTTACCAACATTACCTGGGAACTTGTTAGAAATGCAAATTTTGGACCTTACCTACTGAAGCACATAGTGCCAAGTGAGGGCCAAGAAACATGTATTTTAATAAGCCTTCCAGGTGATTCTTATGCTCATGAAATCTGAATCACTGCTATAGCAATAACTAGAGAGGGCAATTTCACATGGCTTTCTTGCTTTGCCTAACCCAAACATTAATGAACCTGAATACGTTTTGTAGTGGAAATTGTTGCTTTTGACTTGTCTGGAGTTGCATGCCCTTCTGGAAACTCTAAAGAGTTTCAATTGTATAAATTTCCCCCTCCTTTCTCTAAAAATTAAAAACCAAAAAAGCAAAACTGGGAAAATCTCACAGATATATAAACAATGAGTCACAAGAAGATGTAAGAAATGTTCTGTTCTGTATACCAACTATAAGGTATAACTTAACCTCAAAAATTGTGTCCCGGGCGCCTGGGTGGCTCAGCGGTTTAAAGCCTCTGCCTTCGGCTCAGGTCATGATCTCAGGGTCCTGGGATCGAGGCCCACATCGGGCTCTCTGCTCGGCAGGGAGCCTGCTTCCTCCTCTCTCTCTGCCTGCCTCTCTGCCTACTTGTGATCTCTCTCTCTCTGTGTCAAATAAATAAATAAAATCTTTAAAAAAAAAAAAAAAAAAATTGTGTCCCTAACTTGACCCACAATCTGGCTAGATGAGGATTATAAATAAAGAGCACATAAAAGCATATATTAAAATAAGGAGAAAATCATGCCTCTTTCAGAATTTAATAATGATCTCCTGTTGTATGATGTAAATATCTTTCGGACAAATTCGTATATATTTTACTATCCCTAGAGAAAATGAATGAATTCGATTAAACAACTCTTAAATGTAATGGAGTCATTTTCATTTGCTTACTTACATAAATACACTTGACTTGCTGAACTGTAGTTTGGAGGAACAAAAATTTTAAGGTTTAGTTCTGAGTTGAAGTAATGAACTTGGTTGATTTGTGAGAGGGTAAGAAGCAAAGGAAGGCAGGTGCGTAGGAAGAGCCACAAAATACTAAGGACTTTGTTACTTTACAACAATAGTTGAAAAGTTTTTCTATTTAATTAAAATAAAGTTCAGTAATGTATCTAATAATGGGAAATCCTTGGATAAATGCATATAATTTGACAATTTTGGTTTAAATGAATTAGAAGTTTTCTTCCTGACTTTATCACAATGCTGGAATTAATGTAAGCATATTTTTTTCTAATTTATAAAATACTCTAATTAATCAGAGCTCTCAAAATGTCCCGTGCTGGCTTTATGGTTCAATTAAATTGAATTATAATCACTACTGTTTTTTAAGAGGTTTTGGTCCTGTAACTTGAGATAGGACTACAAATCATTATACTGCCTAGGTAAAATCACACTTACCTTGTTTGGGAAAAACTTCAAATTTCATATCTGACAAAACTTTAATATACATTTTTGTTTATGTAAGGTGTAAGGTGTCAGCTTAAATGGAATTTTTTTTAAAGATTTTATTTATTTATTTGACAGAGAGAGGGATCAGATCACAAGTAGGCAGAGAGGCAGGCAGAGAGAGAGGAGGAAGCAGGCTCCCCGCTGAGCAGAGAGCCCGACGCGGGCCTCGATCCCAGGACCCTGAGATCATGATCTGAGCCGAAAGCAGAGGCTTTAACCCACTGAGCCACCCAGGTGCCCTTAAATGGAATTTTAATATACCAGTCGATGTCGAGAACTTGGACTAATAGTATACTGAGATGATTAGTAAATAATCTCTGCCTACTCAAGCAAAACCATTTCCCTTATTTTTATACATTACAGAATGACTGTCAGATATGAGAATGAACAGTATATACAAACACCTTTAGCACAGATCAGTGTGCACGTTCATTTTTACTTCTTTTTTTTTTTTCCATTTTTACTTCTCTAAGAATTTCAGTCAGTGTGAATGGAGGCAAAAGTGCACGCAACATCTTAATGTGTTTTTGTTTAACAGGGCAAAATGGGAGTAATTTTTTCTAAAAACCAAATTGCTACGGTTGTGCCAGAATATGCAATCAGACTTTAGAATACAAAGTTGAGGGTATATAATAATTATAGAATATCTGAGGGAAATAAACTTTATTCACTAGAGTTTATAATAACTGCAAAAAAGAAAACAAGTTTAAATGAGCAATAAAATATTTACAATTTTCCCACTAAGTTGCTTCAACATTAATGAGTTTGTGGATAAAATATAAAAGGGCTTTTGAGGCTTTTGCTGCAATTTCTTATACAGATGATCTAGAAAAAGCAATAGTATTTGGGTTTTCTTTTTGATAAAATGATAAATCAATCTTTGTATACCAGCCTGCTTTTAGTAAAAATAGTAAAAAGTTATTCTCTTCCAGATAGTAAAGGCTTTTCATTTAGCCAAGATAACGTTTTTGCTCTTGCTATAAATTTGACTAACTCTTTAATAAAATCTTCTCACTTTTAATAAACATTTTGTCTTATTGTATCTAATGACCAGGCTTTCAGTATCTACTTTGCTTTCTAGTGTTTTTTACAGTGTCCTTCCAGATTAGAAATAGTCTTTCTGGAGTCAAGCCTTTCACACCCATAGCAATATTGCTGTCTGAGGGAATAGGGATTCTCAAAATCCTTTTAAGAAATGTTAAATGTTAGGGCGCCTGGGTGGCTCAGTGGGTTAGAGCCTCTGCCTTCGGCTCAGGTCATGATCTCAGGGTCCTGGGATCGAGGCCCACATCGGGCTCTCTGCTCAGTGGGGAGCCTGCTTCCTCCTCTCTCTCTCGGCCTGCCTCTCTGCCTACTTGTGATCTGATCTCTCTCTGTGTCAAATAAATAAATAAAATTTAAAAAAAAGAAATGTTAAATGTTAAACATTAATTTTTGTGATATAGGAGTCAAGTTTCCATATAAGAGTGAGGTAAAGAATGACGAACTGGCTTTTAATACCAACACGATCATTCTCCTCTAGTATCATTTTTGGGTGTTCTAAAAAGGAGTTGAGAAAGTCTTAATTACAAATGAAGAGTGCTGCGTTTAACATAAATATGGAAAAATTTTTCTGCATCTACTAGGTAAATAACTACTAATTTTTAGATTGGTGTTGTAGAAGGTAGATTATTTTCTACCATTAACTAGAAAACAAAAAGTTTAGTCAGAATATTATGTCCTGGGTTCTGAAAGACATCAACAAAGGATAGTTTTGAGTTTTCTGTTTATAACTGATTTGGAAATTAACTTCTTAAACTTTGAGATTTAATATACCATGGATATAAAATTAGTTATAATGGTAAAACCTTATATACATTTATATACTGTAATAAATACCTTTACTTTACATGAGAATGTAGTTATTTATAGTTTCAATAAGAAGCTGTCCTCTTTTTTACCATCATATGATGGGAAAAACCAAATTTTAACATAACTGGGTTGCAAATTACATTCAAGTAGATGAGACAAGTTCAGTAATGGAAACAAGCTCTGTGTTTTGCATACAGAAATGATGCCTATGACGGTCTTCAGGAAACTCATCTGGTCCTTGCCTTGACGGACTGGGGAACCTCAGCCCTGCAGGTGGGAAAGAATGTTACTCTTTGGCAGGGCATGGATATCGAGAAATTCTGGTATCTCTTCAGAAAAGGACACCCTTAAAATTACAAGCACTGCAGATGAAATCAAGTAGAGGTGAGCTGGATGATACAGTCTGCCCTCAACTGAACTAATAAACACATAAAAATAAATTAAAACCACAGGGCTTTACAAACCTACAACGAGAAGGCAAGTCGTGGTAACAAGACTTAGTATCATATTGTGTCATTAAAATAAAACGCACAAGGAGGTAGTTATATATTAGTCAACATTTTTTGTTATAGTTATGCAAATAAAATGAATCAAAGTAAAATATAAAATCAATAATATTGACTGAGAAAATTGTTAAGCAAATGGAGGCAGACAAATGTGTCCCAAGGCGGGGGTGGGCAGGGAATCATGACCACGAGAAGGACTATAAAGACAGAAAGCGACACCTGCTATCACCACTATTTTAAGCGTGGGCCTCATATCTCACCAGGGAAGAAAGAAAAACCCCTCACATTCCACTGTGATACAAATTTTAAAAAAAGAATCTCTCTGTCTAGTTCTATCGTCTAAATAAAACCTGGAGTATCCCCTGCCAGTTGCTAACTCCTAAATGGAAATGACTTTGTCCTTGACTTTTGCTATGCTTTTGTCTGAAAATAGTTGTAAACTTTGTGAATATGGTAAGCACTATAGAACTGCTGTTTTCCACCATGAACGGACTGATGGGAGCTTGAGGCTTCATAATATTGTTTGTTTGCTTAAAAATACTTGACCTATTTTTTAATTTGTTGGGCCAGTTCTTCTGAAGTCTGACTTCCTCACGTTTCTTTGCAAGTAAATGCCGCCTTCTACTTTTTCCTATATCTTTTGTTTCTGAGCCTTCCTTTCATGCTCCATACACACAAATCAGCAGGTGATGGAACCTGCAGCTAAATTTGGGGTTTTATGCTTCACTGTTCCCTTTCAGTGGAAGAGAATATTTTTGTTCTAGTCTTCTTTACAAAAGACCTGAAATTCACCCTGAACCAATAAATGTCCTTTATATTTACCTTTGCAAGAAGGATTTAAATATTTCTAGCTCAGGGTTGCAGGACTCAATATTATTTCACCCTACTGCTAATCTTGACTTAACCTATGTTCTTGTGTTGTCTTATGCCGCTATAAATGATTCAGTGATTTAGTAATAGCCTTACGTTCTTAACAATTTAGGCCATGTGTTAGTCTTGCCATCTCTTAGCCATTTCTCCTCAACAGTTTTTCACTGCACCCCTTCCTGTCTTTCCTCCATTTACTGACACAATTCCCCAACTTGATTCCTCCATTCATTCAAATACCTAGTATTAGGACCAGCACTGACAGCTTGTATGGGCTCGGACTGGTTTTTGGTTGTTACCATCTTCAGATCCTGAAAACATCATTTAGATGGACATGAAGGTAGGCCCTCTTTCCCCAGGGCCTGCCTTCAAACAGCAGATTTCCTTTCAACTTCTATCTTCTCTCATCCATTCCATTTCCTGATCGTTAGAAAAGCCATGCACTAATATATGACAAATGGTAATTTAGCAGAGAAAAATGTTATTTCAGGGTGAGTTCAGGGGAAGCTTTTTGATGGAGAGTCAGCTAAGAGCAGCTCTTATGATGGATAGTGTCTAGAGCATATGGATGGTGGAATGATGAAGTGGAAAAAGAAGTAGGGGGGCGCCTGGGTGGCTCAGTGGGTTAAGCCTCTGCCTTCAGCTCAGGTCATGATCTCAGGGTCCTGGGATCGAGGCCCACATCGGGCTCTCTGCTCAGCAGGGAGCCTGCTTCCTCCTCTCTCTCTGCCTGTCTCTCAGCCTACTTGTGATCTCTCTCTGTCAAATAAATAAATAAAATATTAAAAAAAAAAAAGAAGAAGTAGGTGTGCATGGACATTCCAGGTAGACACACTGTGAGCAAAAACATGAAGACAGGACATGAGATGGCTTTGACAAGACCCGGCAAAGAACTGAGATTATTTGGATCATCAGTGTTGGGGGCAGCCGGGCTTACCCCAATCAATGGTCAATGTACCAGAGCACGAGCACTGTTGGGAAATGTGACACAGGCTGGGGGACTTCTGTAGAAGGTGAGCATTTAACAGGGGGGTGGCTTTTTGGTGATAAACATGCATGACGTTCACTCCACATTAAGTCCATCCTTCATTTAAAACCTTATTGATATTAAAGAAAAAAACCTATTGAAATTATATTGACCTTTGATTACCTTCAGAGAGCACGAGCTAGATGGATTGATGGTAAGAGAATGTGAGAAGGCGGCAGAGCAAATCTGTGCATGAATCTATACCATGTCATTTCTCTATGGCTTCAGCTAGATTCAGTGATTTGTTTGTTTTGACTGTGGTCAAGACTCCAGGTACAACACTATTGAAACAATAAATCCAGTTATAATAAATGACAGAGGGCATTCAAGCAGAGGCAAGAAGCAAAAATCTTTTAAAAGTGTAAGGATAAACTATATTAGATCTTGCCCTTCCAACGAGGTTCTCCAATATTTTCAGGCCTCGGCCCTGGCCAACTTCCCTCTAGCTGGGTGGGACTCTTCTGTTTGCTCATTTCCCCCATGGGGATTACCTGATTCTCTGTTTCCCAGGTTGATTCATCCTTTTCATTGAAAAATGGCATTTTTAGATCACTAATAATATTTATATATAAAAGGAAGCTGAGTTTTTATCAAATAAAAGATTAAAATCAGGGTATGATAAACGATAATGAGAATTTCCCTACCTGGAGATGAGTTAAATACAGTATTAGAGGAGAGAGCTGAAGAAATACCAACTATATAACAAAAAGAACATAAAGATAGTTGGTGACTAGGAATTGTAAGTTTACCAATTAATTCAGTGTTTTGGCTGTTTGTTTGTTTGTTTATTCTCACCTGAATGTAATGGTCTCTTAAAAAAAGGCTTTCAATTTACATTGCAGGGGAAAAGATTAGAGAAAGACATTAGAGAGAGCTGATGGCAGTCGTTTCTAGTTTCAATTTCTATTTCCTTTAAATTAACCATCTTTTTTGTAAACAACTTTTTAATGTCTTCGTGAAAACATTTTTAATCCTACTGCTTTAACTATTGTATCAAAGAAATAGCCAATCCCACTGGGGAAGGATTAGGGACTCATAAGCGAGAATCGATATTTCATTTGGATAATGTCTCAAAAAGAATCCCAACTGTCAAAATAAAGGAGAGATTAAAGTCGTGATAATAACTTAGAAGACAGAGTGAGGCAGAAGTGTGAACTAAGGGAAATGACTCAACACATTCAGCAACCTAAAACCGTGGCCTCAATTCATCCAGACAGCTGTGGTGCTACCTACCTGCCTGCTGCCCAAGTTGGCTCTTGTGAACAAAAGAGAGGAGGCGGACCAGGAGGACCCACAGCCGAATGACGCCCCCTCCCCCGGTGCCTGCTATCACTCTCCATACTCTTTTATCCATCGTAGTGCACTCCGTAAATTTTTTATTATTCCCATTGACCGACTCTTTTTTTATTATTTTTTTATTTTTTTAAAGATTTTATTTATTTATTTCACAGCGGGAGAGAGATCACAAGGAGGCAGAGAGGCAGGCAGAGAGAGAGGGGGGGGGAAGCAGGCTCCCTGCCAAGCAGAGAGCCCGATGTGGGCCTCGATCCCAGGACCCTGAGATCATGACCTGGGCCGAAAGCAGAGGCTTTAACCCACTGAGCCACCCAGGCGCCCCCCATTGACCGACTCTTAAGAAGCCATGCCGTTTCAATGGGAAGAGCACCGAACCCTCAGCCAGAGACTTCAGTTCGAGCTCATTCAGAGTTTGTCACCAGCTTGCTAACTGATTTTGCGCAATTGGCTTGATTTCTCTCTTAACCACTCTCTTTGTTAAGTTCCCTGCCTTCCTGATGGGGCTGTATTGAGGATCAATGCACGGAGTAATGAAGGCATCGTGATCTAAATGTGTCTCTAACAGGAACGGGTAAATTTCTTAAAGAGATAGAACAAATTCTAGAGATATCTGGGCTGTGTGAGAAAATGTGCGAAGTGGGTATGCCACGGAAATCCCATCAAGATCTTTCATTTCTTCATTGATCTGCACGTGCTCAGCGCCCACACGAGGCAGGGACTGTCAGAAGAGCTCAGGATCCCCCCGGTGAAAAACACTGCTCCTGCCTGGGTTGACGTTGCAGGCTGGAGAACAGAATGGAAGAGGGTTATTTCCTCCCTCCCATCCCTCTCGACGCATACTGTCAAGCAAAAAACAAAAACAAAAAGGATGCACGTTTGGAAGTAAAGGACATAACTAATCTTTTTTTAAAAAAAGAATTATGTGTAGGCTAGAATGGGGCATCCCAGAGAAGGAAAAAAGAGGTAACAAACAAACAAACGTGAGAAACCTGTGAAAAGCTTTAGAAAACACTGGTGCTACAGAGAGATTCTACGTAGGAGTACACTGGCTGTTTTGTTTTTGGTGTTGAAGTGAACCTCCCTCATTTTAGTTCTTTCAGGAGGTTCTTGGCGGGTTTGTTTGGGAAGAAGTACACCTTTCTTTTACTCATCTATTTCCCCTCCACCACAAGTGAGGTTTATCAAGATAATATGTACAAGGATATGTATTATGCACATTTTTAAAGGTTCCAGATAGGACTGAAGGCAAGTAGTACCACAATAATGAGGCATATGACAAAATTTGTTCTCCAGAGAGTGAGAAAGCGTTAGAGAATTCACAGTGCCGGATTTGTTGTGATCACCCAAAGGCCCAGAACAGGAACGTACAGACGCAGGGCAGGAATATCCCAAGGCTGTAGTGGCTGTGATGAGGAGTTTGTGGTCAAGAATGGCTTTTAAACTATGTGCCAATGAAAAGATAGATGTGAAAGCCCATTGCAAGGACAGTGGTATTATGCAAATATAAAATATGACTATTAATGTGAGTGATGAATTGCGGTGTCAGGAAAAGAGTTCCAGTATTGGACCAGAAATCAGGAAGCACAGGCTGGTGGTTTCTCATCATTAATATGAAGGAGTTGGGTACACAATTCCCAAGAGTCCCCTTGTGGGCTCAGTGGGTTCTCAGTAACCGGTCAAAACAAAATTGAGAGGGACACAATCAGGCCAGTCTCAAGTCAATAAATAAATGGGAATCTAAAGAAATAAACTGACTACTTCTGCTCCAATGACTGTTAAAAAAAAAAAGAAGAAGGTCACACGAGACTGTATCGTGGTGAGTCAAGGCTCAGAAATGAGCCAGAAAACAAAGACAATGGATCTCTGGGGCTAGAGCTGGTGTGAAGGAAGAGAACACAGCTGCTGTGAAAAGGTCTGCCTAAAGCAAGGAGCAGTTAAATGACAGTCCTTTTTTAGCAAAGAAGTTCTATCTAATACCAACAGTAGAAAGGCAGAGAGAGGAAAAGAGTATATGGATGAATCGACAGAGGAAAAGGATCAAAGAAGTAAGATGAACAGTCCCAGTGAAATGGACCACGAGGCAGGGCAGAACTAGGAGCATGGGAGCAGGATAATAAGAGGGCCCGGCCCACGAGGAAGAAGAGGAGTGAAACTGAACAGAGTGGAGGGGAAAGGAAATTACTACGGTCGTCATTATTATTAGCATTACCTCAGGATTTCCATGCCCCAAGATATCCCACATTTACCTCTTGAGAATGTGGTAGTTTATTTGGAGAGGAGAACATGAGAATTTCTAATGGGCATACTCACTTTTTTTCATTTAAAGATTTTATTTATTTACTTTGGAGATAGAGAGCACCTGCGAACAAGCGAGGGGAGGAGCTGAGGGAGAGAGAGAGAGAGAATCCCAAGGAGACCCCACACTGAGCATCTACCCTGACACAGGGGATAATCACCCTGCACATAGCAGTTATTCAATGGAGATTTAACTAGAGGGTATTATGCGAAGCAAAATAAGTCAATCAGAGGACAATTATCCTATGATTTCACTCATATGTGGAATTTAAGAAACAAAACAGAGGATCATAGGGGAAGAGAGGGGAAAAATAAAATAAGACAAAATCAGAGAGGGAGACCAACCATAAGAGACTCTTAACTATAGGGTACAAACAGAGGGTTTCTGGAGGAAGGTGGGGGGGTAGGGTAATGGGGTGATGGGTGTTAAGGAAGGCATGTGGTGTAATGAGCACTAGGTGTTATATGCAACCGATGAATCACTAAACTTTACCTAAAAAAAAAAATTTAAGTTGCATCCTGGGAAAAGAGAATAGAACCAGAAGTAAGTAAAACAACTACTGAAGCCAAATAATAATAAACAATCTGCTAGAATATAAGACGAAAGTCCATGTGCTTGTATATGTGTGCTAACAGTCTGGATTATAACAACAAAAAAGGAAAGCAAGAACCAAGTCAGTAACAACTCATAGTACATTTGGATAATACTGTGATGGCTCTACTGTATTTTCAGAAATGTGATCTCAACTGAACTTCAAAACTGCCTTTGTGATGGAAGATGGCACTTTTCCTGAAAATGTCAAAATTCATTTCTCAAAACTTGAAAAATTGGCAGTAGCACATAAAGGATGAACAAATTGCATGAGAAATAGGAATACATATAAAATTTAAGACAAACTTTTTAAATATTTTAAAATTTTCTTGTGGAAAGATAAATCACCTATAACCTCACCACCCTTGCTTTGGAAATTTTCAACATTTATAAAAGTACAGAGAGAGCATCAGTGTATCTCCTTGTCCCCATCATCCATGTGCAACAATCATCAACACTTTCTCAATCTTGCCTTCTAGGACCCCTCCCCTTCCCAATACACAGTTTTGACAAGTGGTACTTGAATATTTTAAATCAAATTCCACCTATCATAACATTTTACCCGAAAATACTTCAGTGTGCAGCTCTAACAGATAGGCTTTAAAAAAATACAATAAGATATCACCTCACATCTGTGAGAATGGCTAAAATCCAAAACACAAGAAATGACAGGTGTTGGCGAGGATGTGGAGAAAAGGAACATCCGTGCACTGTTGGTGGGAATGCAAACTGGTACAGCCACCCTGGAAAACAGTATGGAGGTTCCCCAAAAAGTTAAAACTAAAAGTACCCTGAGATGCAGCAATCACACTACAGGATATTTACCTAGGGAATAAAAAAAAAATTATTTCAAAGGGATACACAACCCCTTATATTTATTGCAGCAGCATTATTTACAACAACCGAATTATGGAATCAGCCCAAGTGTCCATCAATTGATGAGTGGATAAAGAAAATGTTATACATATATATATATATATATATATGTATGTAATATTATTCAGCCATATAAAAGAATGAAATCTTGCCATTTGCAATGACATGGATGGAGCTAGAGACTATAATGCTAAATGAAATAAGTTAGAGAAACATTTCTCCAGTATTTGTACTAGATGATTTCTCTCATGTGGAATTTAAGAAACAAAACAAACGAGCTAAGGGGAAAAAAAGAGAGAGAGAGAGATACATCAAGAAACAGACTCTAATTAAAGAGAACAAACTGATGGGAGGTGGGTGGGGGGATGGGTGAAATAGGTGATGGGGATGAAGGAAGGCACTTGTGATGAGCACAGGGTGATGCAGGGAAGTGCTGAGTCACTATATTGTACACCTGAAACTAATATAACACTATATTTTAACTATATTGGAATTAAAATAAAAACTTAAAAAATTAATAAAATAAATAAAAGAAGCAACCACAATGTCGTTATCACACATAACAAAGTTAACACTTATTTCTTAGTATAATTTCCCTGATTTTCTCAAAAAATCTGTTTTACTAGTTGTTGTGTTTTCCAAATGGGGATACCTATGAGGATTTTGTGACAAACTAAATTTTTAATTTTATCATCAATTGCTTCTCCCTCCACCAAGTTTTATGACATTTATTGTTGAAGAAATTAGGCCCATTCTTCTGAACAATTTCCCACATTCTGAATTTGGTTGATTGCTTCCTCGTGGGGTCACTTTACTTACTCTTTTCCTCTTTCATTTACATTTACAGTTTACACAATAGAAGGAAAAGCAGGATAACCAATTCTCAGAAAAAAACAGAACTACACCAGCTTTTGGTATCTCAGCCAGAAATTCAGTTACTTTGAGTGCCAGTAACTCAACTGCAAGAAAACCATGCCATTCTGTTCAAGATTCACATTCCAAGGAGAGAGAGAATCTTGGTTTACTTACCCGCTGTTAGTTAGGAAGGGGTGGGCCATGGTGATTTAAGGTCTCAGGGCAGTGTGTTATTACAAAAAGGATGAGGAAGGGCTACTGAGTAGACAGTAACCAACTCACTCTACCCATGACTAGATTCTAACTTTAGAAATACAGCTTAAATGTGACAAAAGTAAAGAGATGAAAATAAGAATTTGTACATAAGACCTGACTCTTCTCAGAGTAAATACAGAGAGCCATGATAGCAAAAGTGCAGAAGGGGCTAATATTTTAAGGGATCACGTATTTCAAATAAGAACCAGCTAGAGAAGATGCCGACAAAAAATTTCTTAAGAAATGAATGAAGAAAAATCTTGTATAATCCTTTGAAAACAGTGCTTCGAGAAATTGATACATAAAAATAAATGAAGTAAACCAGAGAGATGAAATATGAAGCACTAAAATGTATCATTAGAAACCAGATCAATAAAACTAAGTTAGAAATTTAATTAAATTTAATGAAGTAGAAGGGAATTCCTACATCATTTGTTGCTGAGAGAAGACAGCCTCATTTGTTTTTTTTCAGCTCTAATATTTCGTTCTCTGCCCCAAATCTGACATTATTATTTAATGTTGTTCAGGTCAATGTAAGAAGACGTAAGTACTACCTTCTTATTGCTTCAGAAGCAGAGTGTCACACACTTTGTAGTATAAAACATAGGTACATTATCTTACAGTTCTGTAAATCAGAAGTCTGACAGGAATTTCTCTGGGTGAAATCAAGGTGTAGTCGAGTCTCCATTCCTTTCTGGAGGCTCTAGGGGAGAAAGCATTTCCAGCTTCCAGAGGCCATCCCAGTACTTCAGCTCACAGCTCCCTTCTCTATCTCCACAACCAGGCATGGAAGGTGGAATCCTTTGAATGGCTCATTTCTCTGACTTTCTGTCACCACATCCTTCTTGGACTGAAGCTGAGGAAGATTTCCTGCTTTAAGGATTAGATCAGGGCCATCAGGATAATTTCCTTAAGGTCAGCTGGTGAGCACCTTGATTCCATCTTCAACCTTAATTTCCTTTCGCCATGTCCATAACATATTCACAGGTTCTGGTGATTAGGAGACATCTTTGGGAGGCCATCATTCTGCCCACCACACATGAAATAGGAATAGAACGTAGAAATTTTTAAGAAGGTGGGATAGAATTATTAATCTTTTTAGATAATAATATGACCCCCTAGAAAATCTAAGGACATTTGTAAATGCTAATGAAATTAATAATTGAATAATGTGGTCAAACTCTAATTTAATACAAATGTGAAAATGTGTATGTATTTGGGGCACCTGGGTGGCTCAGTCAGTTAAACATCTGCCTTTAGCTAGGGGCTGGTCATGATCCCAGGGTCTCTGGGGTCCAGTCCTGAGTAGGGCTCTCTGCTCAGTGGGGAGTCTCCTTCTCCCTCTTTCCCTATCCCTCCCCCAGCTTGTGCTCACTCTCTCTCACTTTCTCTTTCTATTTCAGATAAGTAAATAAAAACTTAAATTATATATATATGAATGTAAAACACTGAATATTGTTGACATTATGGTCTAATAGGAGCATGAAGACTATGATAATACATTTTTGTACTTTCCAAATTTTCTATTATGTGTATTTTATTAAAGAAAAATAATACATTTTGCATTTAAAATAGTAAAACTATTATACACGTATCTTTAAAATAGGAACTTTGCTGAGAAACAACATAATATTTGGAAAAGAGAAGCTGCATACTAAGTCTTGAGAAAGCAAATTCAATGATCTCAGAATTAATTTAGAAGTTTATGTCATTTTTTGATAGTTAAAATGGGGACCGTTTCTAACATAATTTTCTTTCGGAATTGAACCAAGTTTTAACAAAATGTACTTGGTAGAATAATTTAGACTGTTTTGAAAAAGCAATAGAATGGAGGGGAGGGATTTTCCCATCAGATGTAAAATGTATTTTGAAGCTGTAGTGCACAAAGCTGAAGTAGAAGTGCATACAAATGAATTATGGAATAAAAGAGATACATCAGAAATAGGCCATACCTGGAGCATATATCTAAATCAAATACATACAGCATGGGACCTATTTGAAGAATGAAGGCAAATAAATGTTCATATTGGGTGTTTGCTGAGGAGATCCAAGGCTTTCTAGAGAAGAGAAACCCCAGAGTTAATTCAACCTGTTAAAAAATTAAATCCAACACTACATGGAAATTTATTCCTTCTTAGCCAAACTGTCAAGCCTTTTAGAAAAGTTATGTCTGCCTTAATTAAAATTTTTATTATTTATTATTGAAAGTTGTCAGTTTGGGATGAAGCCTCAGATACTTATTAATTATGTCTCAAATAATTTTGATTTTTTAAAAGACATTTTTTTCTTACAAATTACATACCACCCCCCCCAAAAAAATTCTAGCATTTGTGAAATCTTATCTCCAAACCATTAAGTCTCCAAGAAAAATCATTAAGACCGTCCAACTTCTACTTGATTTCTGTTAAAAGCTCAACCAGTTCACTTGATTTCTGTTAAAGCTCAAACTTATACTTCCACAAAATCATGCAAGCAAGCACGTTCCAGAAGAACTGTGGATGGCACTCTTCAGAGGGAGGTGGGCACGTGGTGGGGATGGCACTGTCTTTGGAAAGGCTTGTGTTCCTACTGAAGGATTCTGAGGAAGTGCTAAGGGAAAGGAAATCAGTTCTGGGTTGGATGTTGTTTCTGAAGCAGGATTAAGAGAAGCAGGGATTACTGGGGACTGGGGAGTGTCATGAGGTGAGGGCGGTGTAGCAACGGGGTATCCCCAATAATAAATGGGTGGAGATAGCAAAGCAGGGCCCAGGGCTTCATGCTTAACAAAGCAGTGATGGCACAAAGAAGAGGTCATGCTAGCAGCTGACAGGGGCTGCGTGACCTTGGGAAAAAAATGTTTCATGTTCTTTGCAGTTGGCTTTAGCTGTGTCTGTCCTCCCATACTGATTCACAGCAAGGGTGCTTTTTTATTTTTCAATCCAAGCTGATTTTCAGTCTTTCAGTTCCAGAGAGATTTTATTCTTTCATATCTACAGACCCAATTCTAATTTAATTCTCCTGTTTGTTACATAGCTTCTAAAAATAGTTATATCTGTTGATAACCAACTTTAGTGTGACAATCCAACAGAAAACTAGGGTGAATTTATGCAGTTGTCATTCACAATTATGCTATGAAGACATGGATTTTTAAAAAATATTTTATTTATTTATTTGACGGAGAGAGAGAGATTACAAGTAGGCAGAGAGGCAGGCAGAGAGAGAGGAGGAAGCAGGCTCCCTGCTGAGCAAGGAGCCCGATATGGGGCTGGATCCCAGGACCCTGAGATCATGAACTGAGCAGAGGCTTTAACCCACTGAGCCACCCGGGCGCCCCGAAGACATGGATTAATGACCAGAAAATTTAGTGTAAGAATGTTTTAGATTTGGGGTTTGATTTTTCAATAGAAAGGAGAAGATTTTCAGTATAAAGAGAACATGAAACACTGGAGGCGAATTTTAACAGTTGATCTAATATAAAGCCAGGGTATTTGCAGAAGTTGGAGCTGGGCCATGGGTGGGCGTGGGAGAAGAGGAACCCCAAAAGGGTAAAGAACTAAGCACTTAATATCTTGTCCTTTTTGCACTACTATCTTATTCACACAGCTTGTTGCTGGAGTAACACTGATGTTTCCATCACCACTGTCACAATGCTTCCTACTGGTTTTCCTTCCCTTAGCCTTAAGGACTTCTGGAAACGGGGCACTCCTAGTGAGTAACAGGCTCAGAGGAAGCAATTCATTCTCCAGTTTTGTCCCACCTTCCTCTCTCCCATCCTTCCACTCTGGCTTCCCCACTCCCAGCCCTCCAGCCCTCCCTCTTCCCTGCTCCAAGCTACATTTCCACTTACTTTCCCCTGTCCCCCTTCCCATGGGGAAAGAGTGAAAAATAAATACATGCAAAGAATATCAAGGGTGATTTTGCTATGTAAGAGAGAAATGATTAGGTGAGTGGACAAACCTCTGAAGGCAGCGGCTGAAATGGGAACTCGGGCAATGCAGAGCTGCACGTTTCTAGTGTGGACATAGAGGTTAGATAAAGTCCACATAAAACTCCTAGGGAGGGAAAGGCATTTGCTCAGGAGAAGAGTATGGAGAATGAGTGAAACAATCTCTAAATATGCCTAAAATGAAATTAAGGAGTAGAAAACTGGGATAGGGAAGAATGGACTCATTCTATTGACAAGGAATCTTAGTAAATGAAAAGCAAATTACTAGAATTACCCTCTGGGAAATACAGGCTTTCCAGGAGATCAGCATTTTGAAAGCATAACTTGATAGACAAATGATCTTAGAATGTGATCTACACAATAGAAAACAGAATGGAAGAGGCAGTGGAGGAAAAACAATGACAATCTGAGTGTATAGTCCTCATAATGTTTTGTTATTTAGTATTTGTGGAGTTTCTATTGGTTTGATGGAGCAGAGAAAATCATGAAACTTGAATTAAATCAGTGATGAAAGATGTGCGTATGTCTTTGTTAAACGTTATAAACATTTGTGATTTCTGGTTGAAACTGAAAGGGAAATCCATACTTCTTATTGTAAAATAAACATTTTTTTCAATTTTTTTTTGTCGGGGGAAGGGAAAGAAAAAACTAGGATTGACTAACTGAATGGTAAAAATACTTGCCTCAGCACCTGTTATAGTATGAATTTAGAGAATGTGCTTTTTCAAGTTTGCACAAACAGAGTTGGAAAATGATGTTAAAGAAATAAGAATGCTGTTAGCTAATTTGTGACTTATGTGTCTATAGATAATATATGAAACCCAAGAAGAAAGTAAAGCTGAAAGATTCTAGTTTTCTTCTTCCAGATCTGTCTTGAAGATATTTTCAAGATATTTTTCTTCAAGATATTTCTCGTGAACATCAAAGGATGTAACTAAAATCCATGAATTATAGAGAAAAATGTTAAGATTTACAAAAGAAATTTAAAAAAAACTTGAAATAGTCATCGAAATAGTCATAAAGAAATATTACTTATTTGCCATGAAGTACAAATGTCTACCCTAAGCAGAGAGAAAAAACACTCAGCTAAACTTTTGACATAGATGAGAAAACAGTTTTTAGATATTTAAAAATGAAATATGAAAAACCTGATATTTGAAAAAGTAATTGACAAGAGTTAGCTTGTAGGAGATTAAGCATATCAATTTGCTGTTATTGAATCACATTTGACTCATGAAAATCAATTTCATGGGATTCAAATTAGCAGGTGATTTATAAGTATTTCTTGAGTGCATATAGAATAATATGCAATTTTGCCTTTAAGGAGGAAAGTTTCCATTGATCTTTATAAACACTCATCCAAAGTTAATCATAAAAGTAGAGTAATATAGCATTGGCTAATTACACAAATGTCGAGGGCAAACAGAATAGAGAAGTAACCGTGGTAGGAGCTAAATGGAACACCATTTTTCCTGATGGCTTTGGAACACGTTTTCCCTTGTGTACTATTTTCACAAACAATGACAAAAGCCTTAGATATTTATAGAACATTTTACAATCTGCCTGGTCTCTTATGAGGTTAACTTCTTAACCAGTAAGTAATTTCTGATACGGAATTTTAATACTATTGATCACTTGGAAAACACGTTTCTGAAAAAGTATTTTGAGAATAAAGTCATTCTGTGTATAAATATCTGAAATGAGCAGTTGTAACAGCATCTCAGGGGAAGTTTGAGATCTTTCTCTCCAGAGCAGCCAAACAGCTTTTTCAGCAGCACGTCCCAGGGGCTATACTGAGGAACCGAAATTTCCCTGGAGAACGTAATAAGGATAAAGATTGAATTTTTATTTTGGCTTGGTAAGTTTCCAAAAGTTCCTTCTGGAGTTGTAGGAATTCAACTTAAATTAAAAGTCAGCCATTTCTGCCCTAAACAATGCCTAAGTTGCTAAGGGGAGTACAAGTATGTTGCAGCAGGAGGAAGACATTTGTAAATAAGGCAAAATAAAAAACCTGTTTTCCCTCCCCCCAAATTTTCTTTGCCATCACAAATAGCCGAGATGTCTTTCTTTTCTTTTCCTATAAAATAATTTATTTTCTTTGTTTTCATTGGGTTGATATCATTAAATGTACTGCAATGTGACTTTTTTTTCTCATTTTTACTTTCCAAATTCCATTCTGTCTCAAAAGTTAGCAATAAATAGAAGAATGTGGGACAAATTTATCATTTAGAAATAACCACAGTGATAAAAATCATTTTTTATTTGAATTGTACTTGGTAGTTTTTCCAACACTTAACTGCATGATTGTCTCACTTCATAAAATCCTTTGAGGTGTATATGGCAAGGGATCCCACATCCTTTTGACCTGTGAGGAAACCAGGGCACATATTGGTTAGTGATGAGCTCAAAATAGAGAGCAATGCCAAAACGCCCATCTCAAATTCTGAACCACAGTCTACCCCATGATGCTCCTGTGCCTGGGGCCCTTGTTTCAGGGGTTTATCTAGAAATTCTGGGCCCTTCATTAATAAATCTGAAAAGAACAGCTTTATCTGGAAAGTTCAGGGGCCATGTGAATGATGGGATGAGAAGAAGCTCCAATTGAGGCACACTTGACTGTGCTCTTCTCCCACAGCCTTCTTGCAGACCAGAGAAACGCAAGTCATTGATCTTCAATCCACTAAAAGATTGATTTTGAACAAAAGGTACTTTCCACAGCCTCAGGAGATTTAGCTGAAATGAGGAATATAAATGCAGTATCTAGTAGCTGAGTGAATAGCCTTGGTTGAATTATGTCCTCCACTTCTGTGACTTTCACATTTTTCTCTTGGGAGCCCTCCAGCATCCAGGGCTCCAAACCCTTCCAGGGCTCCCTTTAGCTAAACCTATGCCCTGCAGCTATTTTTGTGTGTTTTTATTTTTGTTTTTTTAGGGAAAAGAGAAGGAACATTTTTGAAGCAATGTGTGATCTATAGTAGCAATTCTCAATCCTGACGTTTAAAAATCAACTCACACGTGGTCCCACCCCAGAGATTCTGATTGAATTGGGCCCCCGCAACAATATTTTTTTCAAAGCCTTCGAAAGATTTTAATATGCAGCTGGGGCTGAGAATCACTGTCCCCAGGAAAACATCATAGACATACTTTAGAGAAGCTTTTTTTTTTTTAAAGATTTTATTTATTTATTTGACAGAGAGAGAGAGAGAGAGATCACAAGTAGGCAGAGAGGCAGGCAGAGAGAGAGGAGGAAGCAGGCTCTTTGCCGAGCACGGAGCCTGATGCGGGCCTCGATCCCAGGACCCTGAGATCATGACCTGAGCCGAAGGCAGAGACTTTAACCCACTGAGCCACCCAGGCGCCCTACTTCAGAGAAGCTTTAAAGAAAAGATCAGAGGGCAATGCAGTACTATACATACATTTAAAAGTTTATTATTTTTTGTTTTAGATTTTATTTAATTTATTTGTCAGAGAGAGAAGGAGGGAGCACAAGCAGGGAAAGCGGCAGGCAGAGGGAGAAGCAGGTTCCCCACAGAGCTAGGAGCCTGATAAAGGACTCAATCCCAGGACCCAGGGATCATGATCAGAGCCAAAGGCAGACACTTAACTGACTGAGCCACGCAGGGATCCTGCATTTAAAACTCTAAAAGAACACATATTAATGGGGCACCTGGGTGGTTCAGTTGGTTAAGTGTCTGACTTGGTTTCAGCTCATGTCATGATCTCATGGTTATAAGCTTGAACCCCACATCAGGCTCCACCCTTAGTGAGGAAACTCTTTGAGATTCCCTCTCTCTCTCTTTCTCTGGCCCTCCCCTGCTCACACGAGCTCTGCCTCTCATTCTAAAATAAATAAATAAATAAATAAATAAATAAATAAATAAATAAATAAAATCTTTTAAAAATAATTAAAATAAAAGAAATGGGCGCCTGGGTGGCTCAGTGGGTTAAAGCCTTTGCCTTCGGCTCAGGTCATGATCTCAGGGTCCTGGGATCGAGGCCTGCATTGGGCTCTCTGCTTGGCAGAGAGCCTGCTTTCTCCTCTCTCTGCCTGCCTCTCTGGCTACTGGTGATCTCTCTCTCTGCCAAATAAATAAATAAAATCTTTAAAAATAAAAAAATAAAAATAAATAAAATAAAATAAAAGGACATATATTAATAGAATATACATACAGAGGAAATGCCAATTTTGAAAAGGATTCAGGATTGTAATGGGACTATTAATGCCTACAGGTTTTTAACTGGGTAGACGCAACTCTTCTGTTCAAGAAAGCTAAAAAGAAGCAAACTTTATAAACTATGCTCTGACAGAAAGGAGACCTGATCCAATCAAGTCAGGTAAGAGACATTAAGAGAAACTTTGAAAAGGCAGAAGCGGGAGAGAAGGATCTATTGGAAAGGGTGACGTTCAGTTTCTAAAATCTGAGTTGGACCAAAATTATGAACAAAGAAGTTGGAGATGTTGATGAAATGGAACCTATGGCAAGAGCCTCGTAGCTCAAGATAAAGATGTCATTATGATTATGGCACCATATTTCCTAATATTTCAGGGTATATTTCTTGAGAGATGAAATATTGACTCTTATTTCTTTCCCATCTTAGAAAAGGAAAAGCAAAAGTCATTATTAATTTAATTGCTTTTTCCTAGATAGCTTGCAATACTTGGCAGCAGGGCATAGTAGGAATAATAAATATGTACTTGGGACTCAGTCAGTCCTAGAATCACACCATGACTCAGGCCATTTATTGTAGTGAGAAAGGATCTTGAAATATTGGAACAGTGTGTTCATCTCTATCTTGTCTGCGTTTCCTGAGAATCCTCATTGCCTTAGAGGAATTAGGTTGAGCAGAGAGGTAAAGAGAAAACACGGCTAATTTTAAAATATCTTTTACTTTCAATCTAAACTTTTGAAAATAAAAAGAGAAGGCTGTCAGGGGATCAGAGTGCAGGATTATCTGCCATAACCATCTGTCTCTTCTGTGGGAGATATGACAAGAAGGTGGCCGGTGTTGAAGAGAAGTGGAAAAGGAAAAGTGTAATGGTCTCCTTGAAGAGTGCTGGGGAGAAGTTTCCGGGGGAACTGGTATACCTGTCATAAGAAAGGGATGCTATAAAGAGCTTTTAAAAAGATTTGCTTGGACTTTCCTGCAGGGATTCTGGTGAGAAATTAGAGTGAAGTCTGAACGTATGTGCACACATTCTGAGTCTCCCAGATGGTTTTCCATGCAGTCAGTGTCCTGGAGAGCATGTTGCTGGGCTGAGAGTAGGCACTCAATATCTGTTGGCCTCTCTTTTTCTACCTTTTCATTATTTCCACCATTACCTGCATGCCTCATCAAATCAAATCCATATTACTGCACAAATGTCCACACTGGTTTCCAAAACTTTAATTTTGCTGGATGAAATTATTGCCTTTACTTTGTCCTCACCATGAGTGAAAGCCACTGATGAGTTTACTCCTGCTTTTGAAATAAGAATCTCCTATCTCTGGAGTTTAATATTTTCAGTAAACTCTTACCAACATGCCCATGCTACCATAACAAACCCTTCAAATTCTCTGTGCTATGTAAATTCAGCTACATAAAAGTCACCATAATAGACAATGTCTTTTTTTATCCAATTAATAGTTTTTATTGTTTTTAAACTCTTTTTGTGTCAGCTGCTTTACATATGTAATCTCATCAATCCCCCAAGCAACCACAGAGAGTAGGATAACAATGTTATTTTAGTGATATCCATTTTGTAGATTTTTAGAAGAAATAACTGTGGGGTGCCTGGGTGGTTCAGTGGGTAAAGCATCTGACTTTGGCTCAGGTCATGATCTTGGGGTCCAGGGACCGAGCCCGATGTCGGGCTTCATGCTCAACAAGGGAATCAGCTTGTTCCTCTCCCTCTCCCTCTGCCCTTCCCCTGCTCATGTTCTCTCTCTCTCTCTCCCTCTCTCTCTCTCTCTCTAACATAAATAAATAAAACCTTAAAAAAAAAAGAAAGAAAGAACTAAGCTTTCAGCCTTTTGAAACCTTGTTCTTCAAAGTGTGTTCTGGGCCAGCAGCATCAGTATCACCCCTAGAATTGCAGAATTTTGGACTCCACCCTAGACCCACTGGATCTGAAAATTAGAAAGGGCAGTTTAACAATATCTTTGGTGGTTCACTTACACATTGCAGTTTAAGAAATACTGCAAGTTTAAGTGCTCACCTAGTTTAGCAAATACTATATGCTCTGCAGTCTGTTGATTGAAGACAAGTAGTATTCATGCTGGAAACAAGGGACTTGTGGTCCCACTGGAGTTTATAAATAAAAAATAATCATAATATATATTTACTATAAAGGTAAACTACAGTGTTTTTTGTCTATTGTATCATCCCATTAGACAACACCACCAACAACAAAATCACTAGCTTAATTCACTGACCCGTGTCTGGACAAACAACTTAAAAATCTATTAGATGAAGTCTGAGGAATTTCCAGATGAAGGATCACTACACTTGATTAGTTTTACAACTACTACATTAAGGACAGTCATTGGAAACTACCATTATAACCTTTTAAAGAATATTCAAGGGGAGAGCTTCATAGCAACCAAGCCTCATTCTTATTTGGAGACTAATGAAAAACAAATTTGATCAGTGAATTTTGCTCTTTCATTCACCTCATCAAGCAGTAATATCAATCTCACAATGAAAATACTTAATACAGCTTTTAATCTGACCTTGAAAGACATACGTGCTTGTTAATAGTAAACTTATTTCTGCAGTCAATGATGTCTACAGCATTTTAAAAAATACAATGGAAATCAAAATCTTTGATTGTAAAAATTAACTGCAGGCCATAGTACTTTCGCATCCTTTTTAAAAGATCCAAAGAATAGACGCCATTTCTGAGTCTGACTACAAATTGGCACTCAACCAAAGATCACTAAAGTAAATATCTCAGAATTTCCATATACATCTCTGTCTAAAATGATGATAATAATATATTAATTATTATAGAACTTAGTTTAACCATTTGTTATGGATGAATATTTGCATCCCCCCAAACTCAAATGGTAATGCTATAACTCCTAGGGAAATAATTAAGATAATGAGGATATCAAAGTGGGGCCTTTATATGATAAAATTTGTGTTTTTATGAGAAGAAACAGTAGAGGGACGCCTGGGTGGCTCAGTGGGTTAAGCCCCTGCCTTTGCCTCAGGTCATGATTTCAGGGTCCTGGGCCCTGCATTGGGCTCTCTGCTCAGCAGGGAGCCTGCTTCCCCTTCTCCCTCTGCCTGCCTCTCTGCCTACTTGTGATCTCTCTCTCTCTCTGTCAAATAAATAAATAAAATCTTTAAAAAAAGAAGAAGAAGAAGAAGAAACACTAGAGGGGTACCTGGGTTGCTCAGCGGGTTAAACCTCCGACTCTTGATTTCAGCTCAGGTTGATGTCAGGATCATGGGATTGAGCCCCATGTTAGGCTCTGTGCTCGGTGAGGAGTCTGCTTGAGAGACTCTCCCTCTGCCCCTCCCCCCACTCTGTCTCTGTCTCTGTCTTTCAAATAAATAAATAAAAATTCTTTTAAAAAAAGAGACACCGAAGAGCTTATTCTCTCTCTCTCCCTCTACCATGTGAGGACACAATGAGAAAGTGGCCACCTGCAAAGCAGGAAGAGAGTTTTCCCCAGAAACTGACCCTGTTAACTTAGATCGTGGACTTCTAGCCTCCAGAACAGTAAGAAAATAAATTTCTGTTGTACAAGCTGCTTAGTTTATGGTATTTTGTTATGGTAGCCCAAGCAGCCCAGTTACCAATTTTCCCTTCTGCCAACATCATACAGAGAATGAAATTAAGTATAGTTCATTTCGTTGATGGGGAGCTCTTTTAGCAAATATGTGAACCCAAAGTTCTGTTCAAATCACTTAAGAAGTGTCCCAGAGTCCCTGCAAGTGACCAGGTACTTTATAAGTATGTATTTCATAATCTCACCAAACATATAATTTTTATCCAGTTTACTTACCTGATTTCACCTTTCATGGATGATTAAAAAATGAAAGAATAAAAAGTACTGCAAATGTGGTAAATTTGGGCATGCTTGGTGCCATAGAGGTTGGCAGACTTTTATTTAAGAGGAAGAGACTCAAAGTCTAAAATATAGTCTTAGTACTTTACTTCAGTAATGGATGTTCATCAAAGGCTTTGAGACTACATGAACATACACAGATTGCCCTTGGTTTAAAAGGCAAAAATGAGATGTCTTTAGTAATGATCCCACCTAACATTATGAAAACTCTGTAAGGGTGGGGACCATGTTCTCTGCTGTGACACAGGGTTAGCCCGGTGCCTGGCAAACACAGTTGGCTTATATAAAATTTACACTTACCGAATGAATAATAAAAATAAACACAGTGATGCATCTCTTGGAGCTATAAGCCTTAGTTACCTGGAAAATTTGCTTATGTATAATGCAAATCTCAGTTCTTGATGTTTAATTGTATTTCTAGAAGGGGTAATTCATTTTCAGAATCTCAACACTAAAGAATTGTTAACAAGGTTTATGTGCTATTATTTCTTTGTATATTCTTTATTGAGTGTACACAGTAGAAATGTACACAATATAAAATTCTAAGTGTTCCTACCATAAACTTCCCTAACTATCCAATGCTTTCCCTAGCAGGAAACACAATTCCTTGTTTCTTTTTCATTCTTTCCTAACTACTATTAAATGCAAACAAATTTAATTTTATTTAATTCAGTAGTGTTTAGCAGATATTGCCTTGAAAAAGCAGGTGTTCTTTTCTTATAAGGTAAACTTGTTGTAATTAGACTAATTTGTGTCCCACAGATGAAATGCTGTCCAGAATTCAATGATCCAGAAGTGCTCTTTGAACATTAAAGTAAAAATGTGTATTGTTGTTCTTTATTACTCCCTAATGAAATTGGACTTGGCAGGAGCAGAGTCTGGAAGAATGCCAAGTTTATTCCCAGAGTTTGTAATCAGAGAGCAGACTGTACTAGAAACCGTGGAGGCAGTATCATGAGTGATTGTTGGGCATTTACCAGGGACTGGAGAGAAAAAAGGGTAAGAACATTTGTTAATCAGTCATAATCAATGCAATGTGGTAAAAATATTCCTGGACCCTGGCTCAACACACCTGAGATAGTTCCCTGACTTTTTTTTTTTTAAAGATTTTTTATTTATTCATTTGACACAGAGAGAGAGAGATCACAAGTAGGCAGAGAGGCAGGCAGAGAGAGAGGAGAGAGGAGGAAACAGGCTCCCTGCTGAGCAGAGAGCCTGATGTGGGCCTCGATCCCAGGACCCTGGGATCATGACCTGAGCCAAAGGCTGCGGCTTTAGCCCACTGAGCCACCCAGGCGCCCGTTCCCTGACTTTCTTTCTGAAGATGCTTTACCTTGGAAAATTGCCTTCACTGCTCTAGGAAATGTATCCTTATTAATAAGGTAAAATTTCAAAGATTTCTTGCAAAATTAATATTTGATAATTCTCAAAGGCTGGCCATAGGTTGTCTTAACCATTAAAATATCTTCGTTAACTATGACGTGTCATAGAACCAAAAGTATCATTATTGTGGTAGGACATAGGGTCAATGAGGTTTTAAATTGGTGTGGAACATGACCACAACTATAAACTTAAAGCCAGCTTGAGCTGGAGGATGTATTGGTGTCCCCTGTTTCCAGGTAACCTCCAAAGAATTTAGGATTTCTCCATTCAGGTTTTAGGATTTCTGGATCTCGCTTTTCAGCAGAGCGGGTTGATTTTTCTCGGCCTGAGAAATGTTTGTTATACTTCGCATGACTCTGAGTGCGTGCACCTGGATGTGTGGGTTTTTTAGCCACAGTCAACAGCAATGGAATCTTCTTGAATGCTATGTTCTAATATTAGGAAGCAATAGATCCAAAACAATTATATTAGACAAGCCTGAGATTTCAGCCCTGAATCTTTCAGTTACTTCCTTTGATTTAAATATGTTTTTTCATCTACAAAGATACCTAATAAATAAGAGTAACTCTCCAGAGTTGATACAAAGATTAAATGAGATAATTCATTTAAAATGTGTAGCTCAGAGCCTGATATCAAACAAAAATGTAATTCATTCTTATTATATTTATTATGATAACGTTCTGGTAGATCAGATAATATTCTTTCTTTTTTCGGTATACTTAGAAGTTGTCCCATAAAGCTGATTTTGGTCTCCAGTTGGGTAAGAATTTAGTTGTCGGAGACATACCAGAGAAGCTTCATTGACATTCATATTTCATTCCCTTATTTCATTTTAAAATAACAGTTTTATTGTGATAACATTCACATACCATATAACTTACCCATTTAAAGTGTACAATTCAGTGATTTTTATTATATTCAGAATTGGGCAAGCATACCACAATCAATTATAGAAAACTTTAATCACTCCAAAAAGAAACCCTATACCCATTAGCAGTTATTCTCATTTATTTGATTTTGTCTGTTTAAGTGAAGGAAAGGTCATTCTCAAACTAAGACTGCTCTTGAATAACTGAGTGTCAAATAAATGAGCTGTAGATGATGGGAGAGTATATAATGCAAATAAGCCTGAGAACAAGATACAAATATTTTAACAAAATGAATGCAATAAAATTCAATGAGTCCTGTTTCAAATCTGTAATGTGAAAAGAGTAACTGTGAAAAAGAGCACAATTTTCTTTTGATGAATAATACTCATCCTGTTATTTTTGGCAATCATCACAAAAACAATATTATTCTTGACTTAATAATGTCCTTCTGGGAGTATATCCTTAGAAAATTATTCAAATTAGGGGGAAAAAAGTAAGAGCTCTGCTTATGGTGAGGATGTAAAAAGCATGAAAGACTTCCACTCCCACTGACACAAGTTACCCAAGACAGCAAATATTGATACTTTTGCTCAAAACCACCATTTCATGATAATCCTGTTTCACTGGCACAAATAAATCTAAAAGAACTGAACTTTCCAGAGAGACAAACTCTTCATCAGTAAGCAAAAGATGGAATACACTTTGACTTGGTGCAGTAGCTGAGGTTGGGGTCAAGACAGGTGCAGGAGCAAATGTCCACCTCAAGAACAGTCTTGGCTTGCAGTGAGAGAAACTTGCCAAACTTTTTAAACCTTTGCACTGATGTGATGGCTTTGAGGCTGAGGAAGTCTGAAAGGAAAAGAAAATGCTCTTCCCTAGTTAATTCCCCTCCCTGAGTATTTCACTGAGTAATCAAATATTGGACCAGGAAATTAAGAGATTGCATTATCTTGCAATCTCAGTTTAAAAGTCTCATCTTTTGGGTGCCTGGGTGGCTCAGTGGGTTAAAGCCGCTGCCTTCGGCTCAGGTCATGATCCCAGGGTCCTGGGATCGAGGCCCACATCGGGCTCTCTGCTCAGCAGGGAGCCTGCTTCCTCCTCTCTCCTCTCTCTGCCTGCCTCTCTGCTTACTTGTAATCTCTCTCTCTGTGTCAAATGAATAAAAAAAAAAAAAAAAAAAAAAAAGTCTCATCTTTTCATTGTTTCCTGATCTCAGAAATCCTGTAGTCTTCAGACATGAAATCATGTGGTCTCACTGTCCTGTCATCCTATGTGACTGGAAAGAGTGATAAATTTTGGCAAGAATGGGGAGCAACTGGAACACCTAGATATTGCTGGTTGGCATGTCAAATGGTATGCTTACTTAGGAGAATGGTTGAATACATTCTTATAAACATGCATCTACCCTATGACTCAGAAATTCTACTCTTAGGTATTTATCCAAGACAAATAAAAAACTATGTCAACAAAAAGACCCTATAAGAATATTGCCAAAGTTTTATTCATAATCACCTAAATTGGAGGCAACCCAAATGCCCTCCAACACATGGAGGAATAAATAAATTCATACAATGGAATACTACTCTACTACAGAGAAATAAGCTCCTAGTACAAATGACCACATGGATGAACTTCAAAAACATTATGCTGAAAGAGCCACTCAAATAAATACTGTAAGATTATTCATATTTCATCTAGAATAGGCCAAACTAAAATGTGGTGATAGAAAGTTGGTAAATGGCCTTGGGATGGGGGATTGGGTAGGAGATGGGACTGACCACAAGGTGCTCATGGGAACCATAAGAGTGATGAAAATATTCTATATCTGTATTGATGGTTATACGGAATTGTACATTTGTCAAAACTCATTGATCTTTATAATTAAATCTGTGCATTTTATTATATATAAACTATCAACAAAATTGATTTTTAAGAAGGAAAATGTACTTGCAAATTCAAATAAATCTTCTAAACAGTTCTTCCCTAGTACAGCAAAACAAAGACATTGAAACAAACTATATAACCAGAAGTTAAGCAATGGCAGTGTCAAATTAAGGTATCTCAGTGCTGAATAACATTATTCATGGCAGTTAAATTTCTGATTTTATTAGAGTATTTCATAATATTTCTAATACTATTATTCGGAATGGCATTAGTTAGGGAAGTTAAATTTCTAATTATTAAGACTGTGTAGCAGCATGGCAAAAGTTTAGATATATACATAAACATTTAACTAGGAAATAGACTAAAAAACTGGAATGTTATGGATTGTTGACATTGAGATTAATGGGACTTGTAAATCTAAGCTCTACAGTCTTGAAAAAAATCAGTTATCATTTTTAGTTGACTCTATACCGAAAATGTGCAAACAAAATAACCATAATAAGAAGAAATAATATGGTTAGCAAGAGTAAGGCAGTGGAATAGATCATGAATGTCTAGCTTAAATTATTACATTTGTGAAAGTTTATCATCATTCTTTCTCAATAAGAATTATGAAAGCCTTTGTGAAAGTTTCGCATGCTAAGATTTTTCATTTCTAGCCTTGTATTAATGTTTGTTAAATATTGTCCCTGTATATTATATTAATTACTAAGTAAAGTGAACAACATGAAGTTTCCATCTCTCTACCTTATTTTTGTGTAATAATAACACTGTTAAAGTTAGCAAATTCTTCAGAACATGTAACATATCAGTTTTTTTTCAAGTTTAGCACCAGCAAATCTTGTGAAGAAATGTCTTAATGTATTATTATTCCTCAAGTTCTAGAAATAGTTAACATTACAATAAAACTTTAGTGAGAACGAGTCCACATCCTACAACTTAAAATAAATTCATGTCTCAATTATGGACTATTTCCAGGTAAAAAATTTCAAAAAATCCAAAATATTTTTTAAGGAAAATTTAGAAAATATATGTCAGGCTATGGTTTCTAGAAGCCATTGCTTTAATGTCATAAAACGTGTTGGTCAAAAAGGTAAATTTAAAAAAGTAACCTGCATTTCAAGTCTTTTGGGTATGGAATAAAACAATAGGAAAGATAATAGTAATATTTGGATACATTTTAGCATAAAAAATATTCACAGCAGCAGTACACCTATTCAGTGTTCTTAGTACTCTCAGGAAAATAATTGATCCTGATTTCAGTTGTCTTTGTTCCTGTAACTCATACCGTACAAATAGTCCATGCTGGGCTTGCAAAGCAACAGTATGCTGGAGGTGAGACAGGTAACATACATGAGTTTGACTTGCATTTTGGAAGTCAAGGGCACAGGGTAAAGAATAATCGGGATTTGAGCTATTGAGGGAAGTTTCCACAGTAGTTAGCAATGAAATAAAGCGAGGCTCACTTGTCCTTTTAGGCAGGGCAAGGGAGTGCAGCTGGATCGTGTCCCTGAGGGAGGCTTTATCCTGCAAAGTCATTTGTGAAACACAAGATGTCACGGTGCATCGAATATGGCCAATCCCTTGAAGAAAGACAGAAAGGTAATATTTCTTCTCACAAACTAGAGCTTTCTTAAATTTAAGGTTCTGTCCTATATGTAGCCATGGGTATAGCTGACTGGCTTACAGTCTAAAAAACACATAGTGGCTAGTTTTTTTTTAATTTCTTCCAATGTATTTATTGTCTATAAAGCTTAGGCACATTGGAAGCCCTTCCAGTGTTTCACATAATTAATGTCTTTGCAACTGAAGAATCACTATTGTCTGAATTACTTAAACATCTATCTTTAGTTACAACTTCTCCAGACAATCTTCTACTTTGCTTTGATAAAATAGATGTTTTCCTTGGATATATTTCCTTTGAGAGTGAAAGAAAATGGTCCTTAATAAGATGTATGTAGTAAAGAACATGGCTTTTTTTTCTTGGCATGGTAGACTTTTATAAAGAGCTTGATGGTTTAAAATTAAATTTTCAGGGGTGCCTGGGTGGCTCAGTGGGTTAATGCCTCTGCCTTCGGCTCAGGTCATGATCTCAGGGTCCTGGGATCAAGGCCCACTTGGGGCTCTCTGCTAGGCAGGGAGCCTGCTTCCTCCTCTCTCTCTGCCTTCCTCTCTGCCTGCTTGTAATCTCTCTCTCTCTCTCTCTCTCTCTCTCTCTCTCTGTCAAATAAATAAATAAAATCTTAAAAAAAAAAACAAATAAAATTAAGTTTTCAGGGGCGCCTGTCTGGCTCAGTGGGAAGAGCATACAACTCTTGATCTTAGGGTTGTAAGTTCAAGCCCCATGTTGGGTGTAGAGTTTACTTAAATAAATAAAACTTATAAATAAATAAAACGAAGTTTTCAAAGAGGGGAGAGTCCCTATTTTTATTGTTATATGTGACTGTTAATACATAACATATGGTTTACAGAAATGCAAATAAATTTTTTAAACACAGTGGGTTTGTCTGCAATGGCAAAATTCCTATACATGGTAGAGAGGACTGAATTTCATACTAAAATCAAGACCCAGATATGATTATTCATATATTTAACAAAGAGTAACTGTTGGAATTTGACTGCATTCCAGGGACCATGGTGAACAAAATCAGTCATATTTTCCTGTTTTTATTATAGTCTAATGGAGGGAAGACAAATATTAGTGAAGTAACTTTTAAAATGACCATCAAACTAATAATCTTGCTAAGAGTCATAAGAGAAGGTTGAATATTATTTTAAGAATGTAGAAGTAAAATTGACTGGTCAGGTAAGAGTGTCCTGGGAATTAATCTTTTGAACTAATCTAAAGAATGAGTAGGAGGACCTAGGCAAGAGGTGTTCTAAGATCAGGTAAATGCTAGTGCAAGAGATTCAAAAGCCTAAAAGACTAGAGTAGCTGGAACTCTGAGTGAGGGAGACAGCAGAATCAGATACAGCTGAAGAGCTAGGCAAGGGGAAGAACTTGCAGGGCCTTGTAGCCCGCACTGAGAGTTTGGATTTTCTCCTAAGACATTAAAGTGTATCGAGCAGGAGAGGTGCATGATCATATGTCATCAAGACACATTTTGGGTTTTGTACGCAGAAGAGAGAGGAAAGGAAAAGTGTGAAGTGACCAGTTAGGAAGAAATTACGGTTGTGGTGGTAACAGTGTAGCTTTGACTAGGATGATGGCACTGGAAATGGACAGAAGGGGATGGATTTGAAATACATTAAAGATGTATAGTTAGTAGGATTTGAGGATGTTTTGGGTATGAGGGCTGAAGGAGAGGGAGATGTGGATGAAAAGTCTCTGGCTTGTGAAATTAGGTAGATGGTAGATAGTGAAGGCATTAATCAAGCTAGTGGGTCCTGAAAGAGGATTGGCTCATGAGTTTAGCTTTAGTTTTTTGTTTGTTGAATGACCTCGAGGCAGGTAAGTGAAGCTATCTAGAAGGAAAAAAAAAAAAAGATATCTTGATCTAAAGCAAAAAGAGATGTCTGCACTAAAGGTGTACCTTTGGGAGTCCATTCATGGAGATCGATTCACTGAAATCTTTGGCAGGAATAAAATTACTGAAAGAAACCATATAGAGGAGAAAAAACGTTCCAGCCTTGAAATATTTAATGTGTGGGTAAGGGAGGATAAACTTGACAAAGAATTTGAGTAGTTGAAGCCAGAACATAAGAAGAAATCTGGAAATCAACAGTACCCATGAAGCCAAGGGAAGAAAGAAGTGTTCAACAGGTATAAATGTTACAAGTGGATTAAATAAAACAGGTTGAGAAGATTTTGCATTAGTAATTGAACGCGGCAGAGGTTGGAGATGGAGGTGTGAACTTGTGGGAAGGAAATGAAGGCCGGGAATATGCATAACTTAGTTAAGGAGTTGGGGTGTGAAGAGCTAGATGGAGAGGGACTTAAGAGTGAGGTTTATCTGTTTTCTTTGTGGTTGTTCGTTTTGATTGGTTTTAAATATAGTAAAAACATGAAGGTATTTAAAGCAGATGTGGTTGAGGCAAGGAGGAAAGATAATTGATAATGTCAGTTCCCTAAAAAGGCAAAGGGTTGATTCAGAGTGCCAATGAAGGGACTGGGCTCAGTTCCTTTACTCTACTTTGAAAGGAAAGATGAAGAAGAAGGAGACAAGATTGTTAGATTTATTCGGGGAAAACTGAAGTAGGTTCAATCCAATGGCTTTTTTTTTCTTTTTGCAGAGGAGGGAGACAAGATCATAACTACATGTTTAGTGTTAGATTGAGTTTCCTACCTTTAAAATGGAATGTTTTGAGGATTGGTTGGATTAATGAATATGAAAGCATTATGACAAACTGAAAGTGTTGTTTACACTAATTATTTTCATTCCAGAAGTACCTCTGTAAATTTGGATACTCTTCCATATTTTTTAACAATCAATGAAGTCTTTTTACTTTGTAGCATTGTTTCTCAAACCTTTACCAGTTAAATAACAATATTTATTATCTCAAAATATTCTGAGAGTAAAAAAAAATCCGTATAAAATATTTTATTTTATTAAAAATCACAACATAAATCCAATATTTTATTTTACTTATAGTGTAGTGAGTTTAATATTCATTCAGGAGGCATTAAGTCAATCTCTTATGGTACTTTATTTTTTGGATGGAAAGTCAGTGGTATCATATAAAGTGTCTAAGAGTAATACCTATTCTCAAACTATTTCAAAAAATAGTAGGGAAAACTTACAAGTTCATTATATAAGGATAGCATTACCCTTATATTCAAACCAGATGAAGACACTACAAATAAAGTAAACTATAGGCCAATATCTCTGATAAATATAGATGCAAAAATCCTCAACAAAATTCTAGCAAACCAAATTCAATAATTCATTAAAATATCATTCACCAAGATCAAATGGGATTTATTTCAGGAATGCAAGTTTGGCTCAATATTCGCAAACCAATCAATGTGATATGTTGTATTAAGAAGAGAAAAACTAAAAACCATACAATCATCTCAATAAATGCAGGAACAGGTTTTGACAAACTGTAATAGTTCTTCACGATAAGAATTCGCAGCAAAATAGGTTTAGAGGGAACATACCTCCACATAGTAAAGGGCATATATAAAAAACCCATAGCTAACATCATACTCAATGGTAAAAAGCCACAAGGTTTTCCTCTAAGATCAGGAACAAAACAAAGATATCCACTCTTCCCACTATTCAATATAGCACTGGAAGTCCTAGTCATAGCAATTGGACAAGAAAAAGCAATAAAATCATTCGAATCAGTAAGGAAAAAGTAAAATCATGAATATTTGCCGATTACGTGGACACCATATATAGAAGACCTAAAGAGGCCATCAGAAAACTAGAACCGATAAAAGAATTCAGTAAAGCTGCAGGATACAAAATTAATGTACAGAAATCTGCTACATTTCTACACACTAGTAATGAAGTTGCAGAAAGAGAAATTAAGAAAACAATCCCATTTACAATTACATCATCAAGACTAAAATATGTAGGAATAAACTTAACCAAGGAGGTTAAAGACTCCAAAAACTATAAAATGTTGATGGAAAAAATTGAAGATGACACAAATAAATAGAAAGATTCCATGCTGCGTGGACTGGGAAAACCAAAGTTGTTAAAATGTCCATTCTAGGGCGCCTGGGTGGCTCAGTGGGTTAAAGCCTCTGCCTTCGGCTCAGGTCATGATCTCAGGGTCCTGGGATCGAGCCCCGCATTGGGCTCTCTGCTCAGCGGGGAGCCTGCTTCCTCCTCTCTCTCTGCCTGCCTCTCTGCCTACTTGTAATCTCTCTCTGTCAAATAAATAAATAAATAATCTTAAAAAAAAAAGGTCCATACTACCCAGAGTAAACTATGGATTTAATTCAGCCCCTACTGAAAGACCAACAGCATTTTTCACAGAACTAGTACAAATAATACTAAAATTTGAAAAAAAAATTATAGTCAGAAATATTTATGAAACCTATTGTACGCAAACTCTGTGTCTTGGCATATCCCCTAGGTTCTTAGCTTTGTCACACATACTGGTAGACTTCCAAAGGCTGCATGAACATCTCTTGGTCTGAAGGTTTTTTTCTGGCAATCTGAGGCTGCTCTCCTGGTATGCAGTGGCAGTCTGAAAGTCCTAGGAAATTTACACCCCTCTGAGGAGCCACAACCGATGGAAGACAGTGTTTAAATACCCCAGCTCCCTTGCCCTTCAGTATGAAGAAGGTACATGTTCTACGTTGGCTCCCAAAGCTTACACTAGTAACTTGCCTAATAAAGCACCCTGTTATTGTGTTAAGTTTTTATGTCATTTTGCTATTAAATTTGTCTCCATTCCCTGTTTCACTTCCTCACTCTGCTACCAGTGTTTCCTGAGGTCACCTCCCATCTAAACTACTTATATTTTATTTTTTTTAACTATTTACATTTTAATCCCTTTTTTAGGGTTTGCTTGTGGGGAAACTCAAACTCAGATACAATCACATGCTCTCATAGGTAGTTTCTAATATAACTTAAAAATTATAAATATGGTGGAGTGAAAAGAGAACAAAAAGGGCACTTACTGCAAGCACAGTGGTCCTTCTCTTACATGGATATGTTCCAAGACCTCCAGTGGATACCTGAAACTACAGACTGTACAGAACCCGAAATATATTATGTTTTTTCCTACATATATGTACCTATGATGAAGTTTATAAGCCAGGCATAGTAAGAGATTAACAATAACTAATAATTAAGTTGAATAATAGTAATAATATACTAAAGTTATATACTAAATATACTAAAAGTTATATAAAGTTATATAAGAGTTATATAAAGTTGTATATTAAATATACTAAAAGTTATGTGAATAAAGTTATGTGAATGTGGTCTCTCTCTCTCAACATATCTTATTGTATGGTACTCACCTTCTTTTTTTCTTTTTCTTTTTCAAGATTTATTTATTTATTTGAAAGAAAGACACATGCAATCAGGGGCTGGGAGTGGGGCAGAGAGAGAGAGAGAGAGAATCTAAGCTGACTCCCCGCTGAGCACAGAGCCCAATGAGGGGCTTCATCCCACAACCCCGAGATCATGACCTGAGCCAAAACTAAGAGTTGGCTCAACTGACTAAAACATCCAGGTGCACCTGTACTCACCCTTCTTGTTGTGATGATGTGAAATGATAAAGTGTCTATGTGATGAGATGACATGAGGTGAATGCCATAGGCATGGCGACATAGTGTTAGTGAGGACTCTTCAGGAGGATCCTTTGCTTCTGGGCCATAGTTGACTGCAGGTAACTGAAACTGCAGATAGTGAAAACGTGGGTAAAGGGGGACTACTATACTTTCAGGAAAGTTAATCTTATGTCCACTGTGAACATAGTAGCAGTCTTGGACTATCTGAATTTACCTATATAAATTACAAAACACTGAAAAATTCTATTTGTGCTTTTTCATCAACATAAAAAAATTATAATTACCATGTGAAGTATAGAGTCATTCAGTCAAAAACATTTCTCACACACCTACTAGATCCTAAGAATAATGCGATTGTGAGGATAAAATGGTGAGTAAAATGATAATGTCCATTTTTACCCTTGGACCTTATACTGCAACCTGTAACAGTGATTATAAATTTCTCCTCACTCAATGTCAAACTGTGACAAGTGGTATGAAAGGAAGTATTGACACCTAGATGTGCATGTGACAGAGGGAACTGATCTAATCTGAGAGTCCAAGGAGTAAAGCTTTTTATCCACACATGAACCGGGGGGTTAGCTAGAAGGGTGGTGGACACATTTCAACAAAAAGAGGCAACACAAAGGTGAGAACATGGGGACTGTGGAATGCTGGAGGAACTAGAAGATGCTCACTTAGGTTGGCATGCAGAAACAAAAGAGAACCATGTGTTAAACCTTTCTTTTAGGCTCCAGTAAGATTTTGTTAAGGAATTTGACCTTGGGAAACCATTAGAGGATTTAAGTTGAGAGGTAAAATAAGATTTGTATTTTTTAAGCAATCTAGAGACTATTGGAAAACACACATAGATTATATCAATGTCCAAGTAATTTGTGCTAAAGCCTAAAATTCAAGTCCAAATCATTAGAAATGTGAAACAATTTTCAAGTATCTTGCATTGACCTGACTATTTAATAATATATTGAGATTGCAAAGTGTTTCAAATGTTTACTGGAGAGTAGTTATAAAAGCATAACATGAGTAGCCTGTCGCAGTGTCAGGATATTCTCCGTTTCAAATTCAAAAGGATCCTCATTTACATTCAGGTATATACAGAGAGAGCACTAGCCAACAGCTTCTCTATTAACAAAAAATAAAGCAAAGTAAAAAGCCCAATGGCCAAGTCGTATTTGGTGCACAATGGCTTCCATATTTGTCACAGTCTCTGTGCTGCCTGTTCTTAATGTTGAAAACAATTTAGAATAAATGGACTATGACGTCTTTCCTTTCACTTGTAAATTACAAAGCTACCATTTTGTCAAAGTTATGATTGTCTTCATTTTGAGACAGAGCCTGAGCAATTGAAGGAAATTCTGTAATATAATTTTTAAAATGTATATGGAATTACCTGTTCTACCTTTCTAATTTTTCCCTTCCTCTTCTTCTTTTTTTAAGATTTTATTTATTTGCCCGAGAGAGAGAAAGAGACAGCACAAGCAGGGGGAGTGGCAGGCAGAGGGAGAAAAATTTCCCTGCTGAGCAAGGATCCTGAAGTGGGAAGGGTGGGACTCAATCCCAGGACCCTGGGATCATAACCTGAGCCAAAGGCAGATTCTTAACCTTCTGAGGCACCCAGGTGTCCCTTTCTCTCCCTCTTCTTCTCCTGTATTTCCTCCATCACACTCTAGGCACTTTCCTTGTGTAATTTTCCCATTGAGTTATAAAGAGTAGATATAGCTAGACTTTCATAAGTCTTCAGTGGAGCTCTGTGTTTAAAGATATCTATGTGTGCATTTTCTCCACTTCAGCTTTGACCCACTGTCTCACTTTGAGTCTTGTTACCCACTGGACAACTATGTTCTGCCACAAACAGTACTTCATCAGTCATTGCTCTCCCAGTAGTCAAGAGAAAACCATTTGGAAGTTTGGAAGTCCAGTCAAGAAAATGATATTGATATTTGAAATATCCATGATATTTTCAAGCAATTATGAATACATTGGTATAAAGAAAAATGATTACTGATAAAAACAAGTAATACATTCAGAAATTTTACTAATATGGGAGGAAATACATACTTTTGATGAACCAAAAGTGAAACTGCTTTAGTGTCATATCTTTTTATCTGAAGCTCTTAAAGTATTTAATAAAAAAGAAAATAATTTCAATAAATACTTTTTATCATTAAAAAATGGTGGCAACTATTAACATTTTAAGATCAAAAAGAGTCAGTGATGCAATTGGAAGAGACTAATATGTTCTAAGATATGACCAAAGTAATTATTTCTATTGCACATTACAAACAGTAATAACCATTTTCACTGCAAATGAAAACAGACATAAATAAAGATATATTAGGAATTAAAAAAATTGTAAGACAACATAATGAGTAAATACATGCCAGTAAATTTGAAAATATACTTGAAGTAAAAACTTTCTCCAAAGAATAAATGAAGATAATCAAGCTGAGGCAAATAAATAAATAAATAAATAAATAACGAAAAACAAAAATTAGAAAACATATATAAACTAATAACCATTTCATCCAGTAATTTTTTTAAAGATTTATTTATTTATTTATTTTCTAGAGAGAGCACACGAGCAGAGGGAGGGGCAGAAGGAGAGGGAGAGAATCTCAAGCAGTCTCCTACTCCCTGCTAAGTTCACAGAGCCTGATGTCGGGCTCAATCTCATCACCCTGAGATCATGACCTGAGTGGAAATAGAGAGTAGTCCGCTTAACCAACTAAGCCACACAGGCACCCCTATTTCATCAGGTAGTTTAGTGCTAAAAATTAGCACTAAAGAAAAGATTAGATAGACTTCAAGGTCAGGTGTCAGAAAGGACATCTACTAAGGAGAAGATTTTCCTGATCTATAACCCAAATTTATTTAGTACATTAAATCACAAAACCCCTTTTTAGACGTGCATAAATCTTATTTGAAAATACAATAAAAACAAGCTATGCTATTTCTCTAACTCTTTAATGTAACTTTAAATAAACTATTTATTTCATTTTCCCTCTGCAAAAATCTTAACTTTAGCCGTATTTGGGATAACCATTCTAATCTTGACAAGAAAATGAACTCAATCTTTTTTTATAATTTGCAGTCATTGACAATCAATTAATAGAATATAGCTTTTTGGTGCTTATTTGTGAAAGGTCTAAATGAGCTACTTTATCTTTAATTCATACTACATTATGTAAGATGTTGGAAACTTATGTAAGAAAATGCATTTGAACAAAATCTGTTTTAGTAGAATTTGTTCAAGTTGCATGGTCACAATGGTACTGCAAAATGTACTTTATTTAATTACTTTTCTTTTGTTTTACTTACTTACCTCCATTTTCTAAGCTACACAGACATAAGTCTTGGCATTGCACAGTATACAGACATGGGAGTGTTTTATGAGAAATGCAGTTGGACAGGTTCCTAAAATATTCTAAATGATTCATGTATGACAGTATAAAGGTAGCTAGATCATGGTAACTTTTTTTCTTTTCCTGAAAATGACTATAATATTTAACTGCTGTGAAATGAAACTGTAACTTATAATGTACATAGCAAAGAAAGAAAGAAAATCTGTCAAAACACATTCAAAATTGTTCAAGATGTAAGTGGATGTGTCTGGCTAAATGAGATTTAGAACTCCTTAAGACTCGCTTGATTTTAGAAAGAAAAGAGACCTTGAGTTTTTAAGTCTAAATAGAATGATAAAAGAAAACAAAGCATTAACTTAACCAGTCTCTCTGCCATTAGTTATTTTGAGCATCATCCATAACCTTTATCCAATCAAATGATATAAAATTTTAATAGGAAGAAAGATATTTTACTAAGAGAGGAAAATAAATTTTGCTAATAGAGGAAACTAAAGAGACTTAATAAATAAATGCTTTATCGGGATACTGTAATTAGCAATGATAACAGCAATACGTGAAACAAGTTATGAGAGTAAAGTGATTTTTCTTTCTGCTAGGCTATAAAAGATGCTTTATTAAGAGCACATTAATACCATCCCCTTGATGTACGCTTGGGCATCAATCCAGGTGCCATTTCTAAAAGCAGTAAGCACTTCACAAGGTGCTCTACAGAAATACCTCAGAAGTATTGCTTGAGGGGAGCTATGCATTTCTAGTGAAAGGGTTGATAGCCATTAGCAACTTTTACAGAAATCTTTGGACAACTTTCACAGGAAAGCAATGAGAATATTCACGAAACTAACTGCTCCGAGAAGTTAATTTCAAATGAAAGAAATGCACTTGCAATTTAAGAAATTGAATGCTAATGCCAGTTAATCACATTTTCTATTTAAGAAACGATAGATATACCTCAAGTTCAGAATGATGGAAGAAACACATCTTTCTTGTGTGCATTCTCTCTTCCTCTTTCTGATTTATTACATACATATATGCCTCTCTTCCTATTATGTATGCATGTATATGTATGTATACTTAATAGGAAGATAGATAATGGTATAGATATAGAGAATCTCCGAAGTCAGAATAAAAAATATGAAGTGTCTAAATGTCTCTCTGCCAGAAATAGAGAAGAATCATACCTCAATGAGCCAGAATTGAAGCCATTAGGGCCATGTAGAGAGTGACTGTTACTTAGAAAATCCATGATGGCTAAGGTTTCAGCACCTGCACAGAAAGAGAAGCCAAGTTTCTAGGCCCTACATAGAATGGGGAATCAGAACTTGAAACATCTGTGAAGCCAGAAGATGGAATGTATTAAAAGTGACAAAGGGAAATATTTCATAATGATAAAATGAACAATCTACCAAAATATGACAATTAAAACTTGTGTGCACTGAAATAGAACTTTGTAGGAGATAAAGCAAGACTGTCAGAATTAAAGAGAAAGAATCCTAAATCTATAATTCTGGTGAAACATTTTAGCCAACTAATTAAAAAATTGATAGAGTAAGCAGACAAAAAGTAGGTCTTCAAATACCCCAAGCTTGATTAAGAATTTTTAGCCAATAGATACTTTAGAGAACTAGTCACCCAATAGAGAATACATATTTTTAAGCACATACTTTAGACCTTTATAAAATGAATTATTATTTTAGACAAAAGTTTTAAGAAATTCAAAAAGTTAACATTAAATGGCCCACAACTCTTTAGTTAAAATGGTAAATGAAATTTAAAATTAACAACCAAACACATCTAATACAACACAATAATTTTGGAAATAAAATATCACATTACGGGCGCCTGGGTGGCTCAGTGGGTTAAAGCCTCTGCTTTCGGCTCAGGTCATGATCTCAGGGTCCTGGGATCAAGGCCCGCATCGGGCTCCCTGCTCAGCGGGGAGCCTGCTTCCCCCTCTCTCTCTCTGCCTGCCTCTCTGCCTCCTTGTGATCTCTCTCCCTCTGTGAAATAAATAAATAAAATCTTAAAAAAAAATAAAATAAAATAAAATAAAATAAAATAAAATATCACATTACTAAATAATGTGCATTGCTAAATAAATAACAATGAAGATTTAAAAATATTTAAAACAAACAGAAAAGGTTCTTTATGTCCTAACTGGTGGTCTAAAATCAATTTTTGGATAGAGATGTATGGTTTCATGTCCCTTAATTAAAAGAGGAGACCAATTGAGAATAAATAAATTTAGCAATTGTCTCCAAGAGTTACATTGTAGTTTCCCAAGAGAATGTGGAGGAAGAAATACTACAGGTAAAAGTAAAAGTTAATAAAATAGAAAATGACAAGAGTAACAGAAGCAGTAAGAACCATGAACCAGAGTGATGATCAATACAACTAAGAAATAATTCACTGAAAAGAGAAATAAAATAGATCATCTTTTAAGTATGGTAAATGAAACGAGAATAAAAGCAAACACAGTGTTAAGAATGAGAAAGACATAAACTGAACCTGCATTAGAAATTTTTTCAACTTCTGAGAGAACATAATGAATACAATATATTAACAAATTTGAAAGCATAAATGAAATTGTAATTTTCTCGAAGGATTGAATGATGTAAATCAAACTAAGGCTAGAGAGAAAAGATAACCAAAATACAGAGAAAACCTACAAATTTCCCTCAGAAACAGACCTCAAGGCAAGTATTTGGGTGCCAGTAGTTTACATAGGAGTTGATCTCCCAAAGCACTGATAGGGAAGTGGAGGAGCGTGTGGGAAGAAAGTGAAGGCAATATGAGAACATTCTTTTTTTTTTTTTTAAGATTTTATATATTTTTTGACAGAGAGAAAGACAGCAAGAGGAGGAACACAAGCCAGGAGAGTCGGAGAGGGAGAAGCAGGCTTCCCACTGAGCAGGGAGCCCGATGTGGGGCTCGATCCCAGGACTCTGGGATCATGACCTGAGCTGACGGCAGACGTTTAACAACTGAGCCACCCAGGTGGCCCAATATAAGAACTTTCTTGTGTAGGTTACCAATGGTGATGAGTGGAGCTCAGTCCCAGGAGACTTCTGGAAGGCTGTGTGAAATACTCCTCAGAATTATCCTGCTTGAGGAGCCAGAAACTAAGATACATATCCACAAACTCTTATCTTTCATTTGTTGAGGGTTTCTCCTGGAGGTGCTGGGAAATCTGCATGGAAGGCTAGAAAACTCCAGGTGCTTCCAGAAAGCAGTTGTAAGCATGCACAGCACGGATGAGTTATTGGCAGGGCACCAACAGTCTTTGCTACAGTACCTGTTCTTCGTCACAGTCGTCGTCGTTGTTGTTTAAATGCTTCGGCAGGAAGGTGGAGGCAGAATTCCAGTGGTGATCCCCCGCACTACTCAGTACCTACCTTGGGAAGACTCTCTATCCCTGAGGACCTGAGGGCTCCCCTCTTCAACCTATCAACCTATTAACACTCCTCTGGTTGACCTGAGAGTTCACGATGCAAGACAAATTATTTTGGTTTGTGGGTTATCAGAGTAGACTTTTTAGAGAATGTGAAATATAAGCAGGGCAAAATTACAGTGGGTGGCAAGAAATGAAGAGAACATTCCAGGTACAGAGCACTGGTATACATAAAATGGACAAAAGAGTAGAAATGAGAAAGTCCTGTGCATGTTTTCATATTAATGAGTGATCCAGGTTGACTTGGGGCAGAAAGTTTGATTATGTAGGAGGTCTGTGTAGCAAGAAATTTCAGAGGCAGATGGTTTGGAAAGGTCTGGCAAATGACTTTATCTAATTAACACTGCTAGCCATTTCAGGTAAGGAAATAAAACTGTGTTTTAAGAAGTTAAACCTGTCGGTAAGGTCAAAGGTGGATTTTAGGCAAAGAGTTGCAGTGATTTTTGAAGTAATGTAAACATCTACAAAGTAATAAGTACCTGTATTTGGGTTGGCTTCAGTGGGAATGAAAAGAAAGGGACAAATTGAGAACCATACAGAATTTTAGAAGTGAAAGGTATTTTCGAATACCACCTACTTCTCTACCATTTCAAAGATCAGGTATCTGAAGCAGAGAGCAGAAGTGTCTTAGTTGATGTCAGCAGGCTAGTTAGTAGCTGAGACAAGAATAGATATTTTGATCACTGGACTCCAGGCGAGGGCTATTTTAAAATTCAGAGGTTCCTTCTTCCAATGATAAGCAAATGATTAAACTGTGGTTGTTACATTTAGAATTTCTTTTCCTCTTTCTGGTTTGAGGCTTAAGAAAGGAAAAACCACCAATCTTACTTACTCTCTAGAAAAATTTCAGAACTTGGTAACTGATTAGACATGAGGATTGAAATCAAATGGATTGTCTTAATGATTGAGAAAACAAAGTGGATTTTGATTGAGAAAATGAAACTATTTTGCAGAGATAAAGACATTTCTTCTAGGCTTGTTGAGTTTAAGGTACAACAGGATGGGAGCCTGGGTGGCTGTCAGTTAAGTGTCTGACTCTTGATTTCATCTCAGGTCATGATCTCAAGGTTTTAAGAGCAAGCCCCGCATTGGGCTGTGCTCTGGACATGGAGCCTGCTTGGGATTCTCTCTGCCCGTCTCTACCTCTTAAAAAAAAAAAAAAAAAAGGATAAGGTACAAGAGGATATGGTCAGCATGAAGTATAAATGGTCAGCATGAAGATGGAATATATGATTAGGGATATACTCTAGACAGATGCAATTTTTGAAGTTAACTTTATTTAGTCAAGTTTCTTTTCTTTCCTATCCTAAAAGACCTTGGATGGAATAGGAAATTATTTGTTTAATTTTGGACAGTTTGATTCATCTCTGATACCAATTTCTATGTAATAATACCTGCATCAGCATTTCTAATTTTATAGTTAGACAAAGTTATTTTTAAGGGAAATTTCATGGAGAAAGATTTGAATGTCTGGAAAATACTTGTAGAACATAATATCTAACTCCACATTATTGCTAAATAAATGGTGTACAACATTTTTTTAAGTCAAGTACAAATTATATAATCTTATTCTTTGAGAAATGTTTAATAAGGGCGCCTGGGTGGCTCAGTGGGTTAAAGCCTCTGCTTTCGGCTCAGGTCATGATCTCAGCGTCCTGGGATTGAGGCCCGCATCGGGCTCTCTGCTCAGCAGGGAGCCTGCTTCCTCCTCTCCCTGTCTCTCTGCCTGCCTCTCTGCCTACTTGTAATCTCTCTCTCTGTGTCAAATAAATAAAAAATCTTAAAAAAAAAAAAGAGAGAAATGTTTAATAAGAATATCTTGAAATAATTATTTTTCAAGTTTGTCTGGATCTCCACTCTATTAAATTGATTATGAAAAATATTTTTCCTTGAATTATTGTATATTTCCTTCCTTTCTTCCTTTTCTTCTTTCTCTTTTTCTTTCTTTTGTTTGTTCATTCATTTTTTTCCTCCCTTCCTTACTTATTTGCAACATTTTTTATTGACTTATAATTGACACACAATATGGTATTAGTTTCAGTTGTACAATGTATTGTTTTGGCATTTAAAATATTGTGAAATGATCATCTCAGTAGGTGCAGTTACCATGGTCTCTGTACAAAGTTATTACAATATTATGGAGTATATTCCCTATACTGAGCATATTACATCCTCATTATTATTTATTTTTTAATTTAATTAACTTTTATTTTTTAATTTATTATTATTATTATTTTAAGTAGGTAACACACAGAGCACTATTTGGTTTCTGGAGTGAAAGCCAATGATTCATCCCTTACATACAACACCCAGTGCTCATCATTAACAAGTGTCCTCCTTAATACCCATCATGCATCAAGCCCATTCCCCACCCGCCTCTCTCCATCCACCCTTAGTTTGTTCTCTATCATTAAGAGTCTTTCATGGCTTGTTTTCCTGTCTCTTGTTTTTCTTTTCTCCCTTCACTTATGTTCATCTGTTTGTTTGTTTTTTTTTTCTTAAATTCCACATATGAGTAAGACCATAGGGTATTTGTCGTTCTCTGATGGACTTATTTCACTTAGCATGATACACTCTAGCTCCATCCACATCATTTTTTTTAAAGACTTTATTTACTTATTTGACAGAGAGAGACAGAGAGGGAATACAAGCAGGGGGAGTGGGAGAGGGAGAAGCAGGCTTCCCGCTGAGCAGGGAGCCTGATGCAGGGCTCGATCTGAGGACCATAGGACCATGACCTGAGCCGAAGGCAGATGCTTAACCACTGAGCCACCCAGGCACCCTCCATCCACATCATTGCAAATGGCAAGACTTCATTCTTTTTGATGGCTGAGTAATATTCCTCTGTGTGTGTGTGTGTGTGTGTGTACCACATCTTCTTTATCCATTCATCTGTAGATGGACATTTGGGCTCTCTCCATAGTTTGGTTATTGTTGATAATGCTGCTATAAATATCAGGGTGCATGTATCCCTTCAAATCTGTGTTATTTTATCCTTTGGGTAAAATGCAATTGCTGGCTCAAAGCAATTTTTAACATTTTGAGGAAACTCCATATTGTTCTCCAGAGTGGCTACTCTGTGACAACCACCAGTTCATTCTCTGTATCTGTAAGTCTGTTTTGGTTTTGTTTGCTCATTTGTTTTGTTTTTTGATTCCACATTTCACTTAGCATATTACCCTCTAGGTCCATCCATGTTGTCACAAATGGCAAGGTTTCATTCTTTTTTTCTAGCTTAATAATATTTCATTATATATATATATATATATATATATATATCCCCCACATATCCTTTATTCATCCATCTTTTGATGAAGACTTGGGTTGCCTCCATATTTTGGCTATTGTAAATAATGCTGCACTGAACATGGGGGTACATATGTCTTTTTGAGTTAGTGTTTTTGTTTTATTCATACAAATACCAGAAGAGGAATTACTGGATTTTATGGTAGTTCTATTTTTAATTTTTTGAGGAACTTCCATACTGTTTCCATAGTAGCTGCACTAATTTGCATTCCCACCAATAGTTCAGGAAAGTTCCCTTTTCTTTATATCTTCACTGGCACTTGTTGGTATCTCATTGTGGTTTTGATTTGCATTTCTCTGGTGATTAGTGATGTTGAGCATCATTTCATGTACTTGTTGGCCATCTGTATGTCTTCTTTGGAAAAATACCTATTCATGTCCTGTGCCTATCTTTAAATTGGGTTGGTTTTTTTTTTTTGTTATTGAGTTGTATAAGTTCTTTATATTTTTTGGATATCAGCCCCTGATCAGATATATTGTTTGCAAGTATCTTCTCTCATTTGGTAGTTCACCTTTTCGTTTTATTGATGGATTCCTTCACTGTATAAAGGCATTTTAGTTTGATGTAGCCCCAATTGTTTATTTTTTGCTTTTGTTGCCCTTTCATTCTTTTTTAAAAAGACTATTTTTAGAGTGGTTTTAGGCTTACAACAACATTTAGAAGGAGGTCCAGAGATTTTCTGTGTACTTCCTGCTCCATAATATATAACCTCTCCCAGTGTCAACACCACTCACCAGAATGGTACTTTCTTTTTTTTTTTAGAGAGGGAGAAAGAGAGAGAGGAAAGTGTGGAGCAGTAGAGGGAGAGGGAGAGAGAGAGAGTATCTTAAGCAGGCTCCACACTCAGGGAGGAGCCCAGTATGGGACTCGACCTCATGGCTCTTAGATCATGACCTAAGCTGAAATCAAGAATCAGACACTTAACTGACTGAACCACTCATATGTCCCAGAATGATACTTATTACACCAAGGATGACATTGCATCAATACACTGTAATCACACAAAGTCCATAGCATTGATAGATCATAATCACACAATGTCCATAGCATACCACACAAAGTGTTTACTCTTGATGTTGTACATTCTATAGGTTTGGACAAATGTATAATGGCATATGTCTATGATTATAATATCATATAGAGTATTTTTTTAAAGATTCTATTCATTTATTTGAGAGAGAGGGGAGAGAGAGAGAGAGAGAGCATGAGAGGGGCAAGGGACAGAGGGAGAAGCAGACTCCCCGCTAAGCAGGGAGTCTGATGTGGGACTCAATCCCAAGACTCCAGGATCATGACCCAAGCTGAAGACAGTCACCCAACCAACTGAGCCACCAGGCACTGCTATACAGAGTATTTTTATGCCCTAAAAATCCTCAGCGCTCTGCCTGTTCATCTCGCCTTCCTGCACTCCACCCCTGACAACAATTGACCTTTTATCATTTCCATAATTTTGCTTTTTCCAGAACATCATGTAGTTAGAATCATACAGTGTGTAGTATTCTCAGATTGGCTGCTTTTACCTAGTAATATATATTCAGGATCTTTGTTTTTTAATAATGAGATTATTCTTTTATTTGCTACTACAGCAAATTATCGTGATTATATAATTGCTACCCATTTGTTGCTAGACCCATTAAGCTTTTAATGCTGTCAGTGAATGTTTATTAAGTAGCATTTTGAATAGAGAATAGAATATAATATGTCTTTGGAAAATGTTTGCTTTCTAATATGTATAAACTGAAGTGATTCAAAATGGAAAACAAATAAAGAAAAAAACAAAATAAAATTTCTAATATATGCCAGGGACTCTATTAGCATTCTACTTAGTCCAGAAAAGTTTATAAATTAGATACTATTATCCTCACTTTAAAGATAAAGAAATGAAAGTACACGGATTAAGTAACTTAAGTAACTTTATACCATCACTCAGGGACAGAGTCCACACATGAACACAGGACTTCATCCACTTACTCGTTTGTAAATGGGAAAATTCAATCCTGCATTTTAGCCTGACAAGGCTTGACGTGGTGCTCACCAAGCTACCCATCATTCCTTGTTGTTTCTATGGGGCATGGCTTACTCATTGTGTGACTTGCTTACCTTCTCGGGGAACCCCCATGTAGCCCAATAAACCTTAGAAAATCCTGTTTATTTTGAGAACCTGTCTAGGATAGTCCTCAGGGTTGTAAACTTCTGAAAAGTTTCAGCACTGATATGGAGTCCCAAAAGGCCAAGTACTGTGCTGTGGCTTCTTGGAATTCCCAGAGCAGCACACCTTGATCTAGGAAAGCTCATGAAGCCTCTTGCATCCTAGGAATCTCCTGATGAAGGGTCAAGAAGAAAGAGATTCCAAGGACATTGCCATTTGTGAGTCGCTGATAGCGGTGTAAAACTTTAACAGGGACTACAGGGGATGATTTCTTTACATCTGCTGACCTTCCAATTTAATAACTCATGGAGAAGTGAGGTACTAATTCATTCAGCAGCAAATATTTATTCAACTTCCGGTGGGAGTTTTGCTCTGTGCAATGTGCAGAGAGTCCTTGGAAACCCAACCCCTATTGGGCATGGTTGCTGCTCACAAGGAGCACAGGTCAGTGTGGAGGAAAATAATAAGTAAGTAAGCAAATAAATGAAAACATGGAATGCAGTTGATAAGAAGTGATGGAACAGGGTGCTGTGATCAGAATGGGCAAAAAGGGCTTTATTTTTGATTGGGTGGTTGGGAAAGTACCCCTACGAATATGATATTTGAGCTGAGAGCTGAAGGATAGAAGGATCCAGTATCATGAGGGGACAGGGAAGGGGAATGTTGAGGAGCTAATTGTCAAAGCAGTATGAGGTGGGGATAAGAACTGGGCCTGTTCTAAGAACAAGTAGAAGGCTAAACCAGAATTAACTTCCTGAGGAAGGAAGATAAAAGCAGAAAAAGAGGTAATTAATTGTTCTTGTTTCCATAAATGTAATTAAAATGTTCTGGCATGTTTGCAAACCCCAAGACCCCTGGGTGGATCCTGAAGGCTTTTCACTGTTTAAAAGTGAATACAACAAACACCAATAAAAATGAACAAAAGACTTGCACACTTTTCAAAAAGATGGAACATGGTTACTCAGCACAGGAAATATGCCCAACACCACCACACAGCAAAGAAGCGCAAATTAAAAGTACCAGGAAAGAACACTGCCCACTCAAATGGCTACAATGATAAAGACTGATGATGTCAAGTGGTGGAGAGGTCATGGAACAGCTCGAAGACTCTCCCTTTGTTTATGGGTACAACTACTTTAGAAAATAATTCCGCAGTTTCTTATAAAATCAGACATACACTTACCCTACAATATAGCATTTCCATTGCTAGATATTTACCCAAAATACACGAAAATGCATATCTACAAGAAAGCTTGCACGCAAATGTTCATAGTAGCTGTATTAGTAATAGGCAAAAATTAGAAACACTGCCAAGGTCCATTAACATGTGGTACATCGATACAGTGGCATCTCCCTCAGCAAGAAAAAGGAGTAACTCACTTATCCATGCAACTCTATAAATGAACTTCAAAAACATTATGCTGAGAGGAAGAAGCTGGACATACACATACACGCATGATTCTATGTTTATGAAGTTCTAGAATGGACAAAATTACTCTATAGTGACAGAAACTGAAAGCTGAAGAGACTAGTGGTTGCCCGAGACCAAGACTGGGAAATTTCTGCTGCAAAGAGTCATGAGGGATCTATTTGGGGTGATGCAAATATTCCAAATCTTGATTATGATGATGGTAATATGGGTACAGATATTTGTCAGAACTAACTGAACTGTATACTTAAAATGGGTGCACCTTATTGTATATAAATTATACCTCAATAGAGTTCACTGTAAAGAAAACAACGGAATGTGTTTGTTTTTGTTAATGTTCGTTATTATTACTCATAAGATCTATTTTGCATAGTAAACTAAACATGTGTTTCCTATATTCCTTTAAAAATCGGTCCTGACTGAAGTTTTAAAAATAATTATTAGTGATGTGCCTGGGTGGCTCAGTCAGCTGGGCGTCAGACTCCTGATTCCAGCTCAGGTCGTGATCTCCAGGTTGTGAGGTCAAGCCCCGGATCATGCTCAGCAGGAGTCTGCTCGAGATTCCCTCCCTCTGCTCCTGCCTGCCGCCTCCCCAACCCACTCTCTCTCTCTCAAATAAATAAATCCATCTTTAAAAAAAATTATTAGTATTTTACATTACGTGGCACAGAGCTATGAGAAAAACAGGATTTCCGGAACTGCATTAACTTATGGGCATTCAGGAGACCTTTGCCTTAGCATTTTTTACTTTGGCATGTTGTCGTTAAAGAGTGAAAACTATGGATATTCATGGGAAATTTTACAGAAAGATTTTAAATTATTATCATAGAATTTTAGGTTTTTTTCTTTTAAAAAAAAGATTTTATTTAGTTATTCGAGAGAGTGAGCAAAAGAGAGCAGAGCACAAGCGGGGGGAGGGGGAGAAGGAGGAGCAGACTTCCCGCTGAGCAGGGAGCCCCAGAGTGGGGACTCAATCCCGGGACCCCAAGATCATGACCTGAGCTGAAGGCAGACTCTTAACCGATGGAGCCTCCCAGGTGTCCACATTTTAAGTTTCTTACAGGTTTAAGATTAGATATGCTCCAAAGTGGATACATTAAAGTTCCCTGCAAGAGCCTGACCCAAAGACTTTACTGGGAGAGTTAATGCCAGGGTAGCAGGAGTGAGGGGGAAAGAAGCCAGTTGAAGGAAGGCGGGTGTTAGCTTGCTTAGCGGACCAAAGCCTCCGAAGTAAGCACAATGTATTTCTCACATCAGTCAGGAAGTCTTAGAAGAGAGCCTTAAGGAACCCCTGCTACTTAAGACAGTCTAAGAGAGAAGGAAAGGAGAGGAATTAATCCGAGGGCTCTTTCCATTTTCCTGACTCCAATTAGTCTAAGTTTGTCCATGGGGTAGTAAACCCCCACACTTCTGGGTTATATCATTAGGTACTAAGGAAGCCTTGTTCCACCTCTCATGGCACAATACTTTATCTGAGTCTGGACAGGATGGGAAGAACCAGAACCACTGTGGGTCCTATCATTTTGGCCTGGGAGCATGGGCTGCTGCAGCCACCCTTGGGGATAGTGCAAGCAGGCTGTGCCGGCCCAGCTGACACCTGCGGGGGCTGAGACAGCTGGCAGTGTTAGCAGGTGACACACCCGTGGTGACAGTGGAACATTCCAACGAGCAACCTGTCGAAGCCTAGAGGGGCAGATGTGAACCTGGGAATCTGGGAAAGCACATGATGTGGGTTCTATACTCTGTATCAGAAAATTCTAGAAGCCAATGGTGCATCTGTAATCGTACGATAATTTTCCTTTCAAGTTTGGGGGAAATTTGGTGGTGGTGTTAAGGAAAGGTAGGAAAAAATTTCCTCCTGGACTATTTTTGGAAGGGAGCTTACTACTTCCAACTAATAATGTTATTTGGTAACTGTACTTTTTACCTTAAAATATTGACACCTAAGGGCACTTGGCTGGCTTAGTCGGTAGAGCATGTGACTCTTGATCTTAGGGTGTGAATTGAGCCCCACACTGGGCGTGGAGATTGATTAAAAATAGTATCTTTTAAAAAAAGAATTGACATCTCCTATGAGGGTACATATTAAATTTTTTAAAAGATTTTGTTTATTTATTTGACAGAGAGAGAGAGAGCACAAGCAGGGGCAACAGCGGTGGTGGGGGCGGGGGTGGGGGAGAAGCAGGCCCCCTGCTGAGCAGGGAGTCTGATGCAGGGCTCAATCCCAGGACTCTGGGATCAGGATCTGAGCCGAAGGCAGATGCTTAATCAACTGAGCCACCCAGGTGCCCTTGAATTTTTTTTAATGTTACCACTATATTTTATTTCTGCTGTAAGTTCCTCTATACTTCATTAAACTACAGAACTGTGCACTTTAGAATATTCATCTAAAAGGATCAATAATGAGATTCTGCTTCAGTCCGATCTGTAACACAACCCTAATTTAAAAATGAAAACAAACCAAAAAGAATCACTATAACATCATGTTATGTATGCAAGATGTGAATTAATTTAACTTTTATTCCGAGTAAAGTTGAACATTGCCTTAAGCAATAAATGTTCACCTTAAAGTTTAAATGCAGATTTAACTTATATAAATAACATTTTAAATATTAGGGTAAGTCCATTTGAAAGTAAACAAATCCTATTTAATTTATAACTTTTGCATTTCAAACTTTTTCCATGCAGAGTCTTGTAAATATTTTACCTTCTTAAAATATACTCGCACTAGAATTCGATAAAGCCAATTTATACAGTCCTAAGAAAAACTGCATGGCCCAAGCTAAGGAGAAAAGTTCATGCATTAGTAAAACATGAATGTGGCTTCTCTGTTATATATTTCTCCTTAAAATTTGTTTTCCTTTTGGGGAAAGTGCATCTGCATGTATTTTCTTGGTTTTTTTCAGGTCCCAATAATCTAAGTTTGTTTGTCTTTCTCCACCAAGAATAAACCAGAGGAAACATCTTGTTTCATTTTTTGTAGTGCTAAGGAACTTGTTATCTCAGGGGGAATTTCTGGGGCACGTGTTAAGTCATGGGTTGCCTTGGGAAAACAAATTCTACTAAATATTGTGGACCTATTTGTAGCAAATGAATATAATCAGTATGGATTATATAATTATATGTATAATGCCAGATATTTTATACAAGTGAGAAAAGAAAAAGAGGTGCGGAAAAGCAAGATCAGAGAAGTAAGGTCGTGAAACTGGTCAGTGACCAAAAGAGCTCTAGAATTTTGAAACTCTATGGCTAACTATATTTTTGTTCTCCCAACAGCCCATTCTATTACAAGGCAGTTTTTCCCTAGATTTGACCCTAAAATTTAATGGAAGGAAAGAAAGTACTCTCCTTGGGTTCACTGTAAGCTATGTCAACAGTATTCACATCCAATGTATAATTTTAGTTCTGAGGTTGGCAAAACAGAGATTTCTAGGTCAGAGACTCCATCCCCTTGGGTCTTTTTAATCAATATTCAAGTTAGTTTCAGAGATAATAAATATTCCTGTTTGACTACAATTTGTGTTCTGTGCTTTGGATCAATTTTTATAATTAAAAATTTTATCACACTTTTCATCAGATACACACACATATGCACACACATGCTTGTGCACACACAGGCACCAGCATAAACACAAAACATCACAAAGCTTCTTGATTATGAAAAACCTGGTGGATCTTCCTGAGACAAAACATGGATAATAAATAACAAAGAAAGATTGGATTTGTGTCATTATTATATTTATTGTAGATGAGCTGACATCTCTCATTCCTAATTATTAATTCTAATACTTTGTACATATCATTCTGTAAGTTATGATTTGAAAGTGTGTAGAAAATCCTTAATAAGGTTACTGACATACTAATAAATATCGAGGAAAGTAATTCCCAAACTTGAAAACAGAAAGACTAATGAGGGTTTTTATGCACAAGGTAATATTCTTGGCTCATGCTCAAATCACACCAACATCTGTGCAGTGACAAGTGTTCAGTCAATGGATTTTACATTTTTAATTGTTAGAATGTATTATGGAATATTTCATAATTCTAAAAGAACAAAAAAATCAACAAAAATCTATATATAAATTATTCATTCAGCTTAGAAATAAGACATTCTGATATAGTTAAAGCTGATTATAAATCTCCTTTTAACAGCATCACATTTGGGTTTCTGAGGTTACTTCAGTTTCAGCTTCTGAGGTTTCTACTTTCATGCAATTTGGTGTTTATTACTACCATGCCCAGCAGATTTAATATATACATAGAAATATACATAAAAATAAATATCTGTGTACACATACATATATGTGTACATAAACATTTTACGATTTGTATTTAAAAAGCATCATACTATATATTTTTTGGCAATTTTTTCCAACATTAAATTTGTAAGTTTCACCTATTGGATAGGTATAGCTTGGATTTATTTGTCTTCTCTGCTATATAGCATTTCACTGTATGGATCTGTCACAATTTACTTACCTATTTTCCAATTAATGGACCTTTCAGATTTTTATTCAATTTTTTTCCTCTTACAGAAAATGTTGCTATCACTTAATTTATTCACTATCACACGTGGATTACTGATCCTATGACTCGCCAAAATTTAGGTGGCTTGTTTAAAATAAAAATGATACTTGTAGATGTTTTACTGGGGAGCAGATGAGAAGGAACGATTTGGTTTTAATTATTGTACTTTTTCCTCACTGTTCTACCCTTGTTAGTTCAAACTGTGCTTAGAAAGTGTTTATCGTATTCTTATTGAATAAATTTGTATTAAACTTAGAAATATTATTAATAGTTTATAGCTTGGAAGCCCACTTTAAAATAGCTTTTGGTTTATTCTTTCCCAATGTCCCATTGAAATATGTATAAAGAAAATGAACACACCCACACCACCATGGACGCCTAGATGGCCATAACCCTGTTGCTGGAATTGGAGAATATGATCCATAGGCTGCTGCAACCAGGTAGAAAATTGCAGGGGCCAACCCACCTGGGAAAGAGACCCGCGATGGTACAATGCTGCCTTCCGAAGGCAGGCTGGGAGCAGTTGTCTGTTGGAGCCAGCTCACAGTGGGTTGAGACAGACGAGGGCTAATTTATCAGGGGTTTTGCAAGGTAGTTGTTCCACTGAAGCTTGAAATCGGCCTTGGTGGGAGTCTCTATATCACAGAAATCACCAAAGCTACACACCAGCCCCTTTCCCCAGCTGGCTGTTAAACATGTATCAGCATGGCACTCATCTTACTTCTTTCTGCTGCCTTCCCCTTCATTACACCTATCGGAATTCTGCAAGGTTGTTACTCTACTGCAAACGTACTGCTTTTAAGACAACAGGGGTATTTTTAAATCTTTTATTTGTGTTTGTCTTTTTTTTTTTGTCCAGTTGGACACTGTAAATTCCAGAAAATAAAATGGGAGACGTAGAGTAAGGGAGCTTAGGGAGGCACGGGGTGGCATAATCCTTACAGTTAGAGCACTGCATTGTAGGTCAGACACGGTGTGGGTGGACTGCAGTGGACAAATGGGACCCACCCAAAACCTGCGTTCCGTTTCCAAATCACACAGCTACTTATGAGGGAGGTGATGGGAGGGATGCAAGAAACTAACTACACTGTGTACTGCCTCCTGAAATGCACTCATTCTATCTAGTCAACCTTATTCTTCATGGTTCTATAATATGCACCAAAATTAGGCTATTTTTACTAAATTCTTATTCTTTAAACTGTTACCCCTACTTGAGTCATGTCCTCTTTTTCCTAATTACCTTTGATCGTCCTTTCCCCTTGTCCAGATTGTCTGATCCTATGGCCTGGACCTAGACTAGGTCTATGCATCATTTGCGTTACTGTTCAGTGTAGCCATTTCTACCTATATTGATTTGAATTATCATTTACACTCTTTTTTTAAAGGTTTGTCTATGTCTTTATTTTAGAGAGAGAGTGTGTGTGGGGAAGGGATACAGGGAAAGCGAGAGAGAGAATCTGTAGCAGGCTCCTCACTGAGCAGGGAGCCCGATGTGGGGCTCGATCCCAGGACCCTGAGATCATGATCTGAGCCGAAACCAAGGGCCAGCCTCTTAACCAGATGAGCCACCCAGGCGCCCCTCATAGATTCTCTTTTAGGTTACTTTTTAAGTTTTAAGTTCTTGAGTCTCTAATCCTCCTATTTTGTATGCTTAGTCTCATTCATGGTTGTTTATTTTTGTGATTCCCATTCATGTTGTTAGTTGTTAATTGTCTATTTTAGTGAGCCTTTTTCCTCTCTTTATTTCTCCAATAATACTGTGGCATGGCTGTAAGGAACAACTTTACATTAGCTTTGCCAGGTGGCCCCATGGTAATCACTGTCTCAAGAACAATATTATGCATATCGTTACCACTAGCCATATGCTACTGTATCCTCAAGCCTACAGTAGGCATATGACTAGAACTTCACTTTATTTGAGGTTATATTTTTTTCCCACAAAGCTGAGGCAGAGACAGACACTTTTCTTTGTGACATCGGACAATTTTAAAGATTAAATGATCCACCAAATGTGTAGACGTTGAAGGGTCCCAGTTCTGTTCAGATTTTTCAGCCCCAACTTTCTGTCATACCCAAGCATGTCCCCTTTCTCACATGGGATCTATGACTTGAGTCTCTAAAGTACTGGGAAGAAAAGTTGATCACAGGATAGTCTTAGGTTCCAGTCATATGCTTACCCTTTGGTTTTCAGTTTCTATTTTATTTCTGGTACCAACAAATTTTCCTCCCTTTGTTGAAAATTTAGCTGTGCATTTAAAAATAAGTTTGGTTTGTTCCATCCACCATATCTTGGTATTTATAATGGTAAGGTTTCTAGTTAACTTTACCAGCTATCCTGTGAGAGGTGACAATTGCATCTTATCTAGCTTTATCAGCAGGAAAAACTATTTGAAGAGAGAAATTACCCCCTTAATGGGAATAACAATTGCTAGTAAACTCATTTTGGTAAAATTAGCCACTGTTTTCTATACTGTTAAGGTACAGTATTTTAAAAAATGGCCACTACATAAAATTGGCCACTACAAATATTTGTGAAGTCTTTTAGTTCTTCTTAAATTCAATAAAGAAGTAAATAAAAAGCTTCCTCAAAGTATAAAACATTATTAAGATTTTCATCTCAAGGTTAGAGGGAAATAAAATACACTGGAAGAATATAGCTTTGTGGACTATTTGGGGGAAATATGAAATTATATTCATACCCTCGCTAAAAACTGAGTGGTAAAAGGTAGTTATAAAAAGGATTGTCAGTCTGCAACGATGCTATCGAATTAGTCATATTTCCATTTCGTCTCCCAAACATTTGTGATGCATCTAATATGTTCCAGGCACAGTGCTCACACCTGGGTTACCCAAACACCATGATTATTCTCAAGCATCTTACTCACTTACTCCAGTGGGAGAATGGCATGTTAAACAAAGAATTAAAATCCAGTGTGACACGGAGCAGTACTGACAGATGCAAGAGTCATATGTCTTGGATGTAATACATGAAGTAATACATGAAGGAAGCCTTCACAGAGGACGCTGCTCCCTAGCTAGAGTTTGAAACATAAATAGGTTTTGACATGCAAATTAACAAAAGAACATTTCAGCCATAGTGAAGGCCCTAACACATGGACATGCAAAGCTTAATGGAAACAATGCTTAGGGGGATAATCTATACTGAAGAAGAGTATGTTAATATTGATTCACAGAGTTGAAATGAGAGGATCTTCGGGTCTCTGAGTCCTCGTTTGTTAGTTCAGTTACTTCTCAAGAAGAACCACATTTGTGGGGTGCCTGGGTGGCTCAGTGGGTTAAGCCTCTGCCTTTGGCTCAGGTCATTATCTCAGGGTCCTGGGTTCGAGCCCCTCATCGGGCTCCCTGCTCAGCAGAGAGCCTGCTTCCCCCTCTCTCTCTCTGCCTGCCTCTCTGCCTACTTGTGATCTCTCTCTCTCTCTCTGTCAAATAAATAAATAAAATCTTTAAAAAAAAAAAAAGAAGAAGAAGAACCGCATTTGAGAACAGAAGCAGGACTCCCATATAAGGGAAGCACAGCAAATTAGAAAGTGGAATATAAATCCTACCATTTGCCAGAAGTATCTGGTAGTCAAGTGAGAAACACCAGTCGACCAGAATGGGGGATGGGTACTGGTTTTGTACCAGTGCAGATGTACTGGCTGTGTGATCAGTGCTCAGTCACAGGCTCCCTTTTGCTCTACGGAGTTTGTATATGATGTGGTGGTGATTTTCAGCAAGAGCAGGAGCCACACTACTTAGGTTCAAGTCCCAGGTTCAAGACCACAACTTTGGAGAAATTATGGAAAATTTGGGGGAAAACATGACTGTTTACTCATTTGTACAATGGGAATAATGGATAGTACCTAATAATGATACCATGAGCTCTTACAAGGCTTATGTGTGTTAATATGTGCACAGTATTTAGAAAAACAACTGAAATTTAGTATATATTAGCTATTTCTACTGTTGCTACATAGATACCCTGCCTTGGTTTTGTCCCTCATTCCTGTTATAAAACATCTATTCAGAGTTCACTGGGGAAAAAAAGTCCACAAATCCACCAAACAATCTTGTATACATTGTTTACGGAGTAGTGTTCAAAGTTACCTTAATCTTATCTATAATATTTAAAAACGTTTACACCGAGAATAAATTTATGTGTTACTTATATGTGATAGAAATTTAGAAGCATTTCTGTTCTCTATTTGTAGTTCTAGTTTAATGCTGGCTGAGATACAAGTTTTATCCTACCAAAGATATTTATCACTTGAGTTTTTTGGGGATCAACCACAAATACGATCAATACTTTGCTCCCCCAACCCACACTGCTGCATTTAACCTTCATTCAGTCATCATTTATTCATTTTTCAGTTATCGAATTCTTACTATGTATAGACAGTGCTTCTAAATATTTAGATACGAGTGATAGTTTGATTTTTATAACTAGCAGATGGCTAAAAACACACACCAAGAAAACTATATCCACACTTGAAGCATCTCAGCAGGAAACCAGTATTTTAGGAAAAATTACAAAGCTTGTAAGAAACACAAAGTGATGATGATCACATATGCATAAAAAACAGGTGAAATGCTGATGAAAGCACCACCGGGGCAATTTTAAATTAGCTCGCGATGGGAGGAAGGAATCTTTTTCACATTTTGGTAGGTACTTTTTAAAGAAAAATAAACTTAAAGATAGTCTATCAAGTATGAAGTCCGAATAGGATATAATTTTTGAAATATATTGGAAAAAGAGCAAAGAACTTTTTCTGCAGCTCTCGATGGAACAGATGACCCATAAGTCACTAAACTTTGCACAAAGCAATGAGGAAGAGAAGAAAACTGACGTAAAGATATGTTTGTGGTTGTGCTGTTTCTTTTTTCTGCCACTAGGAAACAAGACAGATACTCTGCAGCTGAACGAAATTATTTTAACAACTTTTCTCTTTCCTCTAAATGCTGTGCATTATCTGTTAGTTCAAGAAACCAAAGGAAACTTAATTTTATGTGTCAATTTGATTGGGCCACAAGGTGCCCAGGTATTTGGTGAAACGTTCTTTTAGATGCTCCTGTGAGAGTGTTTTGGAGGAGATTAACCTTTGAATCGGTAGACTGAGTAAAGTAGATTGCCCTCACTAAAATGGACAGGCCCCGTCCAGTCCGCTGAAGCCCTAATACACCAAAAAGGCCGAGTGAGAGGAGACTCATCCTGCCTGACAGACTTTGGACTGAGATAATCAGCTTTTTCCCACCTTCAGGCTCGAACTGAATCTTCCTTGGTCTCCAGCCTACTTGCCTATGGGCTGGAGCTATGCCATCCTGGGCCTCTAACCTGCTCGTTCACCCTGCAGACCTCGGGAATTCCCAGCCTCCGTAATTGCATGAGCCAATTCCTTGTAAGAAGTCTATATCTATTGATGTATAAATCTATATCTATATTATCTATTTAATATTTATTATCTATTTTATTATCTATTTATTACCTATTTAATATTTATGTATTTATATTAAGTAGATAATATAGATACAGATTTGTACATCTATAGATAGATACAGATATCTTCTTCTGTTGCTTCTTCTTCTCTGGAGGAGCCTGACTAATACAGTCACACTTGGTACAGTGAAGCCCCTTAAGAGGCTTCTTGTCAGTATCTTTTTAAAATACAATCACTCTTGGGGCACCTGGGTGGCTCACTCCGTTAACCCTCTGCCTTCAGCTCAGGTCATGATCCCGGGATCCTGGGATCGGGACCCCATCAGGCTCCCTGCTCAGTGAAGAATCCGCTTCTCCCTCTGCCTCTACTGCTCCCCCTGCTTGAACGCTCTCTCTTTCTCAGTCAAATAAATAAATAAATGAATCAACTTTTAAAAAAATAATAAAACAAAATACAATCTACTCTTAAATCTCCATGCAAAAACAAACAAACAAAAGCCAAACCCAAACCAAGCAAGCAAAAGAATGAGAGAAAAATGTAGTGGTTAATAGACCTATAATTAAGCTATACCCTAGGGAAGGACATTATATGAGAACTAAAAAAAAAAAAAACTTATCAGGAAATTTGACATAAGCCCAAATCACAATACTCTATTTCATTTAAATTTGAGAGAAAGAAATATTTTAGGATATTGACTCATAAAACCCAATGAATAAACATTTAGTTATGGTGACTGTATGAAGGTATGAGTATATATGGTATATTATTCAAAATTCTTGGAAGCTTCCTGGGATTATGTGCATTCAAAAAATGAAATATCACTCACTAGAAATCTTAAAATACGATCATTTCCATCCCACTATTTTGTAAAGTTTAATATAGATTCTCATCTTGAGCTCAAGTATTTTCTTTCTAGTGGCATTTTTGTACTCTCATAGCAATAAATTTTGAAGCAAAGGTGTACTTTTTGAGGGAAACAACAGATTGCAGTATTATTATAATTGTCATTTTCCTTCAACTCTTTACAGCACCTAGGCCTCGATTTATGTAGCTTCCCATGTCCTTTGCACTTTCATCTATAGTTCTTCCTTAGGACACTGGACTGAACACAAACTCCATAAAGTCAAGGTTTTTTCTGGTTGTGCTTGCCTTATATATTTAGCATTTAAGATAGTGCCCAGCCCATGGGAAAAGATAAAAAATTTTTGGTTGAAAAAATGGCAAGATAAGGCACAAGAAAAATTCAGCAGCATCTATTCAGGCAGATTTGTTTTAGAAGATAGGACTTGAGGGGTGCCTGGGTGGCTCAGTGGGTTAAAGCCTCTGCCTTCGGCTCAGGTCATGATCTCAGGGTCCTCGGATGGAGCCATGATCTCGGGGTCCCAGGATCAAGGCCTATATTTGCTCCCTGCTCAGCGGGGAGCCTGCTTCCTCCTCTCTCTCTGCCTGCCTCTCTGCCTACTTGTAGTCTCTCTCTCTCTCTCAAATAAATAAATAAAATCTTAAAAAAAAAAAGATAGGACAAGTGAAATCCTAATTTGTGAAATTTTGCTGCACTATCTAAACCTTACAGGTAATATTAAGAATCAGATAAGGATCAGGCGTTTCTAAATATACCTAAAACGATATACATTTTTTAAATCAGAACCAATCAATGGGATCAGAGATCTTACTTAAATTGAACTTTTTTTTGGTATTATAGAACTTCCTTAAGAACAGAACCTCTGTTAACTTTTAAATATAAAACATGTCATATTTAACATCAAAAATTTAAAAGGATTTTCAACAACTAGAATGCCAATTGTTTTTTATAGAACTTAGGCACTTCTGTGGTAAGAAGAAAAAAAAAGGTTTTGAAATTGTGTGGTTTCAGAGCAGAGAGGAAGAAAGCAACAAACTTTAGAAGTTCCTCATTGCCCATCTTTTGTATAAATTTGCAGGTTTCATCACATACATTTTTCACCTGGGTGGAAAAAGTAAAGATTTTTTCCTCCTCCAGAATTATCGACCATGCAAAATATGTTAAAAGTGTAAATGACTGAAGCATTCAATTAAAGTACAGAGAAGTGCAAATTTTGAAAAAATTAAAGTAAAAACAGTATGAGCGTGCCTGGTGGTTAGATGTTTGAGGTCTGGTATTTCCTACTGGTTATCTTGCTAAATCTTTTTTTAAAACATAGTTCCTGAAGAATAATAAAAAGAAAAATTCTAATGTTCACTTCTTACCTATTTATCTCTTAACTTCTTGATTATCCAACTTCTTGGATATCTTTATCTGCTTTCTTCATCGAGAGAAAGTCTCTTTGTTTCTTTGCTTTTGCTCCTCTTTAGTAAAGTCCCTCCCCCCTTTTCATCATCTGTGTCTTGTATAGAGGAAATGTAGTTGCAACAATTGTGTTGTGTATTTTGATTCATACTTTATCTCCTATCCTCTGGTAAATTAACTAAAACCTTGCATGTGGTATGATCTTAGTGTGGTGCTTTTTTATTCAATTAAAACAAAGATCTCATTTTCCTCATTTGCAAGTTAAGGTGGAGTGGATTTTTAGTCAGGAAATACACCTGCCCCATTATTCCAACAAACCAGCTCTCCTTCCAGTGTTTCTTATTTTATTTTATTTCTTATCTCATTTTATTTAATCTTATTTTATTTTATTTTTTTAAGTAATCTGTACAGCCAATGTGGGGCTCGAACTTATGACTCTAAGGTCCAGAGTCTCATGCTCTATCAGCTGACCCAGTCAGGTGCCCTCCCCCACCCCCCAACTCCCCGCTCCTTGTGTTTCTTATTTTATTTTTTAATTTATTTAATGTGTGTGTGTGTGTGTGTGTGTGTGTGTGTGTGTGTGTGTGTGTGTGTGTGCCTCTTATTTTAGAAGCATGGCTGCACCAGTCACTGAACTGCCTGGCCCCAAATGGGAATTTCAACTTCAGCTTCTTCCCTTCTGTCCCTTCTACCCCACAGCTAAGTAACCCCCAGTTCCTGTATAGTCTGTCTCCTAAATACTCCGAATAAATCCATTTCTTTCCAACTCTTGTCTTATTTATTCCAATCCATTTTCCACAAAAAAACCACATGAATCCTTAATGGAAACGCCATGTCTTCCCCTCCCTGTGTGAGACGATACAAACAAGCCCCCGAAGACCTTTTAGACTCTGGTTCCAGCTTTCCTCCTCCGTCCTGGATTTCTCCATCATTCTCCTCCTTGACCCAATAACCAACCACTCCCCAGCCGTGATTCAGTTCTTTCAGTTCCTGGAAACTGCTCATTCTCTTGCTTTTGTGCATTCCTTTTCTTGCTTCCTGGCCTTTGCACCTGCTTCCCACTCCATCTAAAACACTCTTTTCTCAACTCTTCCTCTGCCCAACTCCCACATATCATAACTTCAGAATTCATCTTAGATGTTATTTTCACTTGTAAATCTTAATGCAGTTTCCAAGCCAAGTTCTCTTTATACCTTACTGTATAATATGTTTGAATCAGTGAACTCACATGTTTCCTTTTAGTTTTATTATTTTGACTAGGTTGGACCTTTCTCCCTACTTATTTTTTCTGTTTCTTCCACTTCTTCTGTCAGAGAGAAACAAAACCTGGCACTAACCGAAGTGGTAAGGAAAATTCTCTTCAGTGTTACACTACCGCATAGAGAAGAGATCCAGTGGATCTCTAAAATTAATAATAAATTTAATAAATTTAATTTATTAAATAAAAATTTATAAATCTCTTATTTATAAATAAGAGAACTCAACTTCGACTTGTACAGAAGTCACTGGGCGTTTTAAAAGAAGAATGAGTGAATCGGGAAGAGAGTGAACATGGGCACCGTAGAGTCAGGGCAATGGAACATAACAGAGTGTGCTAGAAGGGTTGTTCCATGGGAAACCCACCTGGGTTTGCTGACTGGCACGCTGATGGAGGTGAAGCTTCGATCCTCCAACAGAGGCGCGGAGACAGGAGCTCCCTCTTCAGGTGTTAGCTGGAACAAACAGTAAATTCTTTTGGCAGCTTTGTGGTTTTTTACTCCGACTTTAAGGGGGTGCTAGAGTCATCCAAGGGATGTGGCCTTGAGCTTTTAGAAACTGTGCTAATGTTTGTTTAAGCTTTTCTAGGCTTGATGGTTACCAAAGGGCCAGGGCGTGGGGGGGATGGGTGAAATAGGTGATGGGGATGAAGGGGTGTACACGGTAATGTATGGAAGTGTTAAATTACTGTATTGTACACCTGCAACTACTATAACGCTGTATGTTAACCAATTAGAATTAAAACTTTTTTAAAGATTCTATTTATTTATTTATTTGACAGAGAGAGAGAGAGAGAGAGAGAGAGAGAGAGAGAGAGAGATCACAACTAGGCAGAGAGGCAGGCAGAGAGAGAGGAGGAAGCAGGCTCCTTGCTGGGCAGAGAGCCCGATGCGGGCCTCGATCCCAGGACCCTGAGATCATGACCTGAGCTGAAGGCAGGGG